>CM060962.1:34206014-34213514 GCA_030765045.1 Tenodera sinensis
TGCATTTGTTTTTCAAAACCACTGAACCAATTTGAATGAAAATTTTACAGTAGTTCCAGAAGCATGTATTCTGCAAACGTAACACATTATTATTGGAAAAATCCAAAACATAAAATTAAAAAAGAAAAAATATTTGTGTAAAAAAATTTACTTTTTTTTTTAATATAGCCAGAGATATTTAAGCAAATTTAGGTTATCAATTATGAATACACATTGCCTAGCGCACTACAAAAGTTTCAACACATAGGCTTGAATGTTGTAGAAGGAATTTGTACCGTATTTGTAGTAATATATTATATTTTTTCAAAAACATGTTATCAGTTTTTGCCTTATTCCATGCCCGTTTTAAATAATTGTTTTGATGTTCTCTATACCAATGTAATCACAATGAATCACTAAATATTCATCCCAAATTAAATTTTGATCTGAGCAGTAGAAGTTTAGATATCCTCAACTAAAGTTATGTTTTGAAATACTGAAATAGTGTATGAATCACTACCTGGTCCCCTTAAAATTACTCTTGAATCTTAACTGTAGCACTTAACCTCGCAGTCGGGAGGTCCAGGTTCGATCCCCGGTGACCGCGCTCACTGACTTGGGTTTCCCCGTGGTTTCTCCTTGTCACTTAGGTGAATGCTGGATGCTTAATTTCATTTCACGGTTTCCTTTCCTTCAACTTCTCATTTCATTTCTCTTTTCGTCTTTTAGGTTCGGTAGTCAGAGCGATGGTTCGGGATGCTGCGGATAGATGGTGCGTTGCTTGCTCTTTTATTTAGACGAAATAATTACATATGGAACAAACTATTTTGTTTCTTGTTTCCTCAACAGAAACTACCCCGCCTGCCTCACCTTAGACGACTGCATGCGAATGTAAATAAACATGTGCAATAACCCGGCCCCAAGACAGGCTCAACTAGTAGATAAGGAAATTCTACCATTTCCCCTCAGCATCTGTCGCCCATCGGAAAACATTTGGAGCCGGCTGTACGTGTGTTGCACTGGAGGTCCTGGAACACATGAAAGTACCAGTTTTGTATGTAATTGTAGATACCTTTAAATGTGGAAGACTGCTTCTGGTGCTTCAAAGAGCTGGGCTGAAATTCTTGCGACTATTTCTGTATCATGTTCATATCCATTAGAACAGGTATTTTCAAAAGGAGTTGCCCCAAAGCGTTGATCGGCCCGTGAGAGCGGAAAGAGCGTGAAAGGTGCGCGACCACTAAGAAGCTAGCTCTGGTCGCTCCAAGGTGCACTTCATTGCATACGCGTCCTTTTATTGCTTTGTGACATCTCCCTATACTACTGGTAGGTCGAGAGATTGTATTCTCTACTCTTGTACTAGCCATTCTTACAAACTCTTATTCCCATCTTCTTCGTGTTAGCTGAGACACACATTTGCAGAAATTATCTTATCTTCATGTAGGTATACGGAGAATATGGGAATACAGTAGGCTTTGAGTGATAGCCAAATGTTTTAATGCTTTCAAATTCCGTTCTCTTTGCACGGCTAGCATGCAACAAAATGAATAACGATGTTCCATTTAACATCATTATGAGTTCTCCAAAACTCACACAAACAAGGTATCTCTCCGAAATGGTTCACTCTACACACGCACACACGCACGCACACACACAAGAAAAGAGAGAGGGATAAAAATTGTGTATTTTAGCAAGATTTACATTTTTTGTATATTTCATTTGTAACAAAAATATTTTAAACATATAAAATTTCAATCAAGATCGTTAGAGCCATTTTCAGGGAAATCAAAATTTTCGAAGTTTTCCATGTAAAGGGTAGTTTAGTGTGGAGGAATTTTCTTAAAAACTTCGTGTAGCATCCCTGAAAGACAATAAGCTTAAATACCAACTTTGGTTTTTTAACCGACTTTTCGTTTTTGAGTTATGCTGTCCGGACTGACACACAGACACACACACGGACCTTTTTCTAAAATGCTTATTTTTTAGGATTCAGGAGCCTCAAAACACATATTTCTGGTGAAAACTCGACATCGAATTTTTGGGTGGAATACAATACTTCCTCTGTTTTAGGTAAAGGTAAAGGTAAAAAAAAAAATATATAGCTGTTTCGTCGAGTATACTTGTTTAGAGATCGACGGAACCCCCAAAAATAAGCTATAGTTTTAAAAAACTAAAAAAGACAGGTTTTTATAAGAAACCAAACTAAAAAGTATAAAATAATTTTTTAAGTGTGATGAGTTTGTTCTATAGCGATATAAGGACAAATAGTTAATTATATTTCAAAATTTTGTAATACGTTTAAAATAAAACTCATTTATATTAACAAAATAATAAATTATATTGTAAAAAATGCGTGGGGTGCTTTTTAGATATTTTTGTCATATCTTTACTTTTATACATAGCTACCAATGAACCATTTATAACATTTGATGACAAACACCGAACCCTTTTTAACAATATTTTTTTTTTTTATTTTGTTAATATAAATGCGTTTTTATTTTAAGCGTATTACAAAATTTGTACTGGAATGAGCTAGTTGTTCTTATATCGCTATAGAACAAATTCTTCATACTTAAACATTTTTTTCTACTTTAGTTCGCTTTGTTATAAAAGCGTGTCGTTTTTAGTTTTTTTTAAAACTATAGCTTATTTTTAATTTTTTAGTCTCAAATTTTTCTATCCAAATATTTTTCAACATTTTTAATTTGAAATCTTTTTAAAATTTGTCAATTCGAAATTTCTTTCAATTTGTTTTTTAAATTTTCAAATCACCTTTTTTGGAACAGTATTACATTGCAATTACTGCTTTAACTACACTAACAGCTGTTTTGGCATCCCTCACCTCATGACCTGCACTAGCTGATAACGATACACGGACATGTGTCAAATCCACTTTTCGAAACTCGTATAATATGGACTCACTTCTCGTAGGTGTGAACGCATGCATAGTAGCGGAAGTTGCATTTGCAAGCAAAACATTTATCTATTCTATCGTACTCCGTTGCCAGACTGCGCAGATATATTCAATAATCCTTCTATGACATAAATTTGTTATTGGGCTTTCAGATTTATCTAATTGGAACCTATGATCACTTAAAAACTGCTCACTCATGCCTCAAAAATCATGTATATATAACATTGTATGTCTATAACCCGTAAACTCAATTTTATAGATTTTTTGTATATTTTATTGTACTACTGTAAATTGTAGAAGTCAGTAAAAACCCCGTTGCAGGAAATGTGATTGAAATGCCAATTTGTGTGTGGTATTTTCGCAGTGTTGGTTATTTTCCAAACACCTCAAAGGTGGTAATATTTTTATTAAGACATTAATATTGTTCCTTATAATTATTAACATTCGAAATATCATTTAAATGGGTTCCCAAGGCTGCCTTAAGTGCCTATAAAGGATACAATCGTAAATGCTGGTATGTTCCTTTTTGTCATAAGGTTCCACATTGTACGCCTTTATTGTCATGATAAAACTACCCAGGAGGCATTTTAATCTCTCATCTGATTGTTAAAAATGTTATTTTCCTAACTCCAATGTTCCCATGCGCATTCTCTCTCAATTATTCTCAATGTTCAAATGGATAGTCACTTATTTGATTAAGGCGTTTAGTTCTATTTGTTATTGTGAAAAGGTGAAGGGTCATAGTATAAAATAATCCAGTTGACTAGTTAACACATTATACAGATTGCATATTTTCTTTTGTTTTATTTTAACGTTCCATTACTTAATGCTGATTGGTATCTTCTTTCATGTGGGGATTGATATTGCTCGTATATCAGGTTTTCATGTTCACATGATCTAATAGATAACTGTGTGTTTCAACGGCAAAAGTCAAATTTCAGTCGCCATACTTTAAAATTTGGGCAATTCTCAAGTTTCTCAGTCAGCTGCAGATAAATTTCAAGTCTGAGCAACATTTGGAATTAATAATATACAACGTCAGAACTGAGAATGAATCCCAGATATCAGAGTGAGGCATCACTCGAGAAAGTTTGAAATTATGGTATTATGTATGGGGGTCAAATTTCTGTACATTGTTTAGATCCTATCATTCTTCATCCGTCAACAGAGAAAATGTATTTACTGTATTTTTTGTAGGTATGCCATTACTTTAAGGAAATGCATAAGATTTCCATTTGTCTCCAACTTTATGATTACTTCATTGATTAGATTTTATTGCTGAGTTTGTCCGTTTTTGCTTTTAAGATTGAAATCCTTTCTGTTACCTGTACGAATATGATATTCAGCATTTTCTCGAAGGGTAGCAAGTAATCTGTATACATTTGGACGTGCATTCGATAATAAACTGTCGAACCTTCGATTCCAACCTTCAGGTAACAACAGGGGTGATTTTCCCCACGACTGTCTCCTAATTTACGCTCAACCCAAGCATTGATAATTTCCCAGAATAGGAGTGCAACTGTCACTAAGTGCAAGTGTCACCGACTCAATTTGTAAACTTTACGACGTAACATTCATTTCGTTTATTCATACACTCAAGATTAAGCAAGTGAGTTCGGTTTAGCTGCTTTCACGAAACATTCTGCTGAAAATACACTAGAGGAATATATCGGTAATAATAAAACACAGCTGTTAAAGTTAGTTCTGTTTCCTTAATGCAACTAAAAATTAGAACTCTCTCGTAGACAGAGTATTTCTATTCTGCGGGGAGAGTAATATTCTCACTCACCTTTATTTTAGTTTTTTATCAATGCAAAAATCTATTCTTGAACATTTTACAACAAAATGAATGAAGTTTAGCTTGTGAATAGTCCTAGAGTAAAAATGTTTGTAAAAGTAAACTTCATTATGCTTATTAGTCTGTAAATTCTTATTCAGCTCCTTGATACAATCTATACTCAAAACAAAATTATTTGAACACATAATCGCTGTTATAAAACTTCGCGTTATGGTGCGAAGAACACAATTAGAAGTATTTTTGGTGAACTTTTAGTAATGTATAGCTGCGTATTCATTATCTTAATTAGTGATGATGATGATGATGATGATGATGATGATAATAATAATAATAATAATAATAATAATAATAATAATAATAATAATAATAATAATAATAATAATAATAATAATAATAATAATAATAATAATAATAATAATAATAATAATAATAATAATAATAATAATAATAATAATAATAATAATAATAATAATAATAATAATAATAAATCATCCTGATCATCTGATCACGGATAACGATGATAGTTATAATAGTGATAAGGGTTAATGATAATTAATGATGATAATGATAATAATGATGATAATTGCATAAACGTATTACATCAATTAAGGCTAGCTTAAAGTAATAAAATATGAAATAAAATCTTCAAAAGCACGAAGTTGATATTTTCATCACCAAAAGTATATCTGTTAATAATTTAACTTCCTTACAAGGCACTGACTTGCTTAAAAAATTATATTACAGTACTTAAATTCGTGGAGAAGGGCCGGGGAGCACAGTTTTATTCGACTTCTGTGAACCCACTTCTGTCTATTGTAAGCGGAACGTGATTCGCCAGCACGACCATCTGTGCTAAAAGGATTAGACGCGGTCCATAATAGGGGCGTACTTATGGCAATAGGAGCTTTTCTAATAAGCCTGGTTGTGTGCCTTTACGCAGAATCGGCAGAAACTCTCTGTAACATCGGTGTGAGATTCTCTTGGCAAATTATGGCTGTGCTCTTAGATGTATGCCTAAGCACCCAACGTGCGCTTCATTTTTCACCACCACGCTAAGAGAACGGTATAGAAAAAGCATCCTTAGTCCTAAGCCAGCGGCTTTTCGTTTCCGAGATCTTAGGAAGCTTGCTATTCAAATACCTAATACGTTTCCCAAGGGCGAGAGGCTCTACCCCCTTGGATACCGGACACGTCCCTTGTAGATCTTGGGATGACCGTACACCGAAAGTCCACGATGCCTATCCCTAGTATCCGCACTTGTTTTCTAGCATTTTTGTCAGGCTACACTGACCGACATTTGTATACACCAATGGCTCAAAGAGCACCAGGGGTGTTGGATGTGCTTATGTTTATGGGACCAAACCACTTACATTCGGTTGTCAAATTAGCACATCGATTTGTACCGCAGAGTTATATGCGATATACCGAGCCGTTTCATATGTACGCCATCATAAATTAGGCGACTGCCTGGTTTTGAGTGATTCTCTTAGTGCACTTCAGAGTCTTCGTGAGGTGCAGAACTCCCATCCTATTGTATAACGTATCCAGGACGCCCTTCATGTTTTACACGCTTCTGGCGTTAACGTGGTGTGTGCATGGATTCGTGGTCCCGTAGGTTTGCCGGGGAATAAACTGGCACATTTGGCAGCAAAGGCGGCAACAACAGAACCCAATTTCTCGCATTACTTGGGAAGATTTTAGGCTTGAAGAGCGGAGAACGGTGCTGTCGTGCTGGCATGAAGAGGGGTCAGCTCTCTGCGGTAATAAGTTTAGAGAAGTGAAAGAGCTTTCGATAAACTGGATAAATTCCTCTCCATTATCTCGTCGCGAGGAGATGATTTTGGCGAATTGACCACAGCAATTTTTCGCATGGTTTCCTCTTCAAACGGGACCCTGCTCCTCTTTGCTCCTCTTTGCCCGCTGTGCAACAACCTTGTACCAGTCCATCACATGCTGCTAGAGTGTTTCCCTAGCGCACCTTCGAGACTCTCTGCAACTGTCTGTCAGGCTTGCAGAGGTCTTGGCGGACGATACGACAGCGGTCGAAAGCCTTTTCAAGTTTTTGACGGAACTTGAAAATCTAAACTTTAGATAGAATTTTTATACTCTGTTAATATCTTTGTAACTTTGTTTTAATTCTGGATTTCGCTTCTCTGTTTTATATATTTATTTTCGTTTTTACTCGTACCTTTATATTAATGATTATATCTGGCTTTTGCCATGAACTGTTTTTAAGGACGCTAATGACCAAGTATTTGAGCGCCGTTAAGCCTACATTTCCTACATCTCTCCGTGATTTCGAATGTGGGTATATTTAGACCAAACAACACTAGAGAGAAACCCAGAGAATTTGAGGAGTAATTTTTATTCATGTAATTTCCAGATTAAAGCAATATAATAATTGATCTTGCTTTAAAATCCAAAACTAGATACATTTTTATTTAATCTCCAATATCAGGGGAAGTCCACAGTAGAACCTTTAAATGTTTATTTCAGCTCATTTTGAAAGCTTTGATATATGTTTCTTTGATGGAGTTTTATCATTCTATGCATTTAATACTTCTATGTGTGTTTATATATATAATAGGTATGTATATGTGTATATGTATGTATTTCTCTGGAGTTTTAATTTCGCTTCTTTGTAAAATTGAGAAATCTGCTACACGTATTAATAAACCTAGGTTCTTCGCTGGACATTTGCAAGCGAATGTTTTAGCTTGATGCTTTTTTTCCGAAACCTGGTGGATTTTATAGGGACTTTCATGTTGGATCAAAATGTGTTCAATACAAGGAATATCATGGGTACTCT
>CM060962.1:34218514-34436014 GCA_030765045.1 Tenodera sinensis
GGTGGTGGTGGTGGTGGTGGTGGTGGTGGTGGTGGTGGTGGTGGTGGTGGTGGTGGTGGTGGTGGTGGTGGTGGTGGTGGTGGTGGTGGTGGTGGTGGTGGTGGTGGTGGTGGTGGTGGTGGTGGTGGTGGTGGTGGTGGTGGTGGTGGTGGTGGTGGTGGTGGTGGTGGTGGTGGTGGTGGTGGTGGTGGTGGTGGTGGTGGTGGTGGTGGTGGTGGTGGTGGTGGTGGTGGTGGTGGTGGTGGTGGTGGTGGTGGTGGTGGTGGTGGTGGTGGTGGTGGTGGTGGTGGTGGTGGTGGTGGTGGTGGTGGTGGTGGTGGTGGTGGTGGTGGTGGTGGTGGTGGTGGTGGTGGTGGTGGTGGTGGTGGTGGTGGTGGTGGTGGTGGTGGTGGTGGTGGTGGTGGTGGTGGTGGTGGTGGTGGTGGTGGTGGTGGTGGTGGTGGTGGTGGTGGTGGTGGTGGTGGTGGTGGTGGTGGTGGTGGTGGTGGTGGTGGTGGTGGTGGTGGTGGTGGTGGTGGTGGTGGTGGTGGTGGTGGTGGTGGTGGTGGTGGTGGTGGTGGTGGTGGTGGTGGTGGTGGTGGTGGTGGTGGTGGTGGTGGTGGTGGTGGTGGTGGTGGTGGTGGTGGTGGTGGTGGTGGTGGTGGTGGTGGTGGTGGTGGTGGTGGTGGTGGTGGTGGTGGTGGTGGTGGTGGTGGTGGTGGTGGTGGTGGTGGTGGTGGTGGTGGTGGTGGTGGTGGTGGTGGTGGTGGTGGTGGTGGTGGTGGTAATAACGACGACGACGTGATGATGATCCATTTTTGAAGTAAAATCTGTTTATATAATGTAATATACACTTACAATATTGGCACTGCTGCCTTTGAAATAATAGCATGGAGAGCCCTGAGTTTGATGTAATAGAGTATGAGAAACTATTGAACTAAAGGTTTTATAGGCGTACATGTTACAGACAAAAACGAAACTTCATTTAACTGAAAATAATGGATGTAATACCTTCAACACACTACCTAAACACCAAAAAAAAAAAAAAAAAAAAAAAAAAAAAAAAAAAAAAAAAAAAAAAAAAAAACAGGTATAATTATGCTGGATGCATAACACGTTAGGTTATGCATATTGTATCCCTTTCAGGCCCAGAATATTTTTGTATCCCTTCAAGGAATACTATTATACATATTTCAGAATTATATTAAAATAGTGATTTTGATACAAGGTACATTTATTTTAACAAACCTGGAGGATGTTTTTATTTCATTATTGTATGCTAAAAATATACTTCTTTATTTATAAATGAGCTGAAAATTTTAATTCGATTAAAATCATCATAGACAAGCCTTTATCTAATTTTACTTGGCTCCTAGATATATACAGTAACGGAAAATTGCAAGTCATTATGAATTGAACTGCTCTGTGACGTTAAGATAGTCCTATTGCACATCCGGAAATATGGTGTCAGAGGAGTATGGATGGATGCTCTCTCTTGCCTGTGGTTAAGAATGGGGTGGGCCCATGTTAAATAAACGATGGTACCGCATGCCTGGATTATGACAGGGCAGCTAGATGCACCCAGTGTTTTGTAAAATTTGGAAACCTCTTACTGTGCTCCCTTTAACTAATATTGACACAGTGATTTTGGGTTTACTTGTTATAAATCACAGCAATTTTGCTGTAGACCTAAAGTATACTTCCTTTCATTCAAATAATAGATGAAAATCGAATGTGGCGCAGAATGCACCACACTTCAAAACGACCCACAACAACAACACAGTGCATGGCAGCATGTTAGTGAGTCATTACAGATAATTTCATTTGGAACTGTTGGGTAGGTAGTGAGGAAAAAGGTTGACTACGGTGGTTTTGAATTGAAACCACTTAGCCTGAAAGGGTTAAGTCTATAATGGAATATGGGATATTATTGTCGTATAGTTTAGTAGAAAGTAAATACGTTTTCCTTAAACAAATATGTTAAAAGGATGGAAAGTATAGAATGAGACTGAAAAATTCAATACCATAGCCGGGATTTGAACCACGGATCTTCAGGTCTCCATCCGGCCGCTCTAACCCTGCTACCATAGCCATGTTGTCTTTTAAGTTTGACATCTTGTGTGGTTTTCCGGGAAAATGCGAGTGAGTTGGAGAATTTAATGTCATATCGGCGTCCATGGTAGCTCAGTGGTTACAACGGCCGGACGGAAGCCGAAAGACCCATGGTTCAAATCCCGGCTATGGCACTGAATTTTTAGTCGGCACTGAATTTTTAGTCTCATTCTACCCTTTCCAACTTTGTCCTACACACGGCTATTGCTCGGAAGAACAGCTAATCGCATTTTAAAAGAATACATATTTTCAAACACCCATGCCGGATATTTGTAAACAGAGAATGGAGAAATTCTCTCTAATTTGCATCACCTACGCCATCTTAAAACCCTACGTATATAACAGAAGCTTATGCATAACAAACACGACATAACACCACACAAACGGGAAATATCCATCGCCTTGCTTCCATAAAGTGTACATTATGAAAGTGTAAAACTTTTAATGCCCTTCCCAATAATATTAAGTGAATAAAACTGACAACTTCAAAGCTTCATAAACTGCTGTAAAACACTGGTTTGGTAACATGTCACGTTATTCTAGAGAGCATTTTATGAGTGCTAAATTATTATTACTATGGAGATAGTTCTACAAAAATCTAATGTGTTTCACTCACATGACTTTCTCTACTCTTGTACTAACCATTCTTACAAACTTTTATTCCTATACCTTCTTCTTGTTAATTGAGAGAAACGTTTGCAAAAATTATCCTATTATTTATTTCGTTGTAGTTGAATGGGGAATATTAGAATACAGTAGACTCTGAGTGACAGTCAAATCTTTGAGATTCCCTTCTCTTTGCACGGTTGACATATATAAAAAATGAGCAACGATGCTGCATTTGACCAAAGTTAAGTTTTCCAAAGCTGACACAAATTATAAGGAATACCTCCGAAATGGTTCATTGTACAAAAAAAATTATTTGGACATAAATTACGCGTTTTAGCAAGATCTATGCTTTTGTGGAGTAATATTTTGTCGAGCTCTTACGGTTTATGAGTTATTCAAAAGTCGTTCAGATTAAACAGGTCTACATGGGCTCTAGACAGAAAATTCAAAATATACATTTCATTTTTCATAAAAATATCTTAAACATATAACATTTTAATCAAAATCGTTAGAGCCATTTTCAGGAAAATCAAAATTTTCCAAAAATTGTCCACGCAAAGGGTAGTTTAGGGTGGAGCAATTTTCTACAAAATCTTCGTGTCGCATCCTTGAAAGACATTAAACTTAAATACCAACTTTAGCTTTTAATCGACTTTTCGTTTTTGAGTAATACTGTCCACAGACTGACACACACACACACACACACACACACACACACACACACACACACACACACACACACACACACACACACACACTCACACACCACACACCACACATACACACACACACACACACGGACCTTGCTCTAAAAATTCTCTTTTGGATTCAGAGGGACTCAAAGCTTGTATTTCCGGTGAAATCTCGACATCGAATTTTTGGGTGGAATACAATACCTACTTCCTCTATTTTACTAAATGTAGTAGAGAAAATATGTTAAGCGTATATGTATTTTTAACAGCACTTAGCCTGGTGGTTCATATCAGTCGATGAATAATAGGTCTTACACTTACGTGACTTTCATCTTTTTAGGATAAAGGAAACCCCGTAAAGAATATTACTTCGGTAACTCACCTTAACCGAGATTCGAACTCAGAACCTCTTGAATGCAAATACGCTACCCAGATATCACAGAGACCGACCCTATGTGTTTTATGTACTGCCAGGTTTGGGCAGGTAAATTACTTTTTTTTATTTTACGCGTAATTTACATATAAAGTACGTAATGTAGAAAATCGTGTTCTATAATCTATTTACTGTAAACATAAAGTAGATATAAGCAGAAGCACGTGACAGAGATGAACGTAACTGGCTGGTGCGTTTTAATAATTCCGTATTCTTCCACAACATAGTTCCACGGCTTATTTAGAGTCTTGCTTTACCTGCGTTCAATAAACCACTCAAGTTTTTGTTATAATATAGAATATAACCTTGCAATATAACATTCTGCAATAATATACTTTATACCTTATCGCCAATCGCAGAACATTGAGCTCTTGTTTTGAATGCGAAATTAGGGTTTGTCTGTTGCCTCAGCGCCATCTTGGCGTGCATAATGAAAACATGATCGGGTACAAGGTTTTCTTAAACAGGCGCGAGGAGAACTTTAAGGATCGGTGAAAAGGTTATTACATTGGATATATTCAATAGTTTTCGGAGAAATGTCCTAACATGGCTATAAACGATCTGGTAAAGCGTTATAACAAAGGACAACGCCTATTACCATTCAGTAAGAGCGGAGCGCATTCCAAACAACACATTTAGAAAAATGTGAAGTGTTATCTTAGCTGAGGTATAAGAATTCTCCCTTACAATGTGATATGTGATTACTGCAAGAACAGTGACTCTCAGATGTTCAATAATGCAGTGTTTGATGTAACAACAAAGAGAGCAGTTAAATTCAGGTTATCTGAATAAGGTGAAATTTCGCGGTGGCAATATCAGTGTTGTTTACATGAGCGCGAGCAGATATATGTCAACAATAGCATACTGGAGGTGGTGCTCCATGTAGAGTGCGGAGGAATACTTTACTTTATTCTAAAAGCAAGTCGTAAAAGCTAGCCTTTACTGACTTTAGCAATGTAAACGTCAATGGTCGTCTCCTTAGCGCAATGGTAGCGCTGTTGCTTACCAAGCAGGGGACGTTTGTTCGATTCCCAGTACCGGTGTGGGGATTTTCTTCCGCTGGGGACATGCTCCGGGATGCACTCAGCCTGGTTAGGTTCCTGAGGGGCCAATAATTGAGGAGCTACTTGATTGAAAAGTAGCGGTTCCTTGTTCCCACCTCCAATACCGCAACCCACTCATGACGCCTGTGGTAGGTTGAGGTGGAGGACGCAGCGTTCGGGCGGTAGGCCTTGACTCGGATGGGCTGTTGTGCCACGGGGAAAAAAACCAATTACTCAATTCCCTTTGAGTTTTTAATGCTCTGACATACAAAATTGTTAAGCCATGCTTCTCAACTATTTGATGATCCATCATTTAACACATAGATTTCGGAACGTTATTGTGATAAACGAGTTTACTTTGTTATATGGGTTACTTCACATTTGCTATTAAAGGATTTTGTTACTTATTAAACTTATTTACTAAATTTGTTTCCAATAACATAATATTTTTCTTTACACAAAATATTCACATAGAGATTTGGTGCCTGTGCAGGATTGTGTGAGCTTCTGTGGTGAAAAAACAAGCCCTCCTTTATAAGGGTCTGGATTAAACCAAAAAAATAGTCTTTCTTGTGTCAAAAGTGGAAGAGAAACTTGGATAAGTATTTCGTCATTGAAACATGGCTATTATTTCGTGACTCGATTGCTGCATCAGTGATCACTAGAGCACGAAACCGCGTGCGGTCACAGGTCAGTTTAACACGGAGAATGAATGACGTAGCCGGTACCGCACAGCCGTTGTATATGCACGCTCATCACCAACGCCTACCACTGTGTACATGCGCGAGCAGCAACAGTAGAATAAATGTGCACTAAACTTGTGGTTTATTGAACAATCTTCCGCCCTCTAGTGATCATCCTTCATTACACTTTGTTACGTCACTGTTGGTAACCCTACGTATTTATTACGTAAGCTGTTAGCTGATACATTAGGTGAAGACCACCATGTAATGCTAGCGTAACTGGAGTTCTACATCAGCAGGGTCTGATTCTTGTATGTAATATATGATCATTTGTTACCTTAATAACGCGTTATTTACGCGTAATTTACTGTAATGTACATAGATAGCTTTTTACTTTCTCTACCATGTACATAGTAGGTAGAGGAGGTATTTCATACAAAAGTTCGATACCGAAATTTCAGTTAAACACGTTTTAAGATCCCATCGATAAAAAATTAGCAAAAGGTGTATGTATGTGCGTGTATATGTGTGTGTGTCTAAGCAACATAACTCAAAAACGAAAAGTCGGTTAAATACCAAAATTGGTCCACAGCATCTTCCAAGGATGAGACACGAAGATTTTAAAAAAAATCGCCTACCCCAGAAAACCCCTTATATAGAACATTTGTTGAACATTTTAATTTTCTCAAGAATTGCTGTCACAATTTTGATTAAAACACCTTATGTTCAAGGTATTTTCAGAAAAATAAAATGTATATCTTAAATTTTCTGGCAATGTCCTCCGAAGTCCTCTTTTTGGGTTGATTTTTCAAAACTGGTGAAACGTAAGAAATAGACAAAATCTTACGATAGAAAAAATGTGGGTGTGGTTAAAACACAATGTATGCCCAATATATTTCTTTCCTTTTTTTTTTTTTTTTTTTTTTTTTTTTTTTTTTTGCGGGGGAGAGAATCATTTCGGTGTTATTTCTTGTTAATTGTGTGAATTTTGTAATGCTTATATTTATTTTTCTCAAATGGGAAGTCCTTATTCATTTTTCCTTATTTCTTCGCCATGCAAAGAGATTGGAATTTGAAAGCCATCACAGAGCGGCCAGCTGTGCGTTTAAAACATTTGACTATGCTTAAAGGCTACTGTATTTTTACAAACACATCACTCAATTTACCACCTGATGTTTTCTGCACGGTCGTAAATGAGCCACAAAATGAACCGCGCCCGTGAGTATAGACCATTCGCTGTGCTTCCACGCGTTCTCACTTCATTGACTGAATTGTTTGGCCAGAAAGTTCATCAGCTTTGCAAAGAGTATTCAAACTGTTACACATTAAATTAAGCAATGAATCTATTGGAAATGGAATGTTGAACGTTAAATCCACTGTTAAACGTATTAAACTTTTCTTCTCTTTCTTTTTTCTCTATGAAAGTGTAGGTTGTAGATAACACAAATGACTATTTGGG
Source organism: Tenodera sinensis (assembly GCA_030765045.1). Taxonomy (NCBI): domain Eukaryota; kingdom Metazoa; phylum Arthropoda; class Insecta; order Mantodea; family Mantidae; genus Tenodera; species Tenodera sinensis. Next base: position 34,225,525 of record CM060962.1, read on the forward strand.
TACATGACAACCGTGACTCATTCTGCCGTCCACCGTGGTCTGTTCCCAAGGTTGAAGGTTCAAACTTCAACATGACTTCCTTAGGAAGGGAAGTAATGCCCGTGGTCCCATGTCGTAGAACGTAAGCGCGTAAAAGAAACTCAAGCCCGGTAAAGAGGCCTCTGAAATAACAGTGGTCTTTTGCGCCCTATATAGAATGGGACACCGTGAATAATAGGAGTTGAAGAGCATCCATAAATAAATATTCAAATTTAAATTGTGTCTGACTCCTCCGTTTGTTATTAGTTTTATGCAAGTGACATCGATGTCCCTTATCGCTCTGCTTTACCCACCATAATACCTGCCGTGCGCTCTCAAGGAAGTAAACACGTATGGCTTGTGTGAGCCACGGGTACATGGCGCTACTAACCAGCCTGAAGACATACTACTCAAATTATTAGTCCATAAATGGAGCAAATATTGATATTATATTCATTACTCTACTCTGAGTTACGATTGAAAATATTCGCAGCTATTCCCCTAACAACCTATATACTAACTAAAATCCCCAATGCAGTTATTACTACAGGGAAAATTTGTTACGCCATCAAGTTCAAGTTTGGTATCTATATAATTTTTGGAAAAGCGGAAGTCCATATTGTACAAATATTATTAATTTAAACGTATATTTCTTATGAAACATATTCTGTAGCTCAATAAGAAACATCTATCTGAAATTCTGTTTAAAGACTGAAAAGGGAATCACCTGGGGCTATTTTTATTAAATAGCTTTAGTGTTTTAAACCTCATAATCCTGGAACGACTTAACATTTAAGCACCAAACCTTGTATCCACGTTTCTTTACACAGATATAAACACCCAGAATAGTTTGGTTTACGAAAAATTCACATATCGGTCCCCTTAGAGTGCATAACAATTTGGACACGATTTACCTCAATTGTTTCTTTTGAATTAGACAAGTAGTTGTGACTTGCCTTGAAGAGCCGAGTGCGTTTGTTGGAAAACATCTGAAATTTGCAAGGGCTATTTTCTGTAAGTGTACACTTACGTATAGCATAATCGCAAAACGAGATGTCACTAAAGTTGTGGTGGAAAATGGTAGCCTACTTTGCCTTCCTTGCAAGGAGTTGGGGTTGGTGACGGTTCTACTGAGAGCTGTGTAAGTCTTCGGAGTTGTAGAGGAGATGATTCCCTGGAGTTTCAAAGGGAAGAAGGGGTGGAAGTGATCATTTCCGGTTTTCTCTTGAGATTCAGGGCAGAGTAGCTCACCTGGGGTATGGTTAGAGCGGAGGTAAAATACACTGGTAGAGTTTTATTGCCTTTGTACACTTTCATTATAACACATATTGCTGAAAGGAGACTAAAACGTATTTGAGAGAAGGTACATGGAAGTATATAGTCATTGCGTTTGAGATGAACAGACACAAGAAAATAAGTATCAACTGTAGAGGCTTTATTTTTGCATTTACATACACTTTTGCTTAAAGTATAGCTTAAAAATCCATTTATTCACTGGCGATGAAGCCTTTCGCTGATTTCTGTAATGTTAAGTTATGAAATTTTAAACACATTCTTTTCTCGAGAGGAGACGGGTGACTGAAACAGTAGTGAAATTATTTGTGAACAGAATAATATGTGGATTTATATGGTTATGGAATTATTTGCGTCCTTAACTGGCTACTTAATACAATGCTGCACCCTTAAATACTTGCCATGCCTCCAAATCTAGGTTAGTTTTCTCAAAATATCTTCTTTGCTTTATATAGCCTTTTCTCTGAAAGTAGTGGGCGATTTTAATAAAACTCTGCAGGAATATGTAAATATAATGTATGGTTAATGTGATTTACAATGATCTGTCCATCTTGAATAATGTGGATATTGGTGAATTTTATTAGTACAAAATTATGCATTGCTTCTTCTAACACATTTTTTTTCATGGAACAATTAAGCTATTGGACTAATTCTGGTCACGTTAAAGAACTTAATACTAAGGGTCTCTGAGCTAAACTTCAAAGTTGTATCCCGGATGTTTTTTGCAAAGAGAAAAGAAGAAAAGAACATAAAGTTATATTAAAAATAAGATATAACCTCAAGATAAAAACAGCCGATTCATGAAAGTGACCTATCAGATATATATACAACATTTCTATTGTGTATGTAGCAGATACCAATGTACATGCACATGCAACGATTTAAGTGTAATTGGTGTTTTGGTAAAAGGATACACTTTTGCGTATTTCAGTCGTCTATCTCCCATTAAGTCTTTTACTACAGAAGACAGCACACGATTGTGTATTACAATAAGCAACAGGCACAAACCTGATTGCTACTTAAGTTTTCAAACGCTTAAAGCCATACTAAAGTTCTAAGAAAAAAGAAGCAAGAAAAGAAAACAGAGCTAAACATTAATACTGCCCGTTTTTCTCCCATTACAATTGTATGTTGCACAGAAGGAGACAGGGCAAGGAGATGAAACGAGAGCAAAAGAGGAAGCCGAGTAGAGACAGACAGACAGAAAGACAGAGAGAGAGAGAGAGAGAGAGAGAGAGAGAGAGATGAGAAAGTCTGAGAAAGCCACAAAAGTGTCCGTAATTATCACCATAACGTAAACGTAGCTACGGTTTCTGTTACTCCTTAGTAAGTTGATTGTATGCGTGGAGGAGAGGGGGAAGAAGAAACAAGATGTGGAGTTTCAATGTAATTGCCTACATAGAAAACTGAATGGCACACTTCCGAACCATGAGCATATAACCTCGGCAAATGCCAGGATAGGGGTCTATAGTTCTTATTTAGTAATCTAATGCTTCAGAGTTTGCGCGTGGACTGTGGAGGGAGAAACTATGACTTTTCGTCTCTTCCACCCGTATTTCCCAGTAGAGCACCCGGGGCGTTTAGGAAGTGCTTACATAGCCTTAAGTTTACATAAGATAATGTTAAAAAGAATACCAAAGGGAAGAAAACCATTTCGGTTAAACATGTATGTCTACTGTTTTAAAGCAATCATCTGGCTATGTTATACTTCTAAATGACTTGTTCCAGAAGGCATTTCTTGCATCTTCAGGTGACTATTGACCAGGCGGTGATGGGTACAGTCAGCATATACTGCTGACCCTATTGCCAAACCTGCCGCCCTCTCGTGACTGAAGTAGGATTGTGATGACCTCATCCAACAGCGAAATTCAAAATTTTAGCTTTAGTTTCGATGACATCAATTTTTTCCCTACGATTCCACTTCAGGTGGGTTTTGTATCGGTTTAGTGTATTTTCCTATTTCATGGTTTGAATTTCAAAAGAGATGGCCCATTGATAAATTATCAATTTATTTTAATGTAATATTTCTTGTATGTCCTTTACGCATCTCGTATTATATCACTGGCCCTGCGGAAATCCATAGTGGTATTAGTTTATTCTAGTTAACGTAGTTTAACTGATTAAGTTATATTGTTGATGAATGACTGAACTATTTTAAATGATACTCAAGTGAGTCCGACGTAGCTTAAGCTACCCGAATTTTCTAGTGTTTCCATTGGGTAGGTTTCTTTCTAGACTCAGGTCGCTATCCATTGGCCTGGTCCGAATTTCTAAACCTTACCCTTGGCTTAAAATCTCAACGTAGATGAATCTCAATCGTAGATGATTTGTGTTTTCTTAGTGAAATTTGTGTAATCTGTATAAACAATTGTTTGCTCAAAATGAGAAATAACAGCAAAAATGTAGTTCGCAGTAGATACATTTACAAAAAAGACTGTTTTGACTTTAAAAAGGGTACCTAGAACAAAACAATGAAGAGAAACATCGTTAAGGGGAGAAAGGCGCAAATAGACCCACCATTTTCTGGCGTATAGTGAGCCAAAATGAATATATATGTACACTTATGTGGAGCCTCAACTTTAGACAGTCCTAAAAATGGGTTTCTACAACTTTCTAGCCTTACTCGTAATAGAAGTTATCCTTGGCGGATATGGTAACACTAAATTAGGTCAAACATATAATGTAAGTTTAAATGTTTAACTCTGCACAGTTATGGGAATCTGTTCCATCAGAAAAATAAATAACAGGAGCTGCAGTGTTATAATGAACTGTAAATTCATTTAGATTACAAGACAAGTTTATTGGATCAACTAGTCTTGGAATAATTAATAAATAGTGTAGTATGTCATACGTTCACTCGTAGTTTAGTCAGGCGAGCAGTATGTGTATGACTGTTTCTAGTGGCGCGTGTCGCCTGGAGTAAAAACAGGTCCTTTGTTGATAAAATAGTATTGCTAGGGAATGTCACATGTCGTTACGCTTGATTAACTCTCGTTCGTTGCAGCTAGCAACGCCTCCACTAACACACACGTAAACGTGTAGCAAACACAAGGTGCCCCAAAAGGAATGGTTCATTTTCGATATGAAACTAATGGATTGTTTTCTTTAACATATGTTTCAAAATGTGTTCTGTCTACAATAAGGAATTGCCCTTATTGAAATTTGGCTAACAGATAGCATGTTTAATGAAAAAATCTCTGGACGACTTCTATCTGACCCAGAGTGTGGATGAAACAGTTGAAAGAAGCCCAAGTGTTTCCGTTCGTCGTCTGGGCTATAACGCATCACCTGAGAAGAGAAAATTATGCACTCCGATGTGCGCTGATCTATTGAAGGCCGTTGAAAGTGGTAATCTGTTAGATAATCTCCTCTGCCCAGAAGAGGTTACATTTACACTTGTGGTGACAGCCCCCCCCCCCCCCCCCCATGAGGTGCTACAATGAAAGAGAAGCAGCCCGAAGGTGAATGTGAGGCTAGGGATAGCCAATACTAAGATTTCTGAACCATTCATGTATGTGAAGCAAACGATAACAGGTACAAGTTGCTCTGATGAACATCAGATTTTCCTGAAACCGCAAACGGAGGCTGGCGAATTCTGAATAGCGTTGTATTCCAGCAACACAGGGCTCTTCAATGCTCACTCGTTCTCTGAACGGTAGACTGGTAGAGGTTCACCACAAATCTGGGCTCCTAGGTCACCTGACCTTCTACCCTTAGGCTTCTTTGACGTTATATGAAATCCTTTTGTATAGGGCTAGAACATGAGCTTGCATCAACTGCTGAAAGGGTTGTGGAGGCAGCCAGCAGCACCAAACTTAATCAACTGCAGTATGTGTTCAGGGCTGAGGAGTAGCGGTTGTCTCGTGCAAGGTGGCCACGTTGGGCTGTAATATATGTGATATCTAACATGTGCACTCATATTTACGCATATCTTTACGATACTAAATAACAAAAGCTCTGTATGTTAGAAAGGCTTTCCTTATTTGGTGATTGTGCTTTTCGCACCAGACTTGTGTACACTAAGATGGAAATTTAAATAAAATTTGAAAACTTCACTGCCACAACTGCAATACAGACCACATATTTTCGCCTTTCTGTGTGGATATCTACTCATCCTAATAGTCTTAGCTAGTATCCGAAATTATGTAAAGGTACTTGAAAAATTATAAATTATCTTAGATACAGGATGTTAGGAACTCACATGTGGATAAGCTGATAAATGGTACTTTATTATGTATCCACTTTGGTATGTTGCTTATTTTTTCTCTTCGTCTAACAGTTTCACCACAATCAAATCATATAGTTTACTACCTAATGCTTTTGTATGGTCGCAATTGCGCCGCAAAATCCACATCTGTGAGATACACTATCCCTTTTGCGCCAACTTCAATGCACGACCCAATGACCTAGACAATGTGAGATCATGTGCCTTGCAGGAAACATTCGAACTCAGTTCCGATGCGGCATTCGTTTAGTGTTGCAGCATTCGTTCCGCCCACTCTGGGTAAAGTCCTTGGTGGTACGCCAACTTGAAATCACTAACAAATCTGAAAATGTACAACTCTCAACAATCAAAATTATAGGTCAGCAAATGAAGCAAATATTGTTTATTACCCTGTCCTAAATCACACCAAAACCAAATGTGTGCACTTGCATCCCTAAAAGCCTGTATAGATATCTGGAATACTTGATATGGCCTTAGGCTACTTAAAGATCAGACTTACGTACAATGTATGGTAACTGAGCGGTAGTACATCGGCATCGCTAAAGTAAGAATGTGCGGTTCATCATGAACTGTGTATTTTACGAAAAGCATCCTATGATTTTCGCGGCATATGGGGTTATATATTTAGAACTTGGCAAATAACATTAATAACTTTATAAAGAAATGACAGGGGGATAGATAAGGAATACAGAATTTCCCTATGTTAAAATCAATGCATAATATAAGAAGTCTGAGTTAGACACCAGCTAGTCAAAGTAATATCCTGTCACAGAGTGGGATCATTAGCGAAATTCATTGTAAGGAAAAGCAACTAGTTACGCTATGATAATGAGGAACATCATTAGCTCAAGGTGTACTCGGAAATCAGATGAGGATGCGTGTCTGCACATAGGGGGATGCAGTTAATAATCACACGTGTATAATTCTGAAATTAATATCTAAACAAAATTCTTAGGATTGCGCAAAGTCCGAATAAAAAGTGTGTATCACATTCGAATTAGCCCGTCGCGCTCACCGTCACGCTCACCGTCACGGTCACCGTCACCGTCACGCTTACCGTCACCGTCACGCTTACCGTCACGATCACCGTTATGGTCGCTGAAACATTCGCGGTCGCGGACACCTTCAACGTCACGGTCACAGTTGCGGTCACCGTCTCACGCTCACCGTCGCGTTCACCGTCTCACGCTCACCGTCGCGTTCACCGTCTCACGCTCACCGTCAAGGTCACCGTCAAGGTCACCGTCAAGGTCACGGTCACAGTCGCGGTCACCGTCACAGTCAACGTCACGCTCACGGTCACAGTCACCGTCACCGTCACCGTCACCGCACGCTTACCGTCACGGTCACCGTCACCCTCACGGTCACAGTCACCGTCACCCTCACGGTCACAGTCACGGTCACGGTCACCGTCACCCTCACGGTCACCGTCACGGTCACGCTCAGTCACGGACGCCGAAGCCGTCGCGGTCGCGGTCGCAGTCACCGTCGTGGTCACCGTCACCGTCACGGTCACGGCCAACGTCACGGCCACCGCCACGGCCAACGTCACGACCACCGTCACGGCCAACGTCACGGTCACCGTCACGGTCACCGTCGCGATCGCGATCGCAGTCGCGGTCGCCGTCACCGTCACCGTCACCGTCACCGTCACCGTCGCCGTCGCCGTCGCCGTCGCCGTCACCTTCATCACCGCCAGCACTCATTATTATCATCATTGTTCTTGTCGTTCTTGTTCTTGGGATGGTTGCTCTTGTTGTTGTCCTTGATATTATGGGAACACTTGTTCTTACATCCTAAAATATTAATCCAACAGAAGTTGGCAGATATAATTCTAGTAATTAAATTTTGAGTAATGAGATTCAGAAACAGTTTCATTCTTCAACCTCAACAGTTAGCAACGCGCTTCAAATAGATCATTATTGGTCTCAATTAAATGTATGCTCAACTTAAATTGGTGGTGTTAATTCTTATACTCACCCACGCATACACAGAAATAAAGATCCCTTGTTCACCACTGGAACAGTTGGTAGCTGATACATTGTATAACAGGATTGGAGACGGCGTCAAAGTGATCTAAACTTCGCATCGGCATCATATTTTAAGAGAATGGCAAAGAGATATTTTAGTTTATTTTGTAAAAAGATCGATTTTTGCATTTTTATTGCCAAAGGTGCACCATACCTTAAAGGATATATCTGCAAAGTTTTAACGTCCTAGGGAGGGGGGAACATATTCTTGACGTCATTTTCAAAATGATGCGCCTCTTGTCTTTTAAATGGGAATGTATCTTGCATTTCAACTTTAAACTGTTTTTTCTCGGAAACGATTTTTCTTCTCCCACAAAAATGTAGCTAGAGACCTAAACATTTTTTTAATATAGTTCAGAATATGGGTAATAAAATGCCCCTTTGGAATTTTGATATTATAGATATTTAAAAATAGTTAATATGTTAATGCGCTGGTTTTGTTTTTGACATTCTACGCTTAGCAGTATTACGTTTTTTAAAGAAAACCTGTTGACCATATGAAAGTTTTCTTCCTTTAATTTGTTACAAAGGTAATAAGAGATATAAATTTGAAAAATCAGCTCTGTTGTAAAATATTTGTTGGAGCACATATCTTTGATTATACCCAATAAAATTGATATATATATAATTCATATATCAGGAATGCGATTAGAGATTGAAATGAAATTTGGTGTACACGTTTCTATAGTTGCTAGTAATGCCTGTACAGAATGTTAACTCTCTAACTTTAACACTTTTGAAAATGACCTTTTTCACTTCGGTGTATCCTTAAGCAGTGCGATTAAAAAGTTAGTGGCTACATCTTCTCGTTAGGTCAAAAGAGTATCAGTCAACATATAGCAAAGTATGCATGGAAACAAACTTGAACAATTAGTTATTAGGTTATTAGCAGGCATAAGCATTCTTAAGTCGTTGGCTGTAAGTTATCTGCACTCAAGCAATGCTAATTTAAACAACAAGGGCCAAAGATCACTAAAATCCGCTCTGAGTGCTGTATGTAAATACCAAAAGGCTGTATAAGAGATAGGGAGATTGCTATTTTTTCTTTATCTGCGACCTCCCTTCCTATAGCCCAGTGACAGTTTAACTTTATTTCCTGAAGTCCTGGCTTTGATACTTAAAAGTTCCCATGCCTGGGAATATATGAATAATTTGTAGAACAGTTGCGTAAATAATGATTGTCACACAGCAGATATGTCACTTTTATAAAAATGTTCCTAAGCAAAATCAAGCTGTAAATGTATATATATTAAGCATTGTAAAATGAAGAAGAAGACGTACACTGCTGGCACGAAAGCACCGGTAGGGCAAGCTCTAAAGTGCAGCCTCCGTACGCACCACAGGATAGCATACGCAGATTGCAATAATGGGTGCTGTTTGCTTGAGGTCAGCATACAGTTTCCCACCCGCCCGTTCTGACGTGGTTTTCCAGACCGCAGCCACTAATTTTTCATCTTGCAGCACCTAAGGAACCTCACGTGGCTTAGAGCACGCCGTATCAGGCCTTCCAATACGCAAAAATACTCATGGTAGTAGCACGAATCAAATCCGGTCCCATTGCACCGTAAAAAGCAACCCTCAACGAGCGTTTAAGGACAGTATTACGTGTGAGTGGCTCAAAAATCGTGTTTGTTTTGCGTCTTTTAAAAATCCACTAGATTAAAATATGGATATTCTTAATATTTAAGCTCTTTAAATGGAGATTCAAATATGGCGTCTGCTGGATTACGCCCCTTTTAAATCGAAGTATCACCATCGATATTAAATTTGCTATAACCTCTTAACTGCACAAAAATTTGCTCAAGAATTGACCAGAGACCAGAATCAAGGAAAGAAGCTTGAAGGGGAAGTTAGGATCAAGAACCATTTAAACAAAGAGATTGTGCTGCAGTAATGTTTTAAAATTTGGTGAGCTAGCCAAAAAGTATTCATTGTTATCATTAGCAACACATGTTAAATACTTTAGTAATTCTATGTTGGCACAAGTCACTGCGCTTACTGGTTTGTATAGCAAGCGTAATAGCTTGAGCCATGTTCATTAATGAAGGTAAAATACCAAGAGAAATTTAAAATTAGAGTAATGAGTTGTAACATATTACTAAGTTTACCAAGCGACGGATAGCTACCACAAGGCTAAGCTAACATTGGAGTTTAAAAGCCTAATCCCTACCGGGTTGTGATGGTCGAGCGGAAGTATTACGTTTCAGTCGTAGCAATGTTCTCAGGATACGTGTCTGAATTTACGAAAATGGGTTAGAGTTCTTGTACCCTTCGTTTCTCTCCTTTTGGCCAATGATAAAGTATTACAAAACCAATTGCAAGTAAATTGCATTAAGCAGGGTTAGAGAATTTGTAGTCGTGTCGGCACGTTGGCCATGGTAGCTCAGTGGTTAGAGCAGCCGGACGGTTACCGGAAGATCCGTTGAAATTATTGCTGTGGCAATGCGTTTTTAGTCTCATTCTATCCCTTTACAACCTTCACCTACACACGGCTAGCGTGGAAGAATAATTAATTTCCACTGCATTAAACGTATTAAAATCCAGGTTGTACATACTTCAATAATCAAGTAACTTTCGAACTCACTTTATTCTTACAGGTGACTGCATATGTGGTAAAATGTTAATAATGTAATCATTTTTGCGTAGTTACTATGTATTACTCATTTAATTTCTGTTTAGTGCGTTTAATGTTGTTTGATTTAAACGATATTCCTATAAGTAGGATTGAACCTACGAAATTTGCGTTTAGTGCCTTCGAGATCACTCGACCATAAACCTCAACTGACCTCTTCCACTCGAAACACTTGAGTGTCAAGTTGTTTGCTAATTTACTAAAAGATACTTATGTTTCAGCTTTTGGCAGTTATTATTAAGGGCCGGAGGGATGTGCAATCGCATGCGATACAGGTTAGCTGGACGCAGAGTATGAATGACGTCAGAAGTACAGACGACCATCAAATGTGCAAACAACTGCCACTAGAAGCAAGAGTTGCAAACAACGTAACGTAGTACTCTGCAAACTAGTGAAGCATTGCTTTGCAGATGTATGCAGACGCAAGGCCAAGGTGTAGTATAACGCGACTGTTTTGTTTCTTCTCGCAGTGAGCTGCAGACCTGGGGTGATAGTGCCTGTAGGTTGCCTGCAGAGAGACGGTTTTCATAGTCAGGATTTACCTGCTTGCAGTTGTTTACATGTTCGAGCGATAACAGTAAAGTTCATGTGCAGGATACCTGTGGAAAAACGCACACGCCTCCGGCCTTCAGTTATTGGTGTTCGCGTAACTTGACGTCATGTATAGGTCCAAGAATGATCAACCATGTTTAACTCAATACTGCTACACAACAAATTCTTGCTTGACAAATTGAACGATATTTTGAAGTAAGAGAATAACCTGCGGGTTGCATAGATACGAAAAAATAGTGTCAGCTGATTCACCTGGTATATCACAATGTGACATTAAAATATTTTCCCTTTCATTGATGCTGAACTAAAATAATCCCTACACTCACGGTGTAAAAGTTTGTAATGATATTGATTAAGTGAAAACATAAGGGTAAACGGAAGACACCTGTGAAAGGTAGCAAATCATCGATGATTCATGAACCAACATTTCTCTCTCCCTCCCACCCAAAGCCACAATGCAATTAACAGACTATGTGACCTACAAAACTTAATTCGTACTCCGACAGACGGGAACATGTTGATTTGTGTTCGCATCTGCACGTGCCTTTGCTTTGTGCAACGCCATTACTCATCAGTTGACATAATTATGTGTGAACAGCGACAGCGTGGTTCGATCACCACACAGAAAGAAATTTAAGCTTGTATATAGAGCAACAAACACAGTGAGTGGAATATGGGAGAATCTCACTACTTAAGAGCTAAATGGAAAACGCTTGACGAACTGTTGACATCTCTCGTGCCGTATTGCATTAGTCTCATTGTGAACTTGTGTTTCTTCATCATATTGCACAAAAATGGGGACTGTGTTCTTTCAGGATCCGTTCAATTGGGATAATAGGAATGAAAAGCTCCGACTTATTCCCTTTCCACCGTCATTCCTACCGCTGGAGTAAAATTCTTGAAGACCTTATTTGCCAAGTGTCACAAATAGACATTTATTAATTTTTGACATATTATAATATTGCACTCCCATGACTTTCCCTACTCTTGTACTAAAAATTCTTAAAAACTCGTATTCCTATATCTACTTTATGTTAATAAGATAAACATTTCTGTAAATTATCTTATTGTTTATTTTTTGTAGGTACAAGGGAAGTATGGAAATACAGTAGACTTTAAGCGACAGTAAAATCTTTTAAAGCTTTCAAATTCCTTACTCTTTGCACGATTGAAATATAAAAAAATGAATAGTGATGTTCCATTTTGCAGAAGTATAAATTCTCCAAAACTTACTTACTATATCGCCAAAATGGTTCACTCTACGGAAAAAAAAAAAAAAAAACTGACATAAGCTGTGTGTTTTAGTAAGATCCACATTTCTTGTACAGTAAGATTTGGTCTATTTGTTACGCTTTACCAGTTATGCAAAAGTCACCCAGAGTAAACAGTACTACATAGGCTATAGCCAGAAAATTCAAAATATAGATTTCATGTGTTATAAAAATATCAGAAGCATATGTCATTTTAATCAAAATCGTTGGAGCCATTATCAAAAAAAATTAAAAATTTTCCATGTAAAGGGTAATTTAGGGTAAAGAAATTTTCTTCAACATTTTTGTGTCGCAACCTTGAAAGATATTAAACTTAGATACCAACTTTGGTTTTTAACCACCTTTTCGTTTTTGAGTTATGCTGTCCACAGACACACACACACACAGACACACGCGCGCGCGCGGACCTTTTTCTAACAATGTTTCTTTTTTTGGATCTAGGTGGTCTCAAAACATTTCCGGTGAAATTTCAACATCGAATTTTTTGGTGGAATACAGTACTTCCTCTACCTTACTATACGTAGTAGAAAAATTAGAAATAGTTAGAATGTTCAAATAGAATTCTTGAAAATATTATGTTCCTGAGAGGTTTATATCTCCATTTAAATGGTTATGAAAACCGAGTAATAAAAATACAAAATTAAGAGTTTGCACCTCCAAATCTTCTTAAGAGCTCATGGGACTACTCATAGTAATCGACAGGTTTCCAATCAGGTGAGCGTGGCGGCCAAACAATTGGGCCACCTCTACCTATTCATAGATAAGGAAACCTTCGATCCAAGTACTGTTGAGTGGTCCGTCTAAAGTGTGCAGGAACGCTATCATATGAGAAGTGAGCTTGTTGAAGAACGTTCAGTCGAGTGTCTTCATACACATGAGGTACAATGTTTTCCAGGAAGTTTGTGTACGCTGTCTATCTACAAGTACATGGGGCCCAACTAACCGGTCACCAGAGAAACCGGCCCAGATGTTGAAAGTGAAGCGCATTTGGTAATGAGATGGAAAACTTGCGCGTGGTTTTCATATGCCCACACGTGCTGATTGTGGAAACTTGTAATACCATCACGTGTAAACTGTGCTTCATCTGTAAATAATACAGAGTCAGGAACGTTCGAATTTGTGGCACATTGCTGCATGAACCACTTTTGGAATCTCAATGGAGCTGGGTAATCCACTGTTGACAGGGCCTGCATACATTGCAAATGATATGGATGCAACTGCTGCTCTCACAAGTGTCTCCAGACAGTCGTATGAGGAACATTCACTTGCAACCCTAACCTTCGTGTACTGATAAGGGTCGTGCGCACAGTATCCATAATTTTCTCTACAGATGGAGTTGTACATCTTGGTCGTCCCCTCCCCAAACCAGGAGATGCACATTCCCCATGAGCGCACAGAAGGCATTGGAGACGTTCAAATGTCTTTTGATCTGGACATCTTCGCTGTGGGTACCTCTCTCGGTACAAACAACGAACCAGTGCGGCATTGCCATCCGCCTTACCGTATATAAAGTGAATTTCTGCCAGTTTCTGAGTTGAGTATATGCCGCTCAGTCGAGCGCCAAACACACCACTCAATGCACCCTTCACTATGAAATGAACTGTCAGTGTCCTAGTATCTTCTGTCACGGCAGCCACCTGCGGGAAGAAAAAGTGCCGGTAAATATTATTCTTTCAAAGGCTATAACTCTGAAACCTAATATATGTTGTAATGGGCCCTTTTGTCTTTTCTGTTTATATCCACTAATTCGTAAACACTGTATAAACGAGTCGGCCCGAACAGGACAGTAAGTTTTGGGCCAGTTAGTGTTGAGAGAGTTGGAGTGAGTGTTGAACTGTCAGAGTGAGGTGCGGACACTGAGCAGTGTTTGAGTCAAGGTTACGACAGAACAGAACAGTTGTGAGTTGCAGGCTCACGGCGAATTGTAAATTGTATTAACAAAACAGAGAATTATGTTTTGTGATTCAGTTTTCCAAGAAAAAAGTGAGATGAAAAGTAACTGGGCTTGTCATTTATCACAATATAATTATGATGCCTATTTATAGTTTACATTTTCTTATAATTTCTAAATATGGAATTGTTCGAACGTTCCCATGGATGCGCTAATTAAAATTGTGATGAAATAAGTGGCGGGGGAAACCGGAGGACCCGGAGAAAACCCACCCAGACGCCGCTTTGTCCACCACGAATTCCACGTACATGGGATCGAGTCCGGCCACGGCGTCGCCATTTTAGTAAAGAATTACTCAAGGAATTCCTATTTCGGAATAAAAGTTCTGTTTATTTCAAAGAATATTATTTAACTATATAACACTCATATAATGGTCATGGTAGAGAAGCACGTCTGAAAGGCGAGAAGGAAACAAAATCAAAGGGAAATGACGGAAAGAAAATCGTGGTAGATGAGAAGCTACCCCAGCATTCGCCTACCGACCAGGAAAAAGCCCAAGGGAATGAACCCGGGACCTCCCGCTTGAGAGCCATCTCGCTGGTCACGGTTAGCAAGACTCTGATCTGTTTATCTCAGTATTTGGATGCTCCTGATGGCTCCCATTCAAAATGGGCCTCCTCTAGCATCCAGTGGGCATTTAAAAATGCGTCCATTAACACTGGTTATGTCTAATGAATGACAGTGGAGTTTAAAGATAGTGATGGTTAGCATTCCCTCATAATGAAAACATTAGGCCTGAACGAGAAATCAACGGACATCCTCTATTAATTCATAACGCGCATTACGTATCGGCACATAACGGTGTTTGCGGACACATTTCTAGTTGCAGAGGACACATTATTTCCACGTATGCACATCCCTGTAATGTTACTTCCAGTTATGTGCAACTCATTGAAATTTATGAGCATGTGCATTCGTATTTCATTAGTTAGCCAAAATGATTGATTTATAAGTACTTTCACGTAGACAGAGATAGAAACGGATCGACTGAGCGTGTTCATAGGAAGTTGTAATCTGCACGTAATCGCTGCCACAATAAAGCCGATATCGTACATGCTCCAAACAAGGACTGTACATGCAACTCAGGGTAATACCTATTTAATCCCATGCTAGAGATGGAACAGTGATTTAGTACAGCGATTAATTTAAGAACTCGAGTTAAAATTCACAAGATGCAAATAAGTGCATCTTCGATCCAGTTATTCTGCACATGTATACAGTTTAATAGAGCTAATATGTTGTTCGTGTTAGTTGAGATAAACATTTGCAGAAATTATCATATTGTTGATCTTCTTGTAGGCACAAGGGGGATATGGGAATACAGTAGACCTTGAGCGATAGTCATATTTTTTAAAGCTTTGACATTCCATTCTCTTTGCAAGGCCAACATACTGTAAAAATAAATAGTGATGTTCCATTTGACAGAAGTATAAGTTCTAAAAAACTCACACAAATAACAAGGAATATCTCCGAAATGGTTCACTCCACAAAAAAATTACTCAGACATAAATCGTGTGTTCTAACAAGATATACATTCTTTGTACAGTAGAATTTGGTCTATCTGTTACGGTTTACCAGTTATGCGAAAGTCATCCAGAGTGAATAGGACTACACGGGCTATAGCCAAAAAATTCGGGATGTACATTTCATTTGCCAGAAAAATATCTCAAACGTATAGCATTTTAATGAAAATAGATAGAGCCATTTTCAAGAAAATCGAAACCTTCGAAAAATTTCCATGTAAAGAGTAGTTTAGGGTGGAGGAATTTTATTCAAAATCCTCTTGTGGCATCCTTGGAAGACACCAAACTTAAATTCCAACTTTGCTTTTTACCAACCTTTCGTTTTTGAGTTATGCTGTCCACAGACTGACAGACACATAAGAACCTTTTTCTAAAAATGCTTTTTTTTTATTTAGGGAGCCTCAAAGCATATTTCCTGTGAAATCCCAACATCCTCTACTTACTATACGTAGTAGAGAAAGTAAAAACGCACTTGGTATCGGAAGGACTGGGAAATTTGTTTTGCAGGGTGTACAGTGTCTCGCAAATCTTTGAGCCTTAAAATGGCGCACAACTAAACTTCATTATTGCAATACGTTAACTATGAAGCACATAACACAATTCTCCTGCCAGATATACCAGTGTGTTGATGAGTGGCATGGGAACGACTGAATCGTTTGTCTGTCCAAAATTACCTAAACCTTCTCCTCTTGTATTTTATCCGAATATGTTCAGTTTATAAGCTCAGGATATTTGATAGAATATTAATTTATTTTATGGCATCGACTTGCACCATAAAGGTACCAGGAATAGTTACTATTTATCACCTAGCGCACTTCTTTTCAATTATGCCAGGTGTTAGTTGTGCTGATTTGTGTTTGATATTCAGGCACGTGGGAGGCAGTGATGATATCAAATGATCGGTCCAAAATTACGTTCCCACTGTCGTCCACAGGATTTGTGAATGAACCTACATATAGACTCATAAACGTAGTTTAGTGCTCATATAGGAATGTGCAGGGATGATGTAGATTAATGCGGATTGTGAGGTTTTCTCTTTCTAAAGAATCAATTGTGATACTCTATATTCTATTATAATGGCTACTCCAGTGTAAAATGATATGACTGCGAACATTTAGGTAGGTACATACAATGATTTAAAGACATTTTTGCTTTCTTTACTACGTATTAGTAAGTAGAGGAAGTATTGTATTCCACCCAAAAATTCAATGTCGAAATTTCACCGGAAATATATGTTTTGAGTCGCCTGAACCCAGAAAAAGCATTTTTAGAAAAACGCCCATGTGTGTCTGCCAGTCTGTGGGCAGCATAACTCAAAAACTAAAAGTCGGTTAGGAACCAAAGTTGGTATTTAAGCTTAATGTCTTTCGAGGATACGACACGAAGATTTTGAAGAAAATTCCTCCACTCTAAACTACCCTTTACATGGAAAATGTTTCTAAAATTTTGATTTTCTTGAAAATGACTTCAGGATTTTGACTAAAATTCCAAATGTTTGAGATATTTTTATGACAAATGAAATGTTTATCTTGAATTTTGTGGCTATAGCCTATGTAGTATTACTTTTGATGACTTTCGCATAACTGGTAAACCGTAGGTGATAGACCAAATCTTACTGTATAAAAAATGTAGATCTTGCTAAAACACACAGTTTACGTGGGAGTAAATTTTTTGTAGAGTGAACCATTTCGGAGATATTCCTTGTTATTTGTGTGAATTTTTGAGGACTTATACTTCTGTCAAATGGAACATCACTATTCATTTTTTACAGTATGTTAGCCGTGCAAAGAGAACGGAATGTCAAAGCTTTACAAATATGACTATCGCTCAAGGTCTACTGTATTCCCATATTCCCCTTGTGCCTACAAAAAGATGAACAATACGATAATTTCTTCAAATGTTCATCTGAACTAACACGAACAACATACAGGCATAAGGGTTTGTAGGAATCGTAGTACAAGGGTAGAGAAAGTCATGTGAGTACAATACATCAGATTTTTCTAACTTAATGTTGAATTTGTGATATTTGCCAGCATGTGTCTAACACTGAGGTTGTAGCCAGTTTGATACACAACAGACGTTAAGGTTTTAAGTATAATTTGAAGTATTTCACCTTGATTAAAGGGAGCTTGTAAATCCTGTGTTTGCAATGACTATTCCACTCACACGTGACTTGGTTGAAATCAACCAATCATGTACATACATTTTTAAAATTTCAATCAATGACAGCCTTCATTCGCGAAAAAATTATCGCATTACATTATCTCGTCCTGTGAATTTGTTATCACCTCTTCTTTTCTTATATTATGATCAGATTAGAGAATCTAGCTGTATTGTGCTTCAGATGCGCAACAGCTGACGTGATTTGACGCTACGGAGCCGCTATTCAAATCTCAAATATGGCTGACTCACTTCGGTGAGGTATTTAATGCTGAAATAGATGAAATAGTTCGAAGAGGGAAACCTTACAATATGAATACAATAGGAAACATGTTTGGAATTAGTTTGAACGATTTTGTATTCAACTAAGTTATAAATTCACAGCCGATACTACAACTTCTGGGATTTCTATCTTTAAAAAGTTGCAGTATCAATATGATAATTTTGTAGGCCGTGCCAATGGACACTAATGTATAAACCTGCTACATGTTTCTTTTAAGAGGTTAGTAATTACAATACAACATTTAAATACATTTCATAGGCTATATCATCCTTTAGTTCGTGAAGTAGTCTTAATAAATGGAACTCGTTATAGTCAAATTATCTAGATAAATTGACACGTACTCGTGGCTTTACTTATGACAATTTAAGCAGTGTAACTGCACTTCTCAGGGAAACTGTTTGCTCTAGAAGTGTGAAACAATCGTATAATGCATATACCACTTGTTCACCCATATCCGTCATTGGACATTCAGCTTTATTTTAAAAGCACTTCTAGCATGTTTTCATATGTTAAAAGGGTAACTAACTAACTAACCAAGCAACCCCGCAGCGCAACAGCCCTTTCGGACCATGACCCACCGCCGGCTGCTGCGCCCCTAATCTGCCCACTGCTGGATGAGTCGAACGTGGTCAGTGCCCTGGTCCCTCCTGGTCATTTATGCAGTCTTCGCAACCAAGGGCCGCTTCTTAATGAAGAAGCTTCTCAGTTGGCCCCTCATGGACTTAACGAGGCTGAGTGCACCCTGAACCAGGTCTCCCAGCTGGAGAAAATTCCCACGCCGGTGCCGGGATTTGAACCCGGGTCTCCCGCTCGGTAGGCAGCAGCGCTACCACAGCGCTAAGGATACGACCCTGGTTAAAAGACTAAATTATGATAAAAGAAGGTTTCAGTTACAAAATCAGCAAAAACATTGATATTTGTGACCCAAACCAGCTTACAGCCTCCCCTTAAAGTATTATTTATAGAATCCCTAAGGTATTAGTTAATATTACATGGTAAATTATATAAGCAAAGGAATAAGATACGTTTCCTTTTGAAAGTCATCAATAGTCTAAAATATTCATTACATTTAAAGTGTAAGTTCCCAACGTTTGTTTCCGGATTAATCAAATCTTTCAAATTTGTACATAGGTATCTGAAAATACGAGTAATGTTAGTTCTCTGTATTTATAAGGTGTCCTGTAACTTTCACCAAGTCCCATTTTTCAAGCACGCAAATTTGTGCACTAATTTGCAAAGAGACTAGTTTTGTCTGTAATGGGCTGAAAATAAACGTCAATGTTGCCTTTTAAATATTTCGAGGTGCCCTATGAATTAAATTAAGGATTGTGTAGCTTTTGTAACCTGTAAGATAACACAATTTCTTCCAGGTTCTATAGTATAATTTTTAAATATTTTGAGCGGATGGGCTAAAGATGAATTTTTCTACATGATTACTTTGTTATGATTAAAGTGCAATCCTATATTTTTCTTTGAATCCTAACTAAGTGTAAGTGTAAGATCAAGGGAGTTGATTTTTATGTAACAGTCTAAAAATAGGATTGAAAATGAGCAAAGCTGAAGTTCTTTTTAAACTCGTAAGGTAGATTATCATTTTCCCAGATTCTAAAAGGTAAGTGTACCAAGGTTTAATCATACCACAACTACTCATTGATAACAAAGCTCAGAAAATTTGGAGGAACGTTTTGTATATGATGGCATTATATGCCGCTAACCCCGTCAAATAACTAAAATTTTAAAATAGTTTAGGCCTTCCCATTTACCCCTTTGCACTGTAACTTGAAATAGGGTGTTATGAATATGAAAAGCCTCCCCCCTGTGAAGGCTTTCAATTTTTAAACTTTCAAAAAGTATATTTTAATGATATGTCTACCTGGAAAAACGTGTTTCTCAATTATATATCCATAAACACAATTTCTTCACACACACATATATATATATATATATATATATATATATATATATATATATATATAGAGAGAGAGAGAGAGAGAGAGAGAGAGAGAGAGAGTGACCGCCTCCGTAGCACAGTTGGTAGCGCGCTTGCCTCTAGTGCGGAGGACCCGAGTTCGATCACCAGTACTAGCTTGGGGATTTTTCCAGTGCACGGGGTGCACTCAGCCTCGTTAGGTTCCGGGGGGCCAATTGAGGAGCTAACTTGATGGAGAAGTAGTGGCCCCAGGTCGAGAAGACCACATAACTGGCTGGGAGGGCTCGGGACGCTGACCACGTACCACCCTCCAGTACTGCACCCCACCAATGACGACTGTAGTGGGCGCAGCTGAGGGACGCAGTGGCTGGGTGGCAAGCCTTGGCCCTTCATGGGCTATTGCGCTGGGGTTAAAAAAAAGTATATATATATAGAATAAGTACAGATAGTGATAGATAAAAATTAATATTAGTGAGTGTTACGTCCATGTATCAGCCGAAAGTATTTGGATTACCCTGTTAAACTGATTTATTTCATGCTCACGTTTCCTGCCTGCTTTCTGTCACAATTGGTGTTTGCTTTACGACTGTCTCAATGACTAATCATTTTGCTCTAAGGAACACAGAGGTGTATAGCATGTGTATGAGGTGAGTCTTGACACAAAGCTCTTGAGCGCGATTCTTTGCTTCCCTTCTCCGAGCTGCACTTGACAGCGTCTGGTCGAATTGCTTGCAAGTGCAGTCAGTCATTGTAGGTCTCAAGTCTAGCGGGTAGACATGAGCGAATGAATTCACAAGTGGATCCCTCAACCCTTCAACGTCAGTGGACTAATTAAATCCTCATCAGCGGATCGCGTAACTTGGGTGCAGCCATCTTTCTCAAAGAACATGCTAGGCTAATATGCATGATTTTAAGTGACAGCCTTTCTGAACGATGGATTTTCTCTCAAGGGCTCTCCAGGGCTTTGTCTTCATAAAAGCTTTGTTGCTTCCAAACTAAGATGAAAAAATCGATACTCTCACATATGTAGAGTCTGCCAGCATGAAAACAAATGTCATACGTGCTTGAAAAGTTACTGCAACTGCCGAGCGTTAAGTATAGATATTGTACTTTCACTATAGAATATGCTTTTAAACTTAGACAAATATTTAGAGACTTTCAGCTTAAAGCAACAGTCCCACTGGAGAAGGTAATCCTTGTGCCATATATTGTCGCTAATGCTTCCATTAAAATGTACTCCCTTTGAATCAATTATTAATATGTTCTTTCCCATTATGGTGAATTACGAAAAATGAACCAATTAGTATGGTAATCATCTTCTGTTTGTGTTAAGTATCCGACCAAATACTATCCTAATTCCTTTATAGCTAATATAAAGCAAAGTATTTGTTTTTAAGTTTTATCAAAGTCTATTGTGAGGTAGACACTCGCCACCAGCTGTTTTGACTTTGAGCTCTGGAGGGATTGCGCTGTATTAACATATATATCATAGATAATTTTCATAATAACTATTACTCTGATTTTACAAATAATTTATAAAAATACAATGACTATACTACATTAGAATTTTTGTACGCTGTCTGGAAACAACATGCCAAAGCAACATCGGAACACTTTACTGTTTCTAACCAATTCTGTTCACGCAAAATTATTTTGGTGAGAGTGTGAAGGTCTCTTATTCCTATATCTTCTTTGTGTTAGTTGAGAAAAACATTTGTTCAAATTATGTTATTGCTTATTTCCTTGTGGGTGCAAGTGGAATATGGGAATACAGTAGGCTGTGAGCGATAGTTAAAACTTTTAAAGCTTTGAGATCCCGTTCTCTTTGCACGCTTAACATATAAAGAAATGAACAACGATGTTGCATTTCACGAAAGTTTTTCGTTTTCCGAAACGGTTACAAATAACAAGGAATATCTCTGAAATGGTTCACTCTAAAAAATAAAAAAAAATAAAAAATAAATAAATAAAACAATAAATTTAAAAAAAAACCGCATATTTAGACGTAAATTGTGTGTTTTAGAGAAGATGGTATAGTAACATTTTGTCTATCTCTTACGGCTTACGAGTTATTTAAAAGTCGTCCAGAGTAAACAGGACTGCATAGGCTATAGCCATTTGTCATAAGAATATCTTAAACATACGTCATTTTAATCAAAATGGTTACAGCCACTTTCAAGAAAATAAAAATTTTCAAACAATTTTCCATGTAAAGGGTAGTTTAGGCTGGCTATTTTCTTAAAAATCTTCGTGTCGCATCGTTCAAAGACATTAAACTTAAATACCAACTTTGGCTTTTAACCGACCTTTTGTTTTTAGCTATGCTGTCCAAAGACTGACAGATAGACAGACTGATACACAGACTGACACACACACACTGACACAGACTGACACACACACACACACACACACACACACACACACACACACACACACACACACACACACACACACACACACACACACTCACCCACACACACGGAGCTATTTCTAAAAATGCTTTTTTTTTTATTCAGGGGGTCTCAAAACATATATTTCCGGTGAAACCTCGACATGGAATTTTTGGGTGGAATACTAAACTGCCTCTACATACCAATAGAGAAAGTAAAAATAACCAGAAAGAGGAAAAGCGTGAATTGCACTGTGCATTCTACAAACATGAGACTAGGAGTTGCGTTTCCTAAGTAAACAAGGTCTGTTCAATCACACTCTAACGACCTTCTGTACGTATCACAGCTTTTCAGGATCCCTTATACATGGTTCAAAATTAGACCAACATACATTGGTATTGATAAGCTCTTTTGAAAGGCTTCTTGCTAAATACCCATGTACCGCTATTCTTCGTTTTAATACAAGAGGGATTTATTTGACCAGCAATGCATTTACCGCCATAGTTTACCCTACCCTTTCAAATCATTCCCCAGATTTTAGCCGTTGCACTAACTGTGCTGCTGTAAGATCCTCTTACGAGTCAGGAAAGGTCTTATGAGCCATAGACTTCATGTAGCTTAGTAAAACTAAATCAGGCAATGTTCCAATCCCGGAGAATCTAATATTGATGCAATGGACACATACTTCACCTGCAAAATTAGCTAGGGTTCCGTTATTCGGAAACCAAGTTTCCTTTCTTATATTAAGAAGAAGAGGGTGCAGAAACTCGGGTAGAAATTCTTGCAATATTTCCATTGATTCGTCGCGGCAAAAGATATGACGCCACAAAATTTTTATTCACAACACCCACCCACATCATGATGTGAGCTAGCAAACGTAATACAGGAGTTTTAAAAAGTCAAAACATGGCAACTGTGGGAACTATACAATCTCTTGTGTGTGAATATGCTACATCGATGAGTTAACACATGGTCGCAAAGTCTAATGGAATTGCAGACTGGTTTAAATGCCAACTTACAAATCTGCTGTCATAGTCGGTATTCACTGCTATCTACCTTTTACACGTGATATGAATTTAGCAGCTGTTCGTGTATAATTTTCCAGGCTGTGGTATAGCTGGTGTTCGATTATATGAGCAATAGCACGAGAACTCAGCAAAGGGCAGCACTGCTTCCTCGACCTCAGGAGTTCACACAAGAACGCAACCATCCTTAACCCTATGTTCTTTCTGCAATACGCCCACCTAGCATAGTCTGCGAGGAGTGCTGGAAGTGAAATGTGGTGGAAGACCTGTTGGTTTGAAAATAGTTACTGCTATATCTCCTTGAGCCGCACGATCAGAATCTTTTGTCATATATATGGCTGACAATTCATTCCGTGTGTAACTTTCTATGTTTATCCCAGTTAACAAACCTCACTATTCTGTAAATAAACAAAGAAAGAATTTTACTATTCTGAGAAGTAGTCAACGCGATGAGTGGATGAGCACAACAGTTAACAAACGCAAGTAAACAAACTTTCTGATCTCGGGCAGTAATTAAATGGTTGAATGCATCCAATCGAGTTCTAGAAGTAAACAAACTGCGGTCGAGAGAGTTGACCAACTGGGATATATCATTAGCGGTAAACTCTTCTTGCACTGCACTTCGACATATTTTTGTGCCCTTCTATACTGGAGACCATAATATATATGATAAATAATGGTTTATTCCAGATTCACATGCCTAATTGCTATAATCCCTTCCTATAAGATCGACGAGTTTAATGAGATAAAACCCTCCTGCACAAAAAGGAAGCGTCGTTGTGCATGGGTGCCTTAACTTCAACATCCAGCTCTGTAGTTATTCGGTCATTCATTTTTAGATGTGCCGTTCACACACATACACACAAATATAAATACGCACGCACACATACATATGTGTAAAGGTCTTTCCCTAAAATACCTTTCTTGCGTTCAAAGGATCTTAACACGTGTGTTTTCAGAAAAATCTCGGTATTGAACTTTTGGCTGAAATAAAATACTTTCCTTAGCTTACCAGGTAAGTGGTAGGAAAAGTAAAACTTAATAATGATGGTGATGATGGTGACAATGGAAGACGAATAAGTGCGAACAAGGAAGGTGTCTTTAATTCAGAATTGATTACACACATTCCTACAGAACAGAAGGCTGTCCACAACCATGAATCTATTAAGAAGAGATGCACTACAGTAGTTCATAGCGCCAGAAACTATGCTCACATTCGGAGAGGAATATCGCCACATACAAAAGGTTCGACAAAAGTGGTATATGGCTAAATGTACAGACCTTCTAGACTTCTAGAGAATGATGCGACTGTCAGCCTGCCACTCCCGCGGCATCCGTTCGTATAGTAGCGGAGAATTGGTCCACTGCCCCCCCCCCCCCACATAATGCTAACAATTTGAATACATTGTATGTACTCTCTTTATAAAATTTGTTAAAAATTATACTTCCCTGCGTCTATAGTCTCCTGGCACTTGTTAAATACTTTAATGAACACCCAATAAATTTCTACAGCAGAAGTGTTGGAAAACGTAAGCCGATTACCGCCTGATAATTCGTGTAGCCTGTAAGGGTTTCTTGCACAGACTTTACCTTAAAACAATCCCTAAAGATAATAATCACATGGATTTAGGTCTAGAGACCCAGCAGACGAGACAATTGCTCTTGTCAACAAATGCACATTGATGTGCAAGGCAAAGATTCTTTTGGAGTTCTTTCCAAATCAACCCTTATCTCGTCTAAGTTGTCTTCTGTTAAAACTTAGTTATTCATATATTCACCTAAGATAGACATGGCCTGTGAAACTTCATGTAGGAGTCCATAAATTGTACATTTGTTAGGATTGGTGACACCAGAGAGACTGTGTGAACTCAAGCAAGTGCACTGCACACGCTCTGTTCTGTGGTAATCACAGTAACTATGGCAGAGACAAAATTTAATTGCAGCTTATAGGTGATCACTTGAGGATCAGATTTTTCTCTTCTCTGTTGCGCAAATACATTTTGTGCTGCAAATGATATTTAAATCATCGGCTTTGCAGCGGGATTTCAAAGCATGTTTAACTATACAACACCACCAGGCATGGCAAAGTCTCTGGTTGGATGTGGTGTTGACCAGCTCCTCCTGCAACCTGCCATTAAAGTTTGTGTCTGCTATACATACGAGATATACAGCCAACAGATAACTTCACGTCAGTCACCATATGCTTAATATCAAATTCAATGGGTGTTCAATATTTAGTTCGATACCTATTACCAATCAGGCCGGCGGCCACCAATAGTGTCATTCCACAAAACCCGAAGTGTGCCTTGGCTTAGCAATTCTGTTTCCTTGTGGCTTACTGAAAATGTTACTAGTTGTTTTCCATGCAGCAGGTTGTTTATTTCCTTAAGATATAGATATGGTATGAAAACTAGTGTATTGTTTTTGTTTAATAGAGGACGGATTTTAATTTAAATGCTTCTTATTTAAGGTTTAAGGGTATTCTGTAAGCAAAGTCGAATAAGGCAAACCATAATTATAACTTTAGCAACAGTTAACTTATATGCTAGCCTATGGATGGTATCTGGATACTTTCAATACTAGATGATATCGAAGTTAGTCTAATACTTTCAGATAAGCATTCGACACTTTCTTTCATACTTTTAAGTGTTTAAGTTTTGTATTACTGAAAACTTTTCTGTTTAACCATATGCTAGATAAGGAATGAAACAAACTGAGTTCCATGTTGTTTCCTCACACGTGTCCAAAAATGTTGTTGGACTGTAGTTCTTGAAAGAACCTGGCTGCGTTTCCTGTAAGTGAAGGAATGCAGCAGTCCATACTCTTTTATCTGAATGAAAACATGTAAAACAGTGGGGTAAGGAGTAGTGGTATTCATGTAACATGTAGTGCTAACTGAGTTGTGAAATACTGGGTTAAGCAGATTTAACAGACGCACTAAATCACGATTTTTCAATAATCTGGCTTGGTGACTCACTTTCTGCCATTACATTTACCTACTCCGGTAACCAAAATTTGTGAATTTAACAGAGACAAATCAGAACTTAAGACGTGAGATAATACAACGCATGGAAATGTTTTATTCTTCCTTTCCATTTTTTAGTTTGGACCTCGCGTGTCAAATTTACAGGTATATCGTACGACTAATTTCCATTAATATTTTGTTTTACCAATATATAATAGTGGCATGAGTTAAGTCTCCAACTATTCTGAAGTAGACAGTAGATACAACAAATAACATAGTAGTGAGTAAAACATTTTCGTGGGGTGGTAAATCATACTATACAAAAACAAATTTAAGAAAGCATATTACATTGATACACCAAGTGAACTTTACAGGACCTCTAAAGCAATCTAAGAGTTTCCCATTGCTGTGAGAACATAATGCCACAACATCTGAAAATGATGAGCAAAAACAAAATTGGTTACATGGTTTATACACTAAAAACTGCTTAGAACACAGTTCAGCGAACAAGCTTTCATAACTAATTGTAGCTTTCGACGCCATTTCTTAGTAAAGCTGTAACCACTTTTTACATCTGTTAAAGTTTGTTATACGAGCATGCCTGCATAATGCCTATTTATATATATTTTATGCCTATTTATATATATTTTAATGAGACAAAAATGTTGTGATATAATGAGGAAGAGAAACTAACTTCAACAGGTTTTTTCCTTTATTTTTCCCTGATGTACTAACTTTGTACAAGTTTCTTCTAAAAATGCTTTGCGGCTATTCGCAATGTCGATTCTAGAGTCTTCATCGCTTACGAGGAAAGCACTCTTTTTTAACATTCTGGCAACATGGCTGCTGGGTGTCTATGCTTAGTGCTGCTCCCTAAAGGCTCCGTGTTGTCTATAGCTCAGATAATTCGCTCATGAGATGGTAGAACCTTATGCTGCTACGTTCTTCTTCCCAGTATCCTATGGAACGACTATTGCTAAGAATGCTTCCTCTACAACTTTTGTCATGGTTTATGAACCTATGCCAATGTTTGAAACGTGGTAGATATGCTCATGTTATTGTTGAAATAATGGACCATATGTATAAAATGAGTATATAGTATACAGGGTATAGGGATACGAGTGCGCAGATTTCGGTGATAGTTGATTTAAATATAACGAGTAAAAGATCCAATGCCAAGTGCATCTATCGTGAAAAGTAGGGGAGATAACTGGATATTATTGGATTCATTATCTGAAAAGTCTGGCAACACAGTACGACTGAATAGCCGAGTGTTTTGTTTACTAATAGGTTTCCGCTCCCTCATTTACGCGTTTACACCTACGACGAGTGAAAGTTCAAAGTAGGCCAGGGTTCAAGAACGGCCTATGTGTCTGTTTTATCAGTTACTGCAAGTATTAACATCTATGGTCAAACTGTATAGCTATGTTTTCAGGAAACAGTGTTTGTCGGAATTAATTCCATCCGTAACGTAGCACATCTTTGTTTCTGTGTTACAGTCCATAACGCCTTTCACCCAACATCCTGGAACTTGTCCAACAGTTCACTGGAGAAAATAGTCAGTTACGCCAGCGCTGTTTGTGAAGCCATTTCCTAACGTAACCCAGCAACCGAAATACTGTTAAAAGGACGAAAGTTAAACAGAGATTTCCGGACATATTTTTCTCGACGTTGTAATACACCATGAGAATGTATTTTAAAAGAATGCCTACACTAGGTAAGCTTCAAGTAACATTATACACCAATCTGAGCGAATGTCAAAAATAAGCTACTGGTCGCGCCGTGGCCGAGTGGTTAGACCATTCGCCTCTCATCTAAGTGGCCCAGGTTCGATCGCATGCAACCACGTGTGATATATGGTGGACGGGGCGGCGCAAGGGCGGGTTTCCTCTGGGTTCTCCGTTTTCCCCCGCCATCTCATTCCACCGAAGTTCCATCTTCATCCCATATATCATCAGTGTCACCGCCTGGGGTGCCGCATGTAGTACAAGCGAGCGTTAAATATTAAAAAACACGCTATGGGCGAACAGCACATGCTACTTGATGGCTGTAACTTTGAAACGCACAACTAAAGCCTGTGCATCACTTTATAATGTATTTCAAAAGACGCTCTATTCTGTCCATAGAGATGTTTAAATGTAAGCGGAATTCTAAACAGACGCATGGATAACTAAAGTAGCAAAAGTTGAATAATAATGAGGAAAGAAACTATATAGAAGCATACACAGGCTTTTAATGAAGGATACACCATCAGCATGGAGTATCTCAACATAGCAAAATGCCATCAGTCAAGATAAATGTAACAGATTTAAGTTGATCTTGAAATGGTTGATTACAACTCAAAGATACATACACACTATTCATCATTAGGGTGGCCTTTTTAGCATTTCTAAATCAGAAATTTTTAATTTTGACTTCTACATATAGTTTTTCGTAGTGCTTATATATTTGCCACTAGTAGTTTAGAGCATTTTAAAGAAAAGCATATAGCTGGAAAACGGGTGATTTTGACATGACGTTAATGAAAAACAATACTTAAATATGTAAAGGAATATTAGTGAAATAAAAATGCATTAAGTTAGTTGCGCACTTTAAAGGTAACGTTCCTTAAAGCAACCGATGAGAAAAATAGAATTTATCACACTAAGCATAATAGAGTTTAGGGAGATTGAGATGTCAAACCCAAATAATAAAAAGACCATACATATCATTAACTCAGAACATGCAAGTTCATAAATCAGTAACGCTGTTAACTGAAGTTACAGAGCAGACCTCAACACATTGATGTCATTATAATTAATTGTATTTACTGAAATATTTTACAGCATTTACACCAATGGTAGGATTCCAAATAATTATTTGCAGAACTGCTTAAGGGAAAGGTTCAAATTTATTGGCAACACTCGGTCAGCGGTGACAGGGTTATGAAGTGTAGCAAACCTCTCATTTTTCTCCATGCGACTGCTCAAACTTCTGTTGCAAATATTCCATACACATGTTATCATTTTAATTTTTGCATTTTCATTTCAAAAGGGGTCTAATAATCGAAACACATTTCACATTTATATCACATTCTAGTAAAATTTTCGCATTTTTAGTAAATTTCCCATTTTATATCATTTTCAATGCCCATTAAACGTAGTTCACAAATTACAAAAGAAAAATACATGAGTGCAATCCTGTAATGAACATTTCGAACTATAACATATCATCATATATTAAGAGATACTGGGAATGAATTTTCAAACCTGTAAGTATGAGGATATTTACTTGCAAATGGAATGATTCTGAAAAAGCTCAAAGTTCTACCCTAAATAGTTTAAGACAATACCGTTAAATATGTTTAAGTAGCGAAAAAAAATGTAAATACTCTAAAATTACCTTACACATTCACAATGGTCAGAGGAGGATACTGGTGGCATTTTGCGATACTCTAAAAGAGGGAAAATACAGGTAAACGTTTGATTAAAGTTGATGTAATGGGAAGTAAGTAGGAAAAAAAAAAATAAAAAAAATAAAAAATAAAAAAGACAAAGGATTTGTTTTTATGAAGTTGGTGTTACAATTTTCCTTGTTTCTCAATATAATTTTTATGAGCCAATGAATGTTTGAATATTTTAATAATACATCTGAGGTTATGCTAATTGCCATACAAATAAAAAAAGTGGAAAGAAAAAAAAAATGAAATGTGAGGAACATATTTCGGCGCAGAAATGTAAATCTGAGAGAAAAAGGTACAGGAAGTGTTCAGTGGGGTTGATAGGGAGAACACAGGTGATTAAACACGTAACTGGGCTTTTAAAAATATCGGCTCGTGAAAAATGTCTTTCCAAAGATGATTCCTCAGTGTCTATGTAACATCCTTTTCATCTGATCACCCTCACCCCCCCCCCCCCGTGTGGAGAATTTACACCCCCTAGGCCCGTGCTTAGGTTCAGAGGCCTATTGGGGAGCAGACGAACCTATGGACCGGACAGAGTAAGATCTGGAAGCGGGTGGTCAGCGCAGCACCAGATATGAGGGTGAGGAAGGGGATGATATGAAATGCAGGTGAATGGGATGAATGGAAAGCTGATGCTGGAGTAGTTGGTGGAATCAGTGAACCCAGAGAAAACCCGGCCAGACGCCGCTTCGTCCACCACGCCTTGGTGATAGGTGGGCGGTCTAACCGCTCGACCACGCTGCCGCTGTCTATGGAATACTTGTATCATACAATTAAAAAATCTAAGTTTGCACCATTTTTACCTGAATACTCAGTGTCAATGTCCCTTAAGCTTTAGAATATTAGAAAATAAACACAATGTAATGTGCTTATATGATTTATTCCTAGAGTATTTGTACAGATTATGATGTGACGGTAAAGAGCTGCTTAATCAGATGTCACGTAAACTGGGATGGTGGTTGTCTTCATGTCTTCAACAAGGGTAACCTAACATGACGGGAAGGGATGTGCAGAGGGGGTAGCTAGTGTTGCTAAGTGTGGCTGAAAGCGTTGTGAAAGACTTAAATAAGATTATTAACCCTAGCAATGCCAATGTTTATTACAGAACTTACATTACCAAAGGCAGGGGGGAGTTACTTTATGGCCACCACTGGTAACAAGATGTCTGAGCAATTTTTACGACAAATTTACTTTAAATTTGCGTATTATGTCTTTTATGTCTTGTCATGCTTATAAAGCTAATATGCAACATTGTTTAACTATTTTTTAATGTCATATGAATCACATTATACGGAAGGGGGAATACTCCATGACCACTTCGACTTTCATTATTTTTCATTATTTCTCAAAAAGACCAATAATGAAAACTTTGAAACAGTTACGCAATTCAGTAATAGAAACAGTGATTGGCCATAAGTGTTAACTGCATGCCTTTAATAAAAAACTTAAAGAATAGAACTTAAAGAATCTGATGTGTTACACTCACATGAATTTCTCTACTCTTGTACTAACCATTCTTACAAACTGCTATTCTTATGTCTTCTTCATGTAAGTTGAGATAAACATTGGCAGAAATTATCTTATTGCTTATCTTCTGGCAGGTACAAGTAGAATATGGGCATAATATTACAGGTTACCATACTCAGTAGACTTTGGGCAATAGTTAAATCTTTTAAAGCTTTCAAATTCCGTTCTACTTGCACGGTTAACCTATAGCAAATGAATAACGCTGTTTCATTTGATAGAAGTATAAGTCCTCCAAAACTCACACAAATAATAAGGCATCTCTCCGAAATGGTTCACCCTACAAAAAATTATTCAGACATACATTGCGTACTTTAGCAAGCTTTATATAGTAAAATTTGGTCCATGTCTTATGCTTTACCAGTTATGCAAAAGTCATACAGAGTAAATAAGACTACATAGGCTATAGCCAGGAACTTTAAGGTGTACATTTTATTTGTTAGAAATATATTGAAACATGTGGCATTTTAATCAAAATCGTCAGAACCATTTTAAAGAAAATCAAAATTCTCGAAAAATGTTCCATGTAAAGGATAGTTTAGGATAGAGGAATTTCTTCAAAATCTTCGTGTCGCATCCTTGAAAGACGACTTAACTTAAGTACCAAATTTGGTTTTTCACAACCTTTTCGTTTTTGAGTTATGCTGTACACACACACACGCACACGCACACGCACACGCACAAGCACAGGCACAGGCACAGGCACACGCACACGCGCACGCACACGCGCATGCTTGCACGCGCCCACGCGCCCACGCGCCCGCGCGCACACACGCGCACACACAGACAGACAGACAGACAGACAGACACACGTTGTTCTAAAAATTGCTCTTTTGGATTCAGGGGGCCTCAAAACATATTTTCGGTGAAATCTCGACATTGAATTTTTGGGTGGTACGACACTTCCTCTGCTTTACTATACATAGTACACTAAAACTAAAACTAAGCCCCGGTACTACAGCCTCTGCGTCTCCCTCCTCGGCCCACTACAAGCGTCATTGGTGGGGTGCAGTACTGGAGGGTGGTACGTGGTCAGCGTCCCGATCCTCCCGGCCAGTTATGCGGTCTTCACGACCTGCGGCCGCTACTTTTCCATCAAGTAGTTCCTCAGTTGGTCCCCCGGGACCTAACCAGGCTGAGTGCACCCCGTACCAGACCTCCCAGAGGGGATAGAATCCCCACGCTGGTACCGGTAATTGAACCCACTATATGTAGTGGAGAAAGTAAAAATTAGCGAATGTAGGCATAAAGCGTTGCTAGGGTTAAACTACAGACAATGTGATAAGCATGAATGGGTGGTCATTGTTAGTTGTTAGTTTTACCTTTACGAAAGTTGCTGGCATCCGGAGTCCCATTCTTAAGTCGATGATGAGACGTCCATGGGAAATTACATTTCCACATTTCAATTAATTATGTCCCGGATATCTCAATTCTATAAATTTATGTTTATCATAAGCATTCAAAAATATAGTGACAAACTCTGCCTCGCTAGGAGCCACAGCTGTCCACAGCTGACAAAATATTACAGGCATAATATTACAGGTTACCATACTATGAGCAATATACATTAGCAATAATATATATCTAATAATCTATAATATATCAAATGCCTGTGTGCAAGTTACATATGTGCAGAATAAATTTGCGTACATGGTATGCAGTTTACCGTCCATGAAATTGACCTATAAATTATCGCAAATACCAGGTTTATGGAGTAAGTTTATCGGTCGTGATGCCACAATAAAGCTACGTCTCTGTTTGGAGTCCTAGTCGTGGTTTTTAATTTTTTATTCTATCCCACTCTTACCACGTGATACTAATTTTGATCAAAAGACTTTGCGGAACAACATGTTTCAACCAATCATGGCTCCTTATACCACATGTATAGGACACTCTAGCATTTTTTGTTTTTATCACCTCCATAGTGTCCATTTTTATCACCTTCCTAGCAGTTGTTAACACATTTGCGGTCGGCATTTATTTTCCGCAAAGACGTGCAACGTTAGCTTTACCAAAACAGCGCGACACTAAAAATCACAAGACGAAACGGAAAGAGTGTATGAAAACAGATCAGTTAACAAGGTAAGTAAACATTTATTGTATTTATTTCTTGAATTCTTTAAACACTGAGAGGTAGAATCGAAACTGAAAAACCCTGTGCCACAGCTCGAATCTTAACCAGAGACCCTCCACTTATCAGGTGGGTGCTTTAACCAGTAAGCTACTGTGACAGCCCGCCAGAATGACATCGTATTCTCCAACCAATTACTTACGATAGTAAGTCACCATTGGGGTGATTGTCTCTGATGCGAGACTGCCTTTGTGGTTTACCGGGAGAAATACGAATCGATTGGAGAATCCGGTGCCATTCTGGCGGGTTGCCACAGTAGCTTAATGGTTAGAGCACCCACCTGGTAAGCAGAGGGTCTGTGGTTCGCGTCCCAGCTGTAGCATTAGGTGTTTCAGTTCCGATTCTACCTCTGAAACATTGCCCACACACGGCTTGTGTGTTTAAAAACACGAACAGTAAGATTATTGGCATAACTAAATAATAACTACTTTAAAAACTGCCCTTTAGTTGTGAAACTATCAATAAAATGCCACTCGGCGTTTGATTTTATCTAGATAAAATAAACAACTCCAGTGTGATTACTTTTGATAAAATTTATGAACCTGAACCTATAACACGGTGAAAAGAACAATTTACATGCAACGTTGAATAGTACAACGCCTTTCTGCTTGAAGTCCTAGCATCTTAACTCTGTATTTCTGAGAAACAAATGAATGTTTTTTTCCGCAACAATGCCCTTCCTCCTTCAAATGGAACTACCACTACATATTATACGTAGACACGTAAGGTTTTACTAATTATCTACTGTGTGACATGTCACAAAGTAAGTTAAAGACAGCCTGTGTAAAACGAAGAAGAAAAATATGCATATTGCCAAAATTAAGCCCGTCACGTAAGAAATAAGCAACGTCTTTTCAACAATCGCGATTCTATGCTTGAAATTTAAGTTTATTTTTCTTATATAAAATTCCAATAAAATCTTACGGTCCCGTCGGTCAACATTAAAACCGTCTTTACGATACAGTTTTAGCTCATGACTATGAAACTGTCTAGTTTCTCCTAATAGGCCGAAAAAGGTATGCAACATCTTTTTCTTGCATGCCTGTCATTTTTCATCCAGCGATAATTCCAAATAGGTGCACAATATTATTTACCAACTAATAACATGCAATAAGAAACTAAAATAGAAAACATATGACAGTTACTTATAGTACATTATAGAGCAATTAATCATGGTACTTTATATATGGATTTTAAACGCAAACTGTTAAAATCTGTATCGTGAGGTACAATTTTGGAAAATTCTTTACTCTGTTAACGTCTTTCCTAGTGAGCGATACCTTTGATTCCGCCTGGAATATCTTTGATGAATCTGCTGCCGGCTGCTGGTGGTGAACTACGAAAGATTTCTCTCAGGGTATGCATTAAGTGGGTTGAGAATCGAGAAAACTAGTTGGACTGAATAATAAGTTTAATAGAGGCCAATAAATGAAGTATTTGAAGCCAGTTGCCGACTTTTGAGGATGTAGATTTGAACTGTTTCTGAATCTGGGCCCTAAAAACGTAACTATTAAGGGAGTACACAACTGAAAATGATTTCATCCAATTTAGCTGAACATTTATTTTCAATGTTGTTTTATATCAACATTAGAGGGTTTTAAGCTTCAGTGTATTATCTGATTTAGTTTTCAAGTTATAAAATGTTAAACCTGGACCGTATTATGCTACGCCAAATACTCCACACGATGCCCTTTTAAAATACTATCATTTTTTAAAATTTAATTATATTTATCTGACCATAACGTACAAATCTATCATATAATTTTGCTTCAATAGCCATAGTTCAAAACGAAATAATTTTTAACTGTGTCATTTGAAATTTCTGATTTTGTTTAAGTTTTAAAGCGTATTGACGCAAAACTACTTCAAAAGAAACAAAGTATACTGTATTTTGTGAATCTACATGACACATTTCAGAACAATTGGATTAAAATATAATGTGGAACATTTTCAAGATGTAAATATGATGAAAGAAGTAATGTTCAATAACCTTACTTTTCAAAATGAAAAAACATTTTATTCTGAATTTTAATATACATTATACACGTGTCTATGGTATGAAAAGTAAAAACACATTTTGAATGTATGGCCTGTAAGTATTTTTAGAATCATGAAACATTAATGTCAATGTTTGCGGCATTTCTACTAAATTTCAGTTTTATATTCCCTTAAAGTATTATATCTGCTAGCGTTTGAAATATGAGTAACTTTAGGGTTTAAAATAACTGTTTCCGTAACAACAATGAGAAGTGTAAACCACCAAGTGCAGGTAACCTGAGCGCGGTCTTCAGGCCGTTGGGACTGCCGTTAGTCGATCACATAAGACTTCCGCAATATCAACGTAATTGTAAGACTTTTGTACACGAAAGACACGTATTTTAGATACACACGCTATTTGATCAACGTAGGTCATGACTACCTCACCGGAATTCCTGCATTATACGTTGCCAAATCTTATACTTTGTGAAACACAACTTGTGCTCAGTTACTTGCTAAACTCTAGGAATTTTTCCTTCTAATTCTTAGAACTGGCGTGCGTATGTATATCCACGCAATTCTGATTTCTGAACGTACTGAATTTTGGGTACCCGAACCTTGAGCTAATGGACCTGTTGTTGACTGAGTTCACTGACTTCGTAACTGAATGCTTTTCCACAGGATATAACTTTCCTCGCTAATGTTTACTTATTCAGTGACAAAATTACAAATTGTGCTTCTTATATTATGCACTGAGTTTAAAATATGCAAATTATTTATTGCAATTTATGATTTTTCTATTTTTTATAATATTATCACTTTCATCAGTCAATAATTCCCGTATCGACATTTTATTTAAAATTAATCATAGTTTGGAAACTGCTTCACTTATGCATACCAAATTCGATTAAATTTCCCTATAATTCTTGAAAGAATAATTTGATGTGAATTGTATACGCTGTTGTGGCGTAACAAGGATAAGCCGGTTGTGCCGTGGCCGAGACCATTCACCTCTCACCAAAGCAGCCTGGGTTCGATCTAGGGCGACCGCTTGCGGGATTTTTTGTGGACAAAGCGACGCAGGAGTGGGTTTTCTCCGGGTTCTCCAGTTTCCTCCGCCGTCTCATTCCACCGGTGCCCCCTCTTCATTTCATATATCATCAGTGTCACCGCCTGCAGTGTCACATGTAGTAAAAGCGGGCGTTAAACACTACAAAATAAAAAAGGTCAAGCCGTTCTGCTGGAGTGCATGTATTTGGTGCTCTGCCGCGCAGAGGGTCACGAGTTCGAGTTCTGCCTAGGGTATACGTGTCTGTATGTAAATGTGTATGTGACAGAATAAATGGAGTAAGCAGTCAGAAGGAAAGGCTAATGGTGTTCAAGACTAAGGAAGGAAGCCACAGAGATGTATCAATATATGTATCTCTTTACAGGGCTTTTTGTGTTATATTTAAAGTGTTTTGATGCTGTCCCATCGAAAAACCTCAGTTAACTAGGTTCTAACCTATGGAGCTCGCCTGAAAGTAAAGGAAAAAGAAAGCACATAGCTTAATTTTCCAATTTCTCCAGGATATTGATGAAACTCAGTCAGAAAGGACGAGGTAGCCATAAATCAAACTAGGCACTGAAGACTGGCGGCGGTGGCGGTGCTGAAGGGAGAAGGGGAAGATTTCGAATTACAAAGGGTGAAGCGAAGAAAAATGGTCCAGAAACAGAATGTGCGGAGGGGAAGGGTGCATTAGGAAGTGAAGTAGGAGGATGGAAGAGAGCAGTTAGTGAGCAGAAAGATGCTCCTAGAGTAGCAAGGTTCGCTTGCTACCCTTCTCTGGGCCGGTCACATAGCCTCAAGAAACGGGGAAGCTACTTCCAAATTCATATTCAATCGAGTTAGGAGTTTGGGGAATGGGTAGTGGGTGGCGGATGTTAGGAGCAATGGGAAAGAGAGAACGGGGAATAGTGAGAGGGATGAGGGAACTGAAAAGACTGGATGAAAATATTTTCCTCATAACTCCCTTCTTCCCCCAACCCCTCAGCTTTCTGTCAACAAAACCAATCTTTCTTCTCTCTGACAGTTTTCAACTAAAATACGCAGAAATCCAATTTTTAACGAAGCAATGCTTTAAAAGAAATATTTGATAGTGATAGGGCGCGATATATTCCACCGCGATTGCCATCACCACACCGTTGCTTTTACTTTACATCTTTTCAATAAATATAAATGAAACAAGTGTTCAAAAGCTAACACTAACGCCGTGCGTTTCACTTTTGTGACTGCAGGTGTATACGCCAAAAAGGGGCATTTACAGAAAGAATTGCTTTACTATCTTCCTTTATTTTAACGGGACATTTCATGCAGAAAATACACCCTAGTGTGCTAAATTACCACTGCTCTTAAAGTTCTCAATGACTAATTTCGTGCAATTTTTGCGAATTGTTCCACAAATCAGATGGTACCGTGGCCTAGCGCCATGGTGGCCCGGATTCGATTCCAGGGACCCACATGTGATATTCGTGGTGCACGAAGCGGCATCTGGGCGGGTTTTCTCCGAGTTCTCCGGTTTCCCCCACTACTCATTCCACCAATTGCTCCATCATCACCTTTCCAATCATCTATTTCGCCTGCATTTCATATCATCCTCTTCCTCACTATCATACCTGGTGCTGGGCTGAGCACCCAGTTCCAGGTCTTTACTCTGTCCCGTCCATAGGTTCTTCTGCCCCCCGACAGGCGTCTGACCCTGGGCACTGGCTTCTAAGTCTTGGGGTTGTAATCAGAAGGTGATCAGACGAAGAAGATTGTATAAATCACAAAAGTTATTTTAAGTGGCTATTTGTATTGATAGCTTATGTGGTTGAGTACATAAAACTCATTTCATCTAGCAAAAAAATAACAAAATTTACTCTTAAAATATGTGAATAATTCATGTACGTTTTTCTCTGAAACTATTTGCCATACACAATCAGACTTTTGCTTGATTTTAGTATGATCAGCTATCTTCTGAATCTCAATTATTTAGTTATGTATATCAGTTTACTATAAATTAAAACAAATTATTTGCGAAGTCAAACAAGTGAACATGATAATTAAGGATATTGAAGCTATTAACAGTGAAGCAACAAGATTCTAAAGTAGGAACAAATTAGAAACTAAAACCTTCACTTATCTTAGTAATGTTGTAAGTAATACGAACACACTATATTATTGTGACTAAGGAAGTTTAACTATGTGTTTTATACCTGTACCGATAGTTTCACCATTCTTCCTGAGAAAACGGTATATGAACTCTAATATTTTAAGAGCAAATTTTATTATTTTTTGTTGGATGAACTAATTTTTATAGACAGCTACATAAGCTATCAATGCAAATAACGACTTGAAATAATTTTCATGACTTATAGAATAACACAAAAAAGCTTCCAGGGAAACCGAACCCGAGACCACTTGCACAGCCGGACGGAGCTACGGGGCCGGCCCAATAACAGTTTTGTATGGTTTTCTACTAGGGAATGAGGAACATGATTCATCACATAATTTTTTAAGGAGTTGGATACAATAACCTATTCTTCCACCTGGAAGAGTTATATGCGCTGTAGAACTGGCATGCCATACCACTTCCGTGACGAGAAATGATTTTGTTCAGCATTTTCTAAAATGTAGCAAGCAGCTTTCTGTGTTTCTTAACCTGTGTGTATATGTTATGAAATCCTCCGACATTACACATGAAATATGCGATTGAATGCAGAACGCCACCTTGATTAACAAACTAGATCGCATTACCGTTTGCATGATGATTGTAGTGATCCAAAGACTGATTCCAGTAAACTTAAACAGCTGAAAGCTTAAAGGAATAAGTGTGCAGGTAAATATTTTCTCTATGATTTTTATGGTGTGAAAACAATTTCTGGAACCATTTATTAAATGAATTACATTAAACAGGCTTTTCTCTGAACTTCTTGTCATGCTTATGGTGGGTTTACTGCCAAAAAGTGTTTGTTTGTTTCTTCGACACTAATAAATAATTACTGCTATTATATTTATTTTATAAATGAACGGCTACTAGGAGTAGCGAAATAATTTCAAGACAACCATGAACGGATCCAGTCACGTGAACCTCGGAGTGTGACGTACGTGCCGTGGCCAATCTCTTTTTGTTGGGCTCGCTCCTGTATATGACCTAAAAACATTACAGAAAGGGCTGACAGTAACGTTAGAATACCCTCTCTCATGTTTTGCTCTCTCGGCCAGCAAAAGTGGCTGAAGTGATCATGTCGACAAAGAGTCCTAAGTCCAACTGTGGCCGGCTGTTATGCCAGTGTGCAATTTTAACACGAGATTCCTATAAAACAGTTGACAATGTAGTCTTTAAAATATTACTTAAATCATTTATAGCAGGGGAAGGGATGGGGGAAATGGAGGACCTCACATTTCAATGCCCACCATTGTGGGTCTACCCCAACGAGTTGCAGCACTGGTGATTTCTTTCTCCAGATTCTTTAGCGTGTTTCTTTAGTTGTGAGTGATGCTGCCGCTTGGCAATTTTAACCATAGATAAGTCCAAAATCTTATTACAGTCAGGCTACTCAATAAACTGACATCAAAGTAAACATCCAACAAGAAGATTCTTCCAACTGAGGAAGCCCAGGGGAGGTTTTTCATCAAGCGGCTAAAAAGAAGCTCTCAGTAGCCAACTGGTAACTTTTTCACCGGGTCATTCAAAAAGGGTCGCTCCCTACTGGACGCATTTCTCCACGTGATACAGTTGGAGGATTACCAGAGTACTTGTCTTCACATACCTTTACCATCGTGGCACTATGAGACAGTCAGCCAGTTCTCTCTTTAACATATATACACACATACTCCCACCGCACTCTCTCGACCTTATTTGATCTCGCAAACGTATTAGCAAAAAGCCCCAAGCAATGCGGGAATAACAACCAACCAAGGTACAGCGCGGGGAGGGGGAGAAAGAGAGACAGCAAAACATAAGACATACCTACATACGTACACTCATATAGATGGAATGCTACCGCCTTCTCCCTGTTTCTCCCTCCTGGCTTGAAGCGAACTTGACTTCTTTGTGAAAACCGTAACAAGGAGCGCGTAATGCGGACAGGGCTGTAAGGGTGATGTTGGAACCTGGCGGCCAGGAATCCTTATTATCAAGTCTTACTGTCTGCAGCAGCCAC
This sequence comes from Tenodera sinensis, assembly GCA_030765045.1. NCBI lineage: Eukaryota > Metazoa > Arthropoda > Insecta > Mantodea > Mantidae > Tenodera > Tenodera sinensis. Next base: position 34,266,034 of record CM060962.1, read on the forward strand.
CACCCTTCCTCTTTTCCACCTAAACCTACCCCTGAAAAGCGATAGAGGCAACCACAGCACACGGAAACACTAATGATTACCAACTTGACTAATTTAAATGAAATAAGTTAATAAAGTAACTACATGACAGCAGAACTACATGGCCTGGAGGAGGAAGTAACAACCTAAAGCTGATTTTCAAAATGAAGGAAGGTTGGATTAGGAAAACAATGGACAAAGGACACATGCATCTGTTACCGCAGAAGGAGCGGAAGCGGCTAATGATTTAAAAGGGAATGAGTAGTGTATGAGAACAACACAGCATCTTAACTTCTACGTCCGGACTCCTAAGTGCTCTAGGCGAGTAGATTTCCTTAAACTCTCCAATCATTTTATATTCTGTATTATACCTCAATGTCTATATGAGTATTTCATTCGGTTTTGTTCTGTTATAATAAAAAATCTTATGTATTGCACTCGCATGACTTTCTCTACTCCAGTACAAACTGCCCTTACGAACACTTATTCCACTACATGTTAAAGGTGGAAGGGTAAAGGGCTGAGACACTGAGGAGACACCGCCTTAACTTCGACCTACACAGGTCTATTGTGTCTACCACCCTCCAGGAGGCAGGGATGAAATGAACGAGCCGAAGGTGTTACACAGTGTCATAGCTAAACAGGCCACAGAAACGCGTGGAAGTCCCTAACAAGTGCTGAGATTTCTTCATTCCGGCACCAGGCTCGCCAAGCAGTCATCACACCGCGGGTCCGGTGTCGCACCCAGCGTTTCCCCCTTCCAACGGAGGCCAAGACTGGCCAAACGCCACCTAGCGCCGAGAACAGCAGTTACCATGCGCTATCATCCGCGCCATCTGCCCGGCACCCCAACACTACACGCCTGAAAGTATATCTGAAAGATGATAAGGAAATGGAATGAAGGGAAATGATGGAAACGAAACCGTGGTAAGAAGTAATGCACCCCAGCATTCGACTAAGTGACACAGGGAACCCACGGAAAAACCCATTTCAGAGTGTGCAGCCACGGTGATCGAACCCGTGACCTCCCGAATGCGGGCCACAGACGTTACCACCTGGGCCATCCCTCTCGGTGTTTGTGAGGAATAGTGACACAAATAACGAGGAAAAACAAATGTCAGTCGTACGTAGCGAAAGTGGGCACTCGGGGTCTAGTTGACCTGTCCGACACGTAAATTCTGATTAGTAATTCTTGCAGATAAAGAAATAAACAGCTAAGATCGTTTCTGCAGCAAATAATTGAGTAACATGTAGTGTTATATACCCTAATCAGGCAGTTATATGGGTGCGCCGGTTCGCAGTTTGTAAGGTTTAAATAATCATAGGGTTTTTCAGGTCTCTAGTGACCAACGGAGTGTCAAACTTATATACAACTTAAAATGCATACGTAGATTGATGTAAATCACTAACAGATTTCATGCCAGATACATCTTAAAAACATTCTCTAATGTAGTGATTATTTCCAGAGAAAGTGGGTAATAATATGGTAAGATTAACATTGGTGGGATGCACTACTTTATCTTCCCTTAAAATGTGATAAAGCTTACACCGTAAAGGCACCAATATGTACGAAACATGCATGATAATGCAAGAAGATATACATAAAGGAGACTTCTGGAACCCTAAAATTTATTTTACGCTGACTAATATGAATAAAATTTGACCCCGTAAACGAAAGCATTTTATTTTAAAGCTCTCAAGATGTTCTTAATTAGGAACGATAAGTTAATTTTGGGAATCACTCTCGTAGCCCTCGAAAAGAGCTGAAATAAAGTTGTGTAATCGATGGTTATCATGTGATATCCCGCTCCCCCAGTGAGAAGGGGCACAGAGAGCTAGGGTGAGATGGTAGTAAAGACCATTGAGTTACAGGCAATTGGTGAATGAAGTCATATCCAGCCTTATCGCGAGCAGGCAGAAACGGCCTTTTCATTGTTATGTACAACTCTCCTCAAAGTTTCCACCAATCTAGTATCTTCCAATAAGAGAGGATTATATGGCAGAAAACTTCATTCCAGAAACTTCTGGAAGTGAAAATGGGCTTATTGTTGGGGTCTGGCGTAATTCATTTAGAAGCTGATGTGGATATAGATCATAGGATTGCCAAGGACATAACTATACGCTTTTCTTTCTTCCAGTCCTATTGTGTTTCTCTCCCTGCTTCACTCCGTCACTTTTCCTTTCTTGATCATACTCGCATACCAGAAGCACTCTTTCATCATATTATCCTTATACACAAAACAGCTATGTAATGTTTGGGCTTTGTCTAAATATTAGGTAATAAATTTAACAGGTTAAATTACGTAAGCTTTCACGGCCAGTATCTTGAAATAGAAAATGACTATCCGGGCTTGTGGGCCGTGGTCTAATGGAAAATCTCCTTCCAGACGTTTCGTTCGTAGATGCGTCGAACGTCTTCAGTGGTGTGACCGTAGTACTCTGTTAGTCTCGACGACAACTGATACGCAGTCGTTTGGTTTCACATGTGTGGGCGTATGACGGTTGGTCCGGGCTTTGTTTATTGCTTCGGCTGCTGCACTGCTGCAAGCCCGGATAATCATTTTCTAAATGTAAGGGGATGCGTAGAAAAATCAAAGCACTTAAGCATATTTCTCTTGTCCAACAAACCACCTTATTTTATTCAAACCTTCAATAAAACAACGCAAGGGATAGCGTTCATATCGGTATTTGTACGGAAGATATGTCCGTGCAACTTGTGGTTTTATCTAGTGGTTCTCAACGAGTGTGCCGCGGCACAATGCTGTGCCGTCAGATTAGTTAAGTGTGCCGCGATACTTCCTAATAATTATGATATTACTAGTAAAAGTAATTGAAATAATTTCACTGAATATCTATTTATTCTTTTGTTAAAGAAAGACAATGGAATATAAAGCAATATTAAATAATATTCAGTAATATTCCAGAACATAATCCAACTTACGAGTTATTTATTCTTTCACGCCTTACACCAAGTTTGAGTGTAACTTTTTTCTGTTCTGGTTGTCAGAATTAGATGATATTTATACAGCATCACAATGACTTCTTTACAAAAATTTTAAACTTCTGTAGATAGAACTTGGAATTTTGGTTGAAGAATTACAATTCGGCTCATTCTCGATTTTTATATAACTCTACATATATTATCATTGTTTTAAGAATCTCTTGCGTTGTTTAATTGAAGGTTTGAATAAAATGAATGTCATTCAATCCGACGCCTTCAAAATAGTTTCCAAAGACCTCTATTGTGACGGTAACTTTTGTTGATACTATCTTCACCATTGGAATTTTCATACGCGGTACTGTATTTATACATAAAACATGCTAGTTTTGTATCTGAAATACTTAGTAATATATGTGTATTGGGGATAAATAATTTTAAAGCTTTACCTTACCTAAAATTATATTTTAGTGCCAGAGCTTAAAATATCCCTTTAATACGTTACACCTACACTCCCGGTGTTGAAAGCAATATCCCAGTATATCGTCGCAGTCAGAGCATTATGCCTACATATCTCGAAATAATCAGAAAATCCACGTTATATTTTTTTTTAAAGTGAATGTGGTATATTATTATCGGTATTGGGTAACATCAGCAGTGAACATATATGTATTTCGTGTTAAGGAAGTTCAGCAAAAATTTAGGGAAGCTTTGTAATACACAATTACACCCTCGGATTTTAAAGTATGTTAGACCTCTTCATTTATCATATTTAGCTGGAAGTTAAACTTTACCATGTTCACAATTAAGAGCCAGGGATATTCTGTGATGATAATCAACGAAACGCTTTTAAATTCGTAACTAAATGTGAAATCTTCTAACACCTTTAAAATATCATGTGTGCTATCCCTGTCCGGAAGAATGATACTTTTCAGCTATGCAAATATTATCAACCTCACTCACTCACTCACTCACTCACTCACTCACTCACTCACTCACTCACTCACTCACTCACTCACTCACTCACTCACTCACTCACTCACTCACTCACTCACTCACTCACTCACTCACTCACTCACTCACTCACTCACTCACTCACTCACTCACTCACTCACGCACGCACGCACGCACGCACGCACCCACCCACCCACCCACCCACCCACCCACCCACCCACCCACCCACCCACCCACCCACCCACCCACCCACCCACCCACCCACCCACCCACCCACCCACCCACCCACCCACCCACTCACTCACTCACTCACTCACTCACTCACTCACTCACTCACTCACTCACTCACTCACTCACTCACTCACTCACTCACTCACTCACTCACTCACTCACTCACTCACTCACTCACTCACTCACTCACTCACTCACTCACTCACTCACTCACTCACTCACTCACTCACTCACTCACTCACTCACTCACTCTCACTCACTCACTCACCCACTCACCCACTCACTCACTCACTCACTCACTCACTCACACTGGCTTATAATATTAGTAAACATATAAATATGTCCAGTATTACTGTGAAATAGGTGTCTGCCGGGTGGAAGGGAAGTCCTTACATTAATTTAAACCAGTGGTAGATCTCGGTATTTGGAACACATTTTGTACTCCACGTTTTTGTCTCTGACCATTTCCAACGGAAATATTTTAGTTTTATAGAAAACAAGCTGGCAACACTGCCGTAGGTTACACTTTCCCTAGCTTAGTACATAAAAAACACAACATCCTGGCAACATAAACACATACCTTGCCATGTCCTTGCGTGTTTACTGTGCGAGTGTTGGCCAATCACAAACGTTATCTCCCAAAACATGACTCGAAAGCGAAAGTGTCCGACCTACTTACAACCAGAAACCAGGTCAATTCCCCAACCAGCCTCAACGCAATGTTGTCGACTTATTTCACGTCTGAAAGAGCTACTTAGATTATTCCTTCACGCCTTTTAAGTGATTAATTATTTCGAAACCCTGTTTGATGTCCCATGATTACTACCGAAACTGTCAGAAATAAGTAGCTCTATGTATTTTACAAGTAACAAGCTGTTTATCTTCGAATATTCTTGTGGAATTACGCATCCAATTTGGAACAAAGCCATTTATTTGTTTTGGAAATCAGCTGATCAAAGAACAAAATGCCATTAGACCTTTTTGTTTGTAATGCTTCTATTGTTGTTGTAGTGTTTAACGCCCGCTTTTACTACTACGGCACCGCAGGCGGTGACACTGATGATACATGAAGATGGAGCACCGGTGGAATGTGATGGCGGGGGAAACCGGAGTACCCGGAGAAAACCCATCCTGACGCCGCTTCGTCCACCACGAATACCACATGCGGGTCCCTGGGATCGAACCCGGGCCGCCTAGGTGGTAGGCGAGCGCGCTAACCGCTCGGCCACGGCGCCGCCATAATGCTTCTATGAAGCACATATTAGAAGGAATGTAATGACTTCCCTTCCACCCTAAATGCTTTTGTATGTTCGTTGGAGTGCAATTTTGAAACTATTTACTTCGTGAGGTAATGATTTAGCAGCTCTATATACGGTAAGATGCTTCCTATATTTCTTATATTTTTAAGTCAGGATGTGAATGCCGTACCTTTTTTCTACTTATTGTGGCGGTTCTAAACCAGTCGTGATTGCCTGAAACTCTTATCTGCAGGCGTTGTCAATGGAACAGCTACAGTTACAAGATTTAATGCTCCTATATCTTCGACCTTTTTATCTTCTTTAATCTATTTTATAATTATTTATAATAATCTTAAACTACAAATGCATATGATAAACTCCAATTTACTTTGCACTTCCAGGTTTCAAATACCATTCTATTTACCAAGCGTTGCTTTTTATTTCACCAAAACCTAAAACGATCGGCCTCGAAAGCCTCTGTATTTCATTTTTAAGGGCAAGGGACACTGGGAGTGAAATTTTGGTCAAAATTGTCAAATAGTCGAAAATTGTTTTTTTACCTTAAAATGTTCTTAGAACACCGGTGCATTTGGATCAGCTAACATTTTTCATATCCCCCACTCCATGTGGCCATTACGACCCTTTCAAATAGTGCCCTTCCCTTAACGTACACAGGATGTTCCTATATAAAATCCTGTTTTTCTCAAAACTACATTTCTGCACATTCCAAAAGAAGGTCGCGCCTGAGTTTTGCTTCAAATTCAATGAAAATTTCCAAAAGTATTCCTAAATAGCAGCTAAACAAAACTATGATTCAATATTTATGTTATCATTAACATGAATTCCAAAAACATTTTTTTGTATGAAAAAAATTAATATTTTTTAAGATTAAATTTTCTTTGTTATTAAAAAAATATGTACAGTATAATCAGCAAACGTATTTGAAATATCTCTTCATACAATTGTTACCCATGTTTTAGAGTATCAGTTCTGCCAATATAAATGAATTTTGAAAAGTCAATAGACGCGAGCTCTACTTTGAATATGTGCCAATTAAATTCATAAAATAATTTATATATCCTAAACGTATTATCCAATTTTAATGAAATTTGGTGTACCTCCTATTCTCATATAAATACAAACACAGTAAAAATTTCAGAAAAATCTATCAAAAAATGTGGAAATTTCAAATTTCACTCCCAGTGTCCCTTAAGAAGAAAACTGTCTCAACTGACACAATACTTCATAGTGGATGGTCACGGAATCGGAAGATGGGTATATATCTATTTTGCAAATAATCTCTTATTAAAATAACTCCTAGAAGAATAAGAAAATAAGAATAAATAAATTTGGCTTTCGCTTTTTGCTTTCCACAAGGGAAGAGGCAACTTGAAATTTAAGGGCACATCATAATGCGTGAAGAAGGAAAATAAATGCGTATGACCAAAGAGTGGCTATCAAATCTTCAAGAAAAACATGTAGATTCTTTGCAGGAGTATGTTGCAGGATACTAAGGAAAGTTAAATCTGTACGCGGTGGATATGTTTCGAGAAGGAAACAGCGTGGCACTTTCTTGTTAAAGCTGGTGGCGGACCGGACGGAAAACAGAGATGCGAGGAGAAAGAAAGAGTATGAATTGGGTGCAGAGACGATGTAGTCCGGCAACCACGGATCTTACAGCGTTCTTCTCTAAGGCACACAGCTCACGGTTTAGCTTGGGATGAAGCTCCTACGTAACTCACCATTATGTCAAATTGGGAACGACCCACTTGGCGAAATGGCCTTCCCGTTTCTCCCTATATTTTCCTTCTTGGAGACACAGATACGTGATCAGTGGCGTGAAAAAGCTGGAAATATTAAAGCTCTAAATATGAGGTCGATGGTGGTAGGGAGAATGTAAGGTTCTGAGCTTGTTTTTCTTGGTGAACATGTGGATTTTCTGTTAGAAAAGAAATTTTCTTTCCAATATTTGCTAGGATCCTGCCGAGTTTACTTACAAAAGGGCCAACAGTGTTTAGGAAGGGAGAAGCAATACTATATTCATGGCTCCCTGCAGCGAGATATATTTCTATTTTTCCACAGGAAGGAATATAAACACGCACAGCTTAACGGGTGACCATGCATATTATGCTTAGTAAAGTATTCAAGGTACTTTGTCCGTTGCTCCAGAATCGCAGTAAAGAGGTATTTTTTGGATGTGGCGAATGGCTGGAAGTTGCTGTTTCTTTGGTAGTGTTTAACGCCCGCTTGTACTAAATATGGCACCGCAGGTGGTGACACTGACGATACATGAAATGAAGATGGATTACCGGTTGAATGAGGTTGTGCGGGTAACCGGAGAAACCGGAGGAAACCCACACCTCTGTCCACCAAAAATACCATATGCGGTTGCCTGGGGTTGAATCCGGGCCACCTTTGTGAGAGGCGGATAGTCTAACCACTCGGCCACGGCGCGGATGTGGAAGTTGCTCAGTGGTTTATGCTCCAGTTCACTTGTGTATTTATAGGACCATAGGGGTGTCAGGTTAGTAACTCTCCGACTTCCGTGTGGTAAACATCGCGGAACAGTACGGGATAAAATAAAGTGGCCATTCGGATTATCAGCAGTGTCTTATCTATTTCAAAGTAGGAAATGGAGACGTTACCTCCTCTATCAATTTGCATGGAATCACTCGAGCAGACTTTAGCAAGGTCGTTCGCCCAGCCTGAAATACCTGCAAAATAATATTCTGCATATAACTTCATCTCTGTAGAGAGTGACATTCTTCAGTAACTAAAATTTGCGCGAAGTAGTAATTTTCTTGGTGTCTTGCTGAGGCAGGGTCGGTCTTCGTGCTGTAAACGAGAGGAGGAAATGCAAGAAATGTGTGGAGGAAATTATGAATTTCTTCTCTCGGGCCATGGTGTTATGGTGTTCAATAAAGATGCCGTTTATAGCTAAACTGCTAAACTGCTAAGCTCTTCCCTCACCAAGAAAATTCCCGGTCGTCTTCTGTCTGAAACCATGAATGTTATTTAGATTTCAGTGTGTATGTGCGCGCACGCGTGTGTGTGTTGAGACAGATTTATTTACTGTATAAACCACAAAAAACAGGAATACGACAATTCTGTATACAAGATAAAACCAATGCCAATAGGCAATACGCTCTAAAGGCAAAATGCCACCGAATGCGTTCAAAGGCAAGATAAAATGGAACAAAAAAGAGACTGTTTGCACATACCTTATGTATTTTCCACTCTCACTCCACAAATCGACTACGTGAGCAGATTAACAGCTCAAGCCCGCTCTCATACTTCCGACCCTGCTCGCCTTCTTCTGGTGTTTAGACAGCACATATGTATTGTGTTCGCGATTATATAGTAAACGGTGCATTTAACTACAACAATGTATCAGACATTCACTCTCTAACCTCCATCGGCCTCAAGAATTATTCCACTTCTATCCTTACCTTATTGCATACACATTTAAACATAAAAATGCGGAGCGTGTGATCCAAAATACACGAGTTTGTTAAAGTTCACTTCATTTGAGGCGAGCTTTGCACTAATGCATTTTTTTTTCTCACTGAGACAGTTGGCAATCGTAAGCTAGTGCGTATCCTTCACTTCGATTGGGGAAATAATGTTGTCAAAATTTGAGTATATTGCTGCATATATACGAGTACCAGGACACGTCAAGTAATTGAGTAAGACCATTTCGTGGTGTCTAGTAGAAAAAGTGCTAGGGGCATTAGGTGCGTAGGTTATCCCATCTGGCTCAGGGACCTGTAGAGTGCACATCGACACTGTAGAGGTCTGAAACACAAGGGAGGAGACAGCTACGTAGAATGCTTCCCAAAATGCATGATGTAACGTGAATATCAGATTACATGCCATGTGACTTTCTATTCACCTGCATGACGGATACGTCAGAGATGGGGATCTGCATTCGGTTGATTGCGCTAACTCAAATGTATCACTAGAGTTCTTCTGCAGCACAATTCGACTTTTCTATCTTCCCTCATTTCTTCCTTTTTTAGTCAAATGTAAGCTCTTTAGCTTTACGGAGAGTCGAGCACTATTACCTTTCGTTCTGTCTCTCTCCCTCTCTCCTTCTCTCTCTCTCCCGAGAGAGATAGCTCCTCAGTAATTTGTTTGACTTGAATCTCAAATTAGGGGCATCCTGTGTTCGATTCCTGTCGAGATAACCACCCCGATCATGGATTTTTCCTAGATTCCACGGGTCGGTAAGCGAAACCACGGGTATTTCTTCTTATAGCATGATATTTCTGTCTACATTATTTCCTTTCATTTCTTTTACCTCATCTCCTTCAGGGTTGTGGGATCACGTAAAATCCATCCGAAGCATTAGTACTTAACACTCCGACGATAATAGCTGCAAAGGTTTTAGTTTCGATTGAATTTCTTGATAGTTTGGGAAGCATCCCTGTGCAAATTCAGAATGCTATCCAGAAACGCCACACAAAGAAATAAAGTAGGGATTTAAATTTAGCACCTTTCTTAGGTATTTGCTCTTCTTCCATAAAAGAGTTGCCCGTGGAGAACAATAGCCACATGTTTCCTCTAGTTTCCCTTTCTAGAATATTCCCTTTTTATTTTGGGGCCTAAATAAGGAGGTGACCATTGTTTTGCAGCAGCTGGTGTTTTCATCAGGATGCAGCTACGAGTTCCCGAGGGCAAACCACAAGCACTACTGCATAAGCCAGAGGTGGGGAAAAAATGACTCGCGGGGTATATATCTCTAAAATAGCACTGCGGCGGCCGCACTTCAAAGGAAGCTCGAGGTTAGCTACCTCACACCACTATGTTGCTAGGCTACGCGCTGTCGTTAAACAAGAACAACAATGGTCGGGCCGGGACAACAACCAATTCTAAATGGTTCAAGACGTTTTCGACTACCGGCATGTTAGGAGAAGTTTTGAGAAAAGTATGTATTTCCACAGATTTTGGCGTGACATATGCTTGGCTATATAAGCGAGTCGTACGAACAGAAAAGCGAGCTTTTAGTGTGCTGGGCCAGTTAGAGTTTGAAGCATTCTTACTGAGTTGTTTGTTATACAGAGTAGGAGATTTGTGAGTAGTATATTTTTTGTCAAGATTACAATCAGACAGAACAGCTGTGAGTTCCGAGGTCAGGACCAGTAAATTGTGTTAATAATAAAACAGAGCACTGTGCTTTTGTGATTCATTACGAGATGGGAAATAAAGTTACATTAAAAATAAGTGGATTTGTCATTTGTCACAGTATGCAAAATTTAAAATGTTGTTTCTCACATCTTTATCCTGTGAGGCATTTCACCTTTCACTGGTTTTCAGTTGCTGAAAACGATTTTCTTCAAAAGTCCGTCTTCATCTACAACCGATTAGCCTTTATAGGACCTGTAAGTTTACTTGAGTCAATAGGTCTTCGAGGAGCAACCAATTTTGGATCATAGTATATCCAGGGATAATCAGCCCATTTTCTTTTGAGGCGGTGAAGATGAAGAAAATGGAATGTAACGATGAAAGAGATTATAGAAAAATTCATGGATCAAGTTACCTAACCCAGCATTTACCTAACCATTAATAACCGTGGTGCCCCCTGAATTTTTTCGAAAAATAAGAACATCAAATAACGGAAATTGATTTTCTATTAAAAATATATTGAGAAAATCGGTAGTAGCAGTTCCTGTTAATTCGTTTACTTTGATAGATGCAAGCAATATAGATTCCAAGCACTGTTATATGCCTTTATAATACGTAATGACAAATTAACCTGGTTGTACCAAGTTTGACTGAGGAGGTTTGATGAGAATGGAAAGAACTAGACTCCCAAAATTGGGATTTCAGTACGCTCCAACTGGTCGCAGGGACCAAGGAAGTCCAAAACAACGTTGGAAAGACCAAGGCCATCTTCACTAGGTTTATCGTTACAGCATTGCCAACGAATGATGGCCAATAAATTATGCACAGAAAAACGTTTTTGGAATGAACTGGAATTGTTCATGGATGCTTTGACCTTTTTAAGGGACCAATAAGCATATGTATGGCGGTTCTGTCAGTTCATACCCTAACTAGTAATCGGTATAGTTGAGGGAGGTGGACATTCCTCACCTCTCTCAGCTAGAAAAGAAAAGGACAGGTAACTTGTATCTACTTTTAACATTGTGGCGCAGGCCTCGGCACACAACAAAGGACGGTGGGACCAAGATACCACACCGCGTACCAGACATACCCTATCAAAGGCACTCAAGATCATGCTGCGCCACACCACTCAGATGAACAAACACGTGACAGCAATCAGAGCAGCAAAATCAAAAGAGGTTTTCGAAATTATTCTAGAAATGTCCGGTAGCTGACTTATTTGTGGAAGTTCGAGAAAAATCCGTGTTACGTCATCCTCTCTATATAAGGAGGCGAGGCGATAGGGGTAGTTAGAAGTCACTGACATGAGTCGGAGTCAGTCAGTTTTTGGCTTCACTGTGTGCGTATCAGCTGTATATATATATATATATATATATATATATATATATATATATATATATATATATATATATATATATACAGTGGCATCGAAAATAAGATAGCGAAGCAGTTAATGAGTGTTGAGTGATTGTATCGTCAGAATCAGGTTATTTGAGACAGAGAAGGTAAAGAGAGACTGAAAGCACTGAGTTTAGGTTACGTGAAGAAAACAGTTGTGAGTAGTAATATCACGAAGGACTGAAGACTGTTTTGGAAGAAAATAAAGTGACAGAAAGGTAACTGGATTGGATTTTGTCATTTTGTCACAGTATGATGGAGTAAGATTTTGTCAATCTTTGGAGAAGTTAATCGTGAATATACGGCAAATGCGTGTTTCGAGATGGTCTTGAATATTATTCAGTTCTCGAGATGAGTTATAGCTCCTCATATAAATTAGGTTTTCCTAGCTTAGGGATCAAGGCGCAAGCTCCATAATCACAGGTTCTCTGGTTCGTGCCATTCAGCAACCCTTGTTTTCAAATATTTTTGGCTGTTTCTTCCCCTAATCGCCATTTCCTTAAAAAAGATTCCTACGTTTATCCTTTCGTAATATTCCTTTTATATTCCAAAAGTAATGGGAGAATACTTTCCCGTGTTTCTCATAAAGGTACCGTTACACGCGTATCAGAAAATAACTTTCCCTACATCGTTGTGGACAAGTCGTTGGAGATACATCTTTATGAGGAACATAATATTTTATCTGAGATAATAGTAGAGAGAAGCATGGAATCACATTTTCCTAAAACAAGTAAATTATACTTATACTCCCCTTCGTCCTTCCCCACACTAAGGGTGAAGAAGGCGCCAGCGGATCTCCTGAGACACACCCTCCTAGCGCTCTTATGGGCGTTCAAAAAATTGGATGTGAACACAGCAAGAAAGTATTAAAATACTTTTTGCTCATTGTGCCCCCATTTGAATTGTTTTAAACACTTCAAGTTTTTAGCTCTCATTGTGGAGTGCCACGGCGAAGTAGCATTCATTTCATAATTGTGGTAAATATTACGATTTTATAAACCGTGTAAATGATATTTAATTTAAAAGAAAATTTAAAAAAACGAAGATAAAAGTATCCTGAATTTTCACTATGCTGAAGTGGTTCCTGATAGCTCTTGTGGACTGTTGTATCAGAATGGATACAGGGGCTTGAACCCAGAGACTATGAACTTGATTGATGGCGAACATAAGTGGTATCGGCCTGATTTGTTCAGAATACTCCAGGTTTTCCTGTCACTCAATCCGACAATTGCTGCCATTATCATGAGTTCCCCTATCCACGCTAATTGTCGCCCTATCATTCGGCAGAGTGTGGTCCAGTAAATGAGCACAGTTGAAAATGGAGCGCAATTGCCACTCTCGGCCTCATTGCTGGAAACTCCGATGCTACACTGTTGTGTATCGTAGGCTGGCGCCACAAATTGTAACATTAACTCTACCAAATAACTGTTAATGAATATTAATTGATTAAGAGATATAACAAAAACATTAAGTTTTCGATCTTTTAGACACGTAAATAGAAAAAGAAATGCTTCCTTGAGCTATGAGCACAAAAATAGCCAAAGAACTGAAATATTCAAGTGTTGTTTTTGAATTTAAATTCCAAAGTACATTTGAAACATTAAACCGATATAACAATATTATAAAGAGAGAAAATTTCTTGTCGGAGGGTGGGTGGTTGTGTAAGCAGAACATTCAACTGATTTTAATATTTCTTTCACTAATGAAGAACTCTATTCTTTCTGTCTGACATATGGACTATAATAGTATATTATGCAACGAGACAATAATGGTAGTAATTAAGACGCGAGTATATATTAGGAAATCAACGAAGCAAGTTTCCTAATTTTCACACGAGCGTCTTAATTACCATTATAGTTAAGTTTCATACGACAATTTGTGGTCGACCATACACCTAATTTTATAGTTGAAATATTGTAAAACGTTGTACACTCTCCAGGGACAATGTCATACAAATTACATCAGCTGATATTTGGAGTTCTGCGCAGGCGCGAAACGATCGATTCGTTTCCAGCATGTCACAGCTACATGATAAAAATGATAGCCTTGGAGTGCTACGTAACATTGAAAAATAGAATGCAAATTGAATATATCGGTTTTCAGACGAAACTTTATTTCATGTATAGGTTAATTATTGTACAATTAGTGAACTTAATTTGCGGGACTGTGCTTAGTGTAGTATTATTGGAAGTTGATGCTGTATTGAGGTTAATTTGTGTGTTTTGTGTAAGTTGCATCTCACTGTCAGTAGTGTCCGACATTTTAGCATTTTCTAAACTCGCGCTAGTTGCGTTTCAAGAATTAATCGATATTGTGCTTTACCATTGCTGCATGGGTCTTCTCTGATTGGTGGAACACCTGTCCTTTAATGAAAATTGAATTGTCCGATTGGATGAAGACCAGTCCTTTAATGAAAGTTTGAACTTAAAGAGGTCTATTAGGTGCATTAAAGTATCACTATCGGACTTACAAATAATGAATTTGGGTATGGACGTGCATAAAACATCTTATAACGTTAGTGCATAAATTACTAAAATACTGGAATGGAAGTATAACACCAACTCACTGAAGTTACAAGAAGAAACTGCTTGTAAAGAAGATTGATTTCGGTTGAGATCGCACTGCAGGAGAAATAGCTTTTGTTACTCTGCATAAAACACACGTAAACAACACAACTACCGCTATATTTCATTCAAAACAATATAGGTAGCATAAGCCTGGAAGATTTAATTTCCTAGTCGGGATATGCACCACGGATGTTCCGCTTTCCTCTAACCGACTATGCTAGCATAGGAACGTGCCCGGATGACATCGAATTCCCCAAATGACCCGCATTTTCTTCTGGTAAAGCACAAGATCTCTTAATTTTGAGATAATACATCCCAATGGCGGCTTATAATAGGCTCAGTTACTTAGAGGAGTGCTGACAATCTTACACGCAGTTCAGGGCATAATTATGCTAGAAGTGGCCCGCATTTACAATGACTTAACAGATGTTATCCTGGTATCTGATTCTTCCGGGGAAGGCCATTTCTTAGTCGTGACTATTGCCGCCGTTTCGTCTCCTCTATGTTGGGCTTCCTCAGGCCGTGCCTCCTTCAGAGATTGTGATATTTTCCATTGTATGCATGTCTGCAGTATTTGCTAACTGGCAATACACGACTCGTGATGTCACAAGCAGGATTGATGTTTGAAGTGTTAAACAGTGCGGACGTTTTATGACGAGGCCACAGATCGCGTATAAGCATGATTTACTTCCAACACAGCACGCGGAGCCTCGTCATAATACGACCGCACTGTACATAGCTTGAAACAAAATATGCCGGGCTTTCTTTTTATGCTCTCCTGAAGAAAACAAATATTTTCCACTTCATGGTAATCTCAACGAAAGTTTGCAAAAGTATAGCCTCTTAGTAAAAGGTGAACTAGATAGAAGAATTAGCTTTTTAACGAATACTTTGTACAAGAGTGAGTAGAGTAAGTCATATGAATTGGCCTCATCAGATTTCTCTCACGCCATGAATTGAAATCTAAAGGTGTTTTAGATCCCCATATTTGTTAGAAGGAATAGGGATTTTCAATGGTAAAAGAATTATCAAAATTGGCTTAGTGATTTTTCAGATTACCCCCACATAAACACACACACACACACACACACACACACAGACAGAGACCGGGTCGGACGGGCGGACGGACGGGCGGACGGAGACCGACGGAAACAGAGGTGGAGGCAGTGGCAGAGGCAGAGGCACAGAGAGACAGATAGACAAACACTGACACAGAATCAGACACACACAGACAGATACACTGACAGACAGGCAGGCAGGCAGACAAACACAGACACAGAGAGTCAGACACAGACACAGAATCAGACACACACAGACAGATACACTGACAGATAGGCAGGCAGACAAACACAGACACAGAGAGTCAGACACAGACACAGACAGACACACACATACAGATAGATGTACAAACAGACAGACGTATTCTTGAGTTCAAAATCTTCCAAGGATGCAAAATGAAGATTTTTAAGGTAATTCCCAACCCACACCATCCTTCACTTGCTATAAAGTTAAATTTGCTACTTCTTGGTTCCAAATTCATTTAAATGAAAGAAACTAGAATTTCGGTCCAGAGCTTTGGTCTCCGAGCCCCTCAAAAGCTTATATTTCTGAACAAACAAACTTGGAAAACACCTCTAAATATTAACATTAATATTGAGTTCATTTATTGTAAATTTTCCATGGTGGGTTGTCGTGCGCCGAGAGAATGAATTTAAAATAAAAATGTCCAATAAGGCTAAGGAGGCACAGACACGCAATAATAGTAGATTAACAAAAGGAATAAAAGGGCGCTATCCAAGTGGAAAAGTAAATGAAGCGTGTTCTGGCTTAAAGAGGGCCTTCCACATTTATATAGTTCGAGCAGATAGCACTGCAATTGCTTACTTTGGTATCAGCAGAAAATCTGTCGACATTCTAAAACCCTTGTTTCACTTCTTCTAGAAGCACAATGTATATAGTAGAGTAAAACCTTAAGATCTACTAAAACGCCATCTGTTCTAAACTATTCCCTCAGCTGTTTTAACATGTGACACAAAATTCTCCCTGTCGCAAGAGGGCAGAGCGCAGTTTTATAGTACATTGCATATATCACTGGTAAATGGCGTATAAAAGAATCTGGAAGATGCTGAAAATACGAGCTACAGTTAAATACAGTGTCAATTTCCGAGATTCTTTTGTGCACTAAACACATGATCATTTCAATATCGCACTTCGCAGCTACCTCACAGCTTTACGTTGCAGGCAACGAGCGGCCAATGATCAAGGATAAAAATAGCCGGGCCAGAGCAAAGACCGAGACAGTTCGACTGCCGGCTTGTTAGAAGATTCGATAAACGTGTATTTCGAGTGAAATTAGCCCTTACCTAATGCTCGGGTACATAACGAGTCTCACGAAAGAGACGTCAGTTTTAAAGTACTGGGCCAGAAGTATTGAGAGTGTTTCAGTAAGTGTATCGTCGGTGTGTTCAAATAGTTAACCGTCGAAGTTATTTGTTGTGTACAGTAAGCAGTGTTTGTGTCAAGGTTATGATAGAAAAGCTGAGAGTTGCAAGCTTACAACGAATTGTAGAGATAGATAGAGTGAGAGTGAGAGAGAGTGGGAGTGAGAGTATGTGTGTGGCTGTGGCTGTGAATGTGGATGTGTCTGTAACTATGGCTGTACGGATTATTGAAGTTAAACTTGAAATTTGAAATTCTGATCCACAACCTGTTTGTATGACGAAAAATGGCGGGGGTAAACACTGCGTCGGGTAGAGTGGGAGCAGTGTCTCGCTTGCCTTCGGGTATTGGAGAATAGTGAGATATATGTCCTCTCTTTTTTTCATTCTCGTTGCCCGTGGTTGCGTGTACTGCGTTCAGGCGGCGTGGCGATCACTGAGTACAACTGTTGGCTGTCAACAGAGCATCCTTGAAACACCTATGTATAACTAACGCATTTCGAGTACTGTTTAGTGTTTTCGTTGTTTATAGTCTATTTCCTTCATTAAAATACACAATTCTGTTGTGAATATACCTAGACAGGCGCAGAAACAACAGGAGCGTGGTGTAGGAGAAAACGTGCGGGTGAAGTGACAGTTTAGAATGAATAATTAAAATGTTTCCCTGTAATACAAAAGTTTCATTTCTATCGTGTGTCTTTGTGACACACCCTTTCTTTTTTATAGGCTTCTACACCGTTGCACGGATTTTGATCAAACTGGGCGCAGGTAACTTCCGGCACAGGGCAAAAATTACTGTTAGCTTAGAATTTGGAATTCTACTTCATCTCACACAATGAACTATATAATTTTGTCTAATGCCTACAAAACCTTGCAAGGATATATATCTTTGCCAACGATAGCAGTAGTAGCTCGAACATAGGTAATATAATTACTTACATTTTTACCTCGGAAAGTAACAAAGAAATAGCGAGATCATATATTTGCTGAACTCCTCTAACATCAAGAGTCAAATTTGCTGTTTCCTTAGTTTTGACTTATGTTCCCTTGGTACTTTTGTGCATATTGGATAGGTACTGATAATAAACAAGGTTATATTGATGTTACTTCAGCTGTTATTATTTCCTTCCAATGAGATTTTCTTTGTAAGTAGCAACCAGGAAGCCTGAATGCAACGACGTGCAAGTTAGCTGCATTAATCTGAGATCGTTATTACTCTGTATTCACTCTAAGGTTGATCCGCGCGAAACTAAACCCAAGTGGCCAGTGCACAGTTATAATGTATCCTTCCGCCATTCACGCCAGAAATACTGTCACAACCATGGGGTGAGTATACATGCGGTACGTAATAGAAACGAACCGATCTCTTATTTCGTCAACTTAAAAAGTGACTAAGATGTAACTAGAGGTTAAAGGCGATGAGATTGATAGTTACAATCAAATAAACCTCTGTAACACTTTGTCAATTGTTGGCGGCTCATTTTTAAAAAAGAAATTGTGCACTGTTACAGGAATTGCGTTTTTAACAGGCGTATTTCACACGTTTTATTTTTTCCCGGGTGTAACCACTTTTCTCGCTTCAGCTTTTTCTTTACGAGCACTGTTTATACTGGTACTCCAAACACTGGTGAACTCAGAAGTTATTTTCACTACTTCTTTGATGGGAAGAGTTGGATTTTTCTCACATAACTTATAATATAGGTTAACACTGTGATTTTACCGCTAGTCAATTGTTTGTCCACCTTATGTTTTACTTAACTCGACGAAGATGCAAGAGCATATTCACCACCACCGTCCGCCATGATCCTATATAGTAACTGCTGGCTGTAAACAATACTCGAATGTCAGGTAACTTACTCGAGTTGCATGTTGGGACTTGTACCCAGCTCTGCTTATCAGTTTACATCAGCGTTAATTAACCTCTTAGGTATTTGTATAGAATATTATATCATTTAAGGATAACTTCCTTCTAAAATTCAGATTACTGGTATGGGACTACTTCCCTGCACGCATTGCTACTGTGTTGTACCACGGTGCAGTGGCCAAATGGGTTTGTTTTGACGCGGATAAACCTAAGAGTGAATGAAGTATAGTAACTGTGGTGCTTGTGGTTGTTTAACAGCTCTTTTGCATATCTTCTTGGCATTTTTATTATAATTATGTTTTGTACTCATAGTGACCTGAGGGCTTTAGTTAACTATTTCAAAGTCTTTTATAATTTAAATATTTCCAAAGAAACGCAGGACCTTGGGGCAGTGGTATTCAACCTTTTTTCTCCGCGTAACCCATATACAATTTTGCTTTTCAGCCTGTATCCTTAATGTTATCCTTAACTAAAATTGTACATAACCATATCTAAAATAGATTAGAATAGTTATAATTTATTTAATAATACATAAAGAAGTATTAAATTAAATTTTACATAACCCCTAGGAAGTCTTCGCGTACCCCTGGGGGTACGCATACCCCAGGTTGAATATTACTGTTCTAGGATAAGTGCAACCTAGGGCTAAACTTTGTAGGATTAACCGTGAAACTACGCACAACATACATCTCATTTCTATAAATTTTTATAGGTACCAGATAACATAAATTAAATATTTTAAGGTGACCAGGATGTCATTGGGAAATTACGTAAATAACACTGGACACTACTATAAATCCTGGTTACACAATCGATATTCAATGAATGATAACTAGATTTTCATTGGTTTATATTTTCATATAAACATTTTAGGTTTATATTTTGTAGTCCTTCAGTTATATGAATACTGTGAAGCACCTTTTCCTGTTGGTGATTGGGTTTTGGGTCAACCTTCTCTTGTAGCCATAGAATTGCATGGTCTTCATGTAATTATTTGGACTACATTCCTTATTACATGTTTATCTGAAATAGTAATTACACAGGGTGTTTAAAAAGCGTTTCCAATATTGCAACAGGAGTTGGGGTTGGTCAAGACTAATAACTGTTTCTATAAACATGTCCGGAAACAAACACATATTCTGGTATGTGCCATTTTGCAGAAATGTGCAACTTTTCGATAGGTTTGCCATACACCAATGCCTTTAAGTGTCGCCATAGCCAGAAACCCAATGGGGTGAGGTCCTACCAGCCATCGTCCATGAAATGTTTGGTTTAAGTAGTGTAGAACGATGCATAGAAAGTACGGTGATGCCCCGTCAGGTATAAACCGCATGCGTCCTCTTTTCACAAGCACAACTCCTCCAAAAGCACGGGTAACCGCGCAGGCATCGATTATACACAGCGCCTGTTAATCTGTTTGTTAAATTGTATGGTCCCAGGAGTCTGTCAGCCACAATTCCTACTCACAGATTGGGACTAAAGCGATTCTGGTACTTAAACCAAACATTTAATGGACTATGGATAGGTCAAGGAGGTCCAGTAGCATGGCCTCCGCGTTCACCGGACCTCAATATGTTGGATGATCAGTGATCGCCTATGACAATCGTTATAGGCAATCAACGCAGAAGAGGCTTCTGTTGTTTAGTAATGACACTATGACGAGGTTGGGAGGGACTTAGCTCCTCAACCAATGAAAACTTTTGTGCCTATGCTCCTAACGGCGTGGCAACCAGAAGGGGAGGGTATGATGAGAGGATACTGAGGGTAGTCGGAAATAGGAGAGACGACAGCAGAGGGCACGTCCCTGTGACAGATTTGAACCTCGGGTTGTTGTGTTGTTTGTTGGTTAGCGTCCTCCAACAGTGCGTCATATCGGACGGTGAATGAATGAAATTGGTGCAATGATGCTCAAATGAGCCCGAGCTTTCAGTCACCCGACATTCGTCTTCTCAGGATAAAGGAAAACCTCGGAAGTAAACCTTATCCTAATAAGTTAACCTAAGCGAGATTCGAACTCGCGACCTCTTGAACATGAGACAGACACGCTAACCATCCCACTACAGGAAAGTCGTGTGGCGGCTGGTACAACCATTTCCGCTTCCCCATCTTTGGGCTTACACATACCCTTACGGGCCCTGGACTCGAACAGCTCCTCCATTTCGAGAGACAACGATTTACATAGTGCAATGCACAGCGCCTAAAGTCCCGCGGAACCCTGAAAGAGCCAACCGGGATGGAGGGACAAGAAATTCGTGGGACATAATGGTCCTTCAGCATTCGAAAAGTGACTGGCGGAAACCCTCGAAAAAGCCCGTGGCTCATGAAGCTCGGGCATGGAAATCGAATCCACAACCTCCAGAATGCGGTCTACTGACGCTGCCGCCTGAGCCATCGAGTTCTTTATTACTAGTTTATTTTGCCAGCTTAATCTGGTTGACGTGTAGGTTTCGGCACCGGTTACATATTGTCGGCGCTTCAGCTATGCTTGCAGGGAGGTTTTCTGCACCCTCTGCCTAACGGGGTAGGTTGACTAGGGGCGGTACAGTACCATCGCTTTATAAACAGGTTACTGTAGCGGTGTGTCACCCTCTCCTCCCCTTGCCTAACGCATTTACTATCCACAAACATGAAGTAGAAACGGGTACAGTAAAATAGCTCTCAACCTGACATCTTTTACAACCAACGCCAAAGCCTACTGATCAGTTGCACAGTTTAAGCTTAATTTCAGGAATATATGGTACTTTTTCAAGAATATACGATGAAAATACCCTACTTCAGTTAATAATATGGGCTTTATAAAATTCACTATTGTACCTTGGAGATACGTACGCCATTCCAGCTCAGAGGGGTCGTAGGGGTCATAGTATTCATAGAATTCAAAGCGAGCCAACATCAAGCTGACTCAAAGCACTGCTTATGAGTACATGACTGAGAACAATAAAGCTATAAAATAAAGGAGTTTGTTGGTGAGACTTCTGGCCGGCGGCTTATTTGGGAATGTCGAGAAAAATCCATTCCAAGTGTTGAACGAGACAGCTGTTAGCAGTGCGTGTGTGCGTACAGTCGTCGTGAGGGAATTGTATGTGTCAACAGAGACGGTTTGGGAAACGTCACATCGGAGTCTTCAACTGAAGCACTTCTAGTGAGCGTTGAGTGAAGGACAGTATTTGTCAAGGTTACGAGAAGACAGAACAGCTGTGAGTTACAGCATCACAAAGAAGCTATAGATTGTGTTAACACCGGTAAAAGAGAACAGTGTTTTGTGCTTCAGTTTTACAAGAAAAATAAAGTGACAGAAAAAGTAACTGGACTTTGCTGTCATTTTGCCACAGTAAATTTGGTCTAGTAACATAAGTAACAGCACAATGAAATAGAATTTTACTGAAGGAGGTAGGTATATTATACCTGCACGCCTCTGATGCGGATGAGGGATGGAAGGTCTTTCAGGTTTCGAAGGAAGTAAGTTGGCTTCGATTAAGTGGAGGCTGGAGCCCCTTGCGTCCCGGCTTGCTCCTGTCTCACTTGCTTCAAGAGGTGAAGTCGACGGGGAAAATGCGGGGGAATCATAAGACAGGAAATCCGCTCTAGAGGGTGGGCATCGAGCAAACTGAATGAAGGAGGTGGAGTTGGAGGCAAGATACCCTACTTAACTTATTTGCATATGTCATCCTGAAGTGCAATTTTCAAACATTACATCAAGAGCAAGAAGAACACGAGAAATAAGAATATTTCAAGAGGGAATGAGGCTGACGAAAGAAGAAAATAAGAAATGTATACAATTTTCCTGAGAAAATTTTGTCGTTGCTTGGTTTATACTTCCTGGAATGCTAATTGGATGACTTTTTGCTTGCAGGACTACTTTGTGTATATGTTTTAATGATTGATTTTCTAGAGAGCAGCGAAGCAAAATAAACCTTTATTATTATTATTATTATTATTATTATTATTATTATTATTATTATTATTATTATTATTATTATTATTATTATTATTATTATTATTATTATTATTATTATTATTATTATTATTATTATTATTATTATTATTATTATTATTATTATTATTATTATTATTATTATTATTGTTGTTGTTGTTGTTGTTGTTGTTGTTGTTGTTGTTGTTGTTGTTATTGTTGTTATTGTTGTTATTGTTGTTATTGTTGTTATTGTTGTTATTGTTGTTATTGTTGTTATTGTTGTTATTGTTGTTATTGTTGTTATTATTATTATTATTATTATTATTATTATTATTATTATTATTATTATTATTATTATTATTATTATTATTATTATTATTATTATTATTATTATTATTATTATTATTATTATTATTATTATTATTATTATTATTATTATTATTATTATTATTATTATTATTATTATTATTGTTATTATTGTTATTATTATTATTATTTATTAGTATTAGTATTGTTATTACTATTGCTATTGCTATTATTATTACTATTATTATTACTATTATTATTACTACTATTATTACTATTATTATTACTACTATTATTACTATTATTACTATTATTACTATTGTTGTTGTTATTATCGTTATCGTTATTATTATTATTATCATCATCGTCGTGGTCGTGGTCGAGGTCGTCGTCGTTATTATATTATTGTTGTTATATTGTTATATTATTGTTGTCATCATCACTATGATCATTATCGTTATTGTTGTCGTTGTTGACGTCGTCGTTGTCCTTGTCGTTTTTGTCGTCGTCGTTCTCCTTGTCGTTGTCGTTGTTATTATCCTTGACGTCGTTATTATCGTTGTCGTTGAACGTCCTTCTGTGTGATAAGTATCATGCAATACACTGCTCTTGATACGTAAGTGATGGGGCCTCTGAATAAATTATCAATTAAATGCAATTAAGAAATGAGGACATAATTATAATCCTAGTAAATTATCGATAACGAATTGACAAGGTAACCAAGCAAACAGAATCACTCTAGATAATAATATCAGAGAAATATGAAATACAGAGGGTGGTCGTTTCAAAGCGTGCCGTGAATTACTGTATGAGATTCCAGTACATTCGCTGAGCCGGAGAGGTTGCCTAGAAAGCAAGGCAGCTAGAGAATCTACCACGTCTTCGTAACAGACATATACTGTTCAACACCTTTGTGCTGAGCATTTTCGTTAGGTTGACATCGAAGTTCCGTTAAAGTGTAGGTGTAACTTCTGGAAGAATGGTTTGTAATCATATCCCTAAGAAAATATTAATATACAGGCTGTTAGGGGTGTAAGTGCAGATGGTTTTACTGGTAACTGAGTACAGCTACTGAACAATATTTCATTAATATTTCTACTATTACGGCTTATTATTTCAGTTATTAAGAGCAGCATATTTTCAGGTTGATTAGAACTATGAAGAAGCCGTGCCACAGAAAAGGTGACGTAGAGTGGGCGGAAAGAAAGCTGTACCGGAACCGAGTTTGAATACTTTCTGCTAAGCAAAGGGATAGCCTATCTCACAGGTGTTGTTCATTTCTTGGTGTAGTTATGAACTTGCAAAAAATTAGGTAGTACACTATTTGATTGGTTTGTGGGAAAACTATTAGACGGAAAGGAAAAAAGAAGAAACAATTAGCACACCGAAGTGGATACATTTTAAGGTATCATTTATCGAAATTCCTGCACGTATACTCCTAGCACTCTGTATAAGCCAAAAGGAAGACGAGACCAAGGAACCGTTGGAAGGAAAGGAATTTCGTAGGAACCATGAAAAAAGAAACCAATGGTGAGAGCAGCTGGCCTAATGGGAATCGAAATCAGGACCTGCCAAATGCGAGCTTCACAAGTTACCCTTGAGCCATCTGGCTTGGTACTTATACCTTGAACAGAAGGTGAAAATCGGCATAAAATATGAACAAAAATGGTTACATAACAGGAACTCAAGCATTAAAACGTAGCACAGAATATAGCTCTTAAGGATTTATTTTGCTAATATGCTTCCCTGGGTGTTTGCAGCGTTTATAATATTAAGTGATAATCCCCTAAAGGAGAGCATACCCTCCTGGTTATTAACGACCAGTTCTCAGGGATTCAGTTAAGCAGTAAACTAGCCGGGTTTGTATTTTACTGTTATAGTTCAATGATGCTCACTAGGTAAACGTCCAGTGTTTTGCGTTCTGGAAGAAAAAGTTAATCTTCCTGAAGCACTTAGCCAATTAATTTATATGTAGTACGTAGACTGTGTGCTCACGTGAGAGTGAGAGAGGGGGGGGGCACATTTCACTGAAGCAGTGCGCGGGTCCCTGGCAGCTTTTTACATGACGCAAAGCAAGTGTAGAACAGGGAAGCCCCTGGAGAGTGAGACAGAAAAGAGGGATCTCAGCTGCTCTAAAACATGGGGCAGCAGGTGGATGGGCCCACTCAGTTCCATTAACCCCTGCTCCTGGCCTACAGCATCCCCTTCTTCTATATGTCGTCACAACATGGGAACTATAGCTCTATTCTGTGCAATACACTGTTAACAATTCCAAGGTATATTTATTTAGGGATAATGATTTTACCTTTGTTCTACATTGGCTTAGTTTATGCCGAAAACCCTGACACATTACCAGGGGGTGTGCTTTATGTGTGCTAATTAATATGTGGGACGAACTTTGAACTGCGGAAGTGTATATCTGACTTTTGCACGTCTGCAATTAAGGTAAAAGGTAAGTGTATATTCACCATTCCAATAAAACTACCCCACATGCTGCAGTTTTAAAGATATTCACATCAGAAATTGAGGTTTTAAAATAAATTAATTTAGAAAGGATATCTAATGTAAGATTTTTTTATATAAGCCCTAGTTATAGCACACAAATGATTAATTTTTCTACTTCTGAATGTTCTTGATTTTGCAAAACTTAATGATTTATTTCTCAAGATTATATCAATATTCTAAGTACACACATACATAGTAAATTCCTTTAGTTTCCTTTCAGAAGCAGACCGAACATATTTAACCACTTAGTAAAAAAATATATTTTGTGGAGCATTGTACGTATGGAAAATGTTAAAACAAGTTTTGGGAGGAAACATGTTTTGAGGCTGTGCATGCCTATTAATAAAGTGCCTTTCCATTTATAGTTTCATATAATAGGTAGGTATAAATGTGTCAAATAGAAAATAAATTTGTTTTAAGTCTAGAATAATTCATATTATTTGTTATGAACCATATTTATTTTAAATACAAAATGATTATTCGGGCTTGTGGGCCGTGATCTAGTGGAACATCTTTCAGATGTTTCGTTCGAAACTGCGACAAACATCCTCAGGGTGTGACCGTAGTACTCTGCTAGTCTCAGCGACGACTGATACGCAGTCGTTGGGTTTCATAGGTTCTATACGCTTAGCATGTGTGGGCGTATGACGGTTGGTCCGGTCTTTGTTTATTGGTTTGGCTGCTGCGTTGAATGGGTGAAAGTGGGGGCTGCATCCATCGTTGTCGATTGTTGTCGATGGGCTGGTGTTTACTGTGTCTGAAACTACGGCGTATGATCTTGAATTTGTCTTCGGTAACGTTTTTTGCGTGTTTTGTATAATCCTGGATGCCAAGCTTTATTTAAGCGCTTTGTTTCTTCCTTCCTATTGAAATTATCGTTATGTTTAAAAATCTCGACGGCTTCACGACTTAACCGGGCATAATAATGAACTGTGGGAGACAGGGTAGCTGTTTCTGAATGGGGGATTGCCTCCCTGCCGCTGCGTCCCCCAACTCTTGCCACTACAGGTGTCGTGAGCAGGGCGCAGTACTGGAGGGTGCGACGTGGTCAGCGCCCCGGCTCTCCCGGCCAGTTATGCGCCTTCATGACCTGGGGTTGCTACTTCATCAAGTAGCTCCTCAGTTAGCCCCTCTGGGACCTAACGAGGCTGAGTGCACTCCGTGCTAGACCTCCCAGCGTGGAAAAACCCCACGCCGGTACCGGGGATCAAACCCGGGTCCGCCGCGCTAGAGACATGCGCTACCACTGCGCTACGGAGGCAGTCGTAATAAGACTTTCACAGGTTAAAATCAATGCATAATTTAAGAAGCATGTGCCCCAGTGTAGTCAGGAAATATGAAGGCGTTAGCAAGTAAAGCTGTGTGGCGAGGATAAGCAGTTGGTTTTAAGTCAGAATAGCTGAGGCAATTTGGAAGTCCAGTGAACCCCGTCGAGGGGAAATGCATTTCCACAACCTGGAACTCAGTTCATTGAGAAATCACAGTGCCTATAAAATGCACGCATACAACGTTCTGAACATTTGAAAATGTATTTCCTTAGAATATACTAGTCACAGAGTAAACATTTTTGAGATGTAAATAAGAAATTAAGATTTGACAATGTATGATGTAGGACTCGGTAGAGTAGTCGTGAAGTAGATGGGACTTGCTGATTAAAGAGCGTGGATTTAAAATTTCTGTATTTTCCTTCGTTTATTATAATCTTGTTAAAGAGCTTTACTGTGATCGATCATCGGCAATGTGTAGCACTCAAACAAGGTGCTCAGGTTATAAATACATGGTGGTTGTTGTCAAGGGGGTCCTCGCTTACCATTTCAGTGACTTACGATAAATTATTATTCTTATTGTTATTTCGTAAACAGTAATTTGAAATTAAAGTTATTGATATTTTAGAAGCCAGAAGATGTTATACTTAAATAGTTACAGTTTCTCGTGTTAAGATTCTATATCCTCGAGTAGTGGCAAACTCGCTTCAAATAATACATTTTTTAGCCTTCAATAAATTTATTAGCCAACATAATGGTGTTGTCGACTCTCACCTTCACTTACCCATACACTGAGAAAAGATCCCATGGTTTCCCTTTCTCATGATTTCCCAGCAGCAGAAGAGTCATCAGCATGGATATACTGAAGACGGCATCAAACGCCATCGAAAGTGTCGGATGCAGGCTGACGCAAATGCTCCTCTCCGTCGAAGACGTCGCCTTTAAGACCTATAAGATCTCGTGTTTGGTGTCCGGACTAGCTCTAGCAAGAGGTCCTAATCTGCAGGGTGTGCGTGAGTTATGGTAGGAATGGAACCAAACGAAGAATCAACCAACATATCACTTTATTTGTAAATTTCCAGATTTGTAGAGAACTGCCGACGATATTTAAATAGAATGTAACTTTGTAACTTCAACTACAACGTTATAACACTTTAACTTTGTCACCCTTTAGCAACCGCCGAATTATGTATACGTGCTAGCTTACGTACAACTCAGAAATTGCACGTGTACTCTCGGCTCGATTCAAGACGAGTGTGTCTTGCGTTGCATTTGTTTTTGCGTGAGCAACACGAAGGAAGCGATTTCCATTGGCTAACTTTAGAGCACGTCATGGTAAGATAGGAATCAGCCCGCGGAATCACTATGGCTTCGTACAAACAACAATTGTAACCTTATCACTCATTTAAATCTGCCTAGGCTTCCATTCTTGAGACTTTAACATATTCAGCTTTATTACGTTTTCCCCTTAACTATTGACTAGAATCTCCTTTTGTTTCTTTCCATTATCAAATATATATTGACATTATAATTTCAGTTTCAAGGCGAAACGATGCCACAGTGATTGACAGCTACAAAAGAATGAATTATTACTTATTTTAAACTCAGACACTTAGCAGTAAAGCCATTCACGTCCTCAGGCCCAGTACAATTGTCCAGGTGTTACATATTTCAGTCTAAGACCACTTGAAGCACTACAATGCAAAACACGATTCCAATGCGTAATTGAGTTGTCTGCTGCACAAAACACACATTTAGGTGAATCCAGAATTCATATTTTGTGGAGATGGGCTGATAGGAAGTCATGACCGGTAGCAATTCTAAATGCTACAACTGCTTCTTGTCTGGGATGGTCCGGGAGTATAACATTGGTTACAATCTGGTTCCATAGCTTTGACTTACTCACAGATGGTTTTGTTCTTCTGCTGGGAAGTTCCTATTTATGTGTAATTTTGCCGAATGGAAGGATAACTTTGTAAATGTTTGCAGGGAGTTTGAGCCTTTTTTTGTAAGCATATCAGCCATATCGTTGCCAAATATTCCACAGTGGGAAGGGATCCACTGAAATTTGATTTCTTTGCTTAAGATGTGTAGTGCCTTTATGGAACTCCGAATTCAATCATGGTATTGAGAGGATTAGTGGACAATTATATAGGTGTGTAATGTAGGTCATCTCCACGTGCTGCACCTTGGATAACGCTAAATGAGCTACTTTTATGTATATGCACAAAGATACGGAGTCAAAAGTGTCCCCACCTCGGATCTCCGGTAGGGGATTACATTGAGAAAGAATAAATTATGTAGTTTATAAACCGTACGATTGGCTAAAGTGCAAATTCATTTCGATAGTTCTTGGTCTAATGGTATGACCGAGTAAATAATAATGTTTGTAAGCGCTCTTAGTGCACTTAATTTACATTAAAAGCTAGGCAGAGTATGTGCGCGTATTGAACAAATAAAAATCGCATTGGCGTGATTTTTTCCTTATGTCTGGATTTAAATCACGAACCATTTCTGCTGCAGGCGCTTCAAATTTATTACTGTGTTAGGGGTATTAACAACAATGTTAGAAGAGCTTAATTCACCACATTATATTGCACTTCGCATAAATAACAGCAATTCAGTAACAGACAGTAATTCAAAGCGCCCATTACCACAATGAAGTTTTTGTACCTCTTCGAAGCTATAGTGCTGGTTTTTTGTCCCAATTTTGCAAATGCTCCAAACGAATCAACTTACAGCAAAACGTTCCCCTCCCCTCCCCTCTCACAACTAGCTTTTTGTTTCATTTTCCCTCGCAACATTTTCCCCACCGCAAACATTTTTTCCAACATCGATAACGTTCGTGATTCCCACACTTGTTGCTGTTTTAGTCTACTAATTTATCTCCGCTTTTCCGTTTCAAATTTACCAATATTTATGTTCCCGTAGTTATAAGCGAAAATTATCCAGATTTATGTGACATTTTCTGCCTGGTCATTCGTACTAATTGCGCATAAGGATTAAACCATTAAATACAGGCGGACAATAGCGAAGTAAAATTAATTATTATGCCTCAAATACTTTATATCTTTTAAAGAAGGTCGCTATCATTAATATAATGAATATAATACAACCATAATTTGGTAACATAAAACTCTTGCCTATATAAAATAAGAGGACCATATCACTAT
Source organism: Tenodera sinensis (assembly GCA_030765045.1). Taxonomy (NCBI): domain Eukaryota; kingdom Metazoa; phylum Arthropoda; class Insecta; order Mantodea; family Mantidae; genus Tenodera; species Tenodera sinensis. The sequence continues at coordinate 34,295,969 of CM060962.1, forward strand.
AGATGCATATTCGTCTTATTTCATGATGAGCTCTCAGAACAGGCAAGTACAGTTTATTCACCAGCCAATTGTCGCTGGGAGGAATGCAGCAAGTGAGTACGTCAGTAAACGAGAGACATCTGAAGCGGAACTCGTGCCTCTAATCGCACTTACACTTTGGAATGTGCATTCACGCTAGATCAAAGCAAAGAAGTCACTCAAAATAGCTGATCTTAAACGTTATTTTTAGTCCATGCAGTATATTTAGCGTATAAAACATAAAGGATATTTTAAACTACTGTGTCTTTCTCCCATTGATAATTTTCTACCTTTTCGGTGCGTTTCCAAAAACCCTGCCAGCCTTTCAGTGATATACCCTGTAGCGTTATATCGTGCAATTTCTGTAAGGAAAAGTCACCTGTTACATTTCTCTAACTATTCGTTTTACCTTGGCCCAAGCTAGTTCTATGGGATTGAGATCACATATGTATGGGGACATGCAAATGACAGTGTGGCCCAACGAAACCCAAAGTGCGTCCGCTTTAGAAACCTCTTTAAATTTGTTTATTTCAATCATCCTGTAAAAGTATGTTTTAGGTATGGAAATGCCACTGAAATCCTTTGCTCTGCAACCACACCATAATAGCATATTTCACACGGCTTCTAGGCTGGGATTTGTCTACTTCTACACTCCTCTTTTCTTTACTTCCGAGATAACGCTAGTGACTCGTCCAATTTTTAACTAAAATTAAGAGATATTAGCATATTAGCGAGCAAACTTGGCGGGAATAACATTGAAGGCAAGTTGGCAGCCTAACCAGCAGTAACGTTATCTACGAAGTTTACAAATCTCGGGTTATACTATCGTGGAACGTCTCTCCTCTCCTCTTCAGTCCCCTAAGACCATAAGGTGGTGAGCAGACCTAGTTCACAATTCTCCACACGTGCTACTTTGGGATGCAGAACAGGTTACAAACTCAAGTGCAGCTGGCTGAGGGAATCTTCATCGCTGCAAGGCATATTCGACCTTAAAACGTTTACTTAAGTTCATTTGAAATTGTTGATAGGTACTTGAATTTTTGTTGGCACCTTAGTGGATGTCTGTTTTGTATCTCACGTGGACTTATGTGGTATTAAAACCAGAGATGAATTCTTCGGTATAGTTACTTGGAACTGCCATACTGATATTTTCTTCTAACCCTTTTCAGCTCAATGATGCCACAAGGCATCCTTATGTATAACTTTTTTGAAGTCAGATAAAAATAATTCTATCTATACATTTTTATTTTTATTGGTATTAGATTCGGTGCTTTTAACCCTCCGTTGGTTGCTAGAGGCCTGAGAGATCCCTAAGTTTAGTTGAATGTTATAATTTGCGAACGAAGGCACCTACATAATTGTGTGAGTGGAACATCTAACATTACACTTTACTCAATTGTTTGCAGCAGAATCAACCTTATCTGTCTTTAGCTGAAAGGATGACTTATCAGTAGTTACGAGTCACACAGATCAACCAGTCCTTGCGCCTACTTCCGTTACATACTGCTGACATTTGGATTTCCTCGTTAGTTGTGCAATATTGCTTTGTCTTTGCAAGTGGTATGTTACTATCTCTCACAAACATGAGTAAAAGGCACGATCAAAGAAATCCCAATGATTTGGAAGTGCATTACCCACCTTGTGATTATGATGCCTTATCCGTGGATGGGAACTTGTGTGAGTCAGCTGAGTCCACTTACGAAGGGAATTTGAAAACGAGATCCTTAGATCCAAAAACTGATCATAGAGAAGAGCATGAAAGTAATTTAGATGATAATAACATGTTTCTATAGGTAACTTTATATGCTTATCAAATTTTATTATTACTGTTATCGACACTACGTTTTAAATTTGTGTTGTACACCTGAACATCTCAATTTATTATCTTTCAATGTAGTGTAGTGCAAATTATAATGCAAAATTATAATATATATATATACTGTATTCACACTACATTTTGTGTACCTTTGATCTCTCAAATATGTCTAATGCTAATAAGAAGCCACATATATTTTAGCTAACTGAAACTAAACATGGAAAAGAAGGTAAAAGGAAATATAAGAAAATAAATACACGCATAAAAGCCCCAAAAGTAGTGCGGGTCTACTAGGCCCCACGTGACCAATGGTGTTCTACCAGGCCGCGCGCTTAACGGATGGTTTACTTACTGATGAATGAAATAGCCTACCGTTGTCCCTATGAAGAGCTAAGGAACTCTAGAAGAGGGTAAGCTCTTGACTGCATTTTGCTAAAGTGTTAACCTAGCCCACGTAGGAGTTGTGCGTTGCGCAGTCTATTATTATCATCGTCGTCGAAGTCACCCTCACCTTCCCCGTCACCGTCACGTCGTGATCACGGTCAACGTCAACGTCAACGTCACGTCACGGTCACCGTCACCACCACGGATGGAGTTGTGCGTTGCGCAGTCCATTATTATCATTGTCGTCGTCACTGTCACCTTTACCGTCACCGTCACCGCCACGGTAGTGGTCATGGTCAAGCTCAACGTCACGCTCACCGTCACGCTCACCGTCACGGCCACTGTCACCGTCACCGTCACGGTCACCGTCACCGTCACCGTCACCGTATTTCGCACATTTGTCCTTGAGGCGTCTGTACTCAATGGTGTTATCCTGAATTTGTTGCCATACCTAAAATAAATAGGAATGGGAAAATGGTATTGATACATGTTCTGCTGCAGTGCTGACTATGTTCCATAAACAGCCCACATGCAAATCATTGTTTATTTTACGTGAATCCTCTTCATTCTTTATCAGAAATGTGGTAGCATAACGGCGATGATTCGAACTTGGTTAACGTTCGTTAGGGAAGTGTTGCCCAGTGATGTTAAGCCCTTTATGCAGGTTAGCCAAAATTCAGGTAACGTATACGGTAAGCTTCTGGGGGGCAGTTATCCTTTGTATCCCCTCTGGTTTGTGAAACTTGTTTCAACCGAAAGTAAATCGAGCTGGAAAGGATCTTGCATTCTGAAATGCTAAACCAGGTATGTATTCTTCATTAATATTTTCTATAATGTCGAATATTTTCCCAAAAGCTTTCCCTGTGCCTGCTCTTCTTTTCAAGGACAATTTTGCGCAAGTAATTTTGAGAAAATGTCGCCAAACCAGGAGTGCCAAATGCATTTCTGACCATGGGAGTCCAAGGTGGCGGGTTCAAACCAGGCGGAGGTTGATGGATCTTTAGGGCGTAAAAACCCTCAGCATGGCTTCCTTTGGAAGCGAAGTAAAGTCGGTTGTCCCATGTCGTAGATTTACGGCACGTAAAACAACCTCAAGCTTGATAAAGAGACCTCTGAGCAAAACTAAGGGGTCTTACACGGCCAATATAGAAGGGGACGCTGAGAACCATAGCGGTTAGAGTGTTCATAAAATAAAAACTCAATTTTAATTGACCAGGCACCAGTAGTGGTACCTTGGGTTTTTGAACGATAAGGCTCAGTTTTATCAAATGCGTTAAAAGAGTTATTGAATTGATATTGAATTGACTTGAAATAAATAAAAGTTCTATTTTACCGTCCCATTTTAACTCTAAGAACGTGTCAAGCCGCATGTTAAATTGACATCCCGTCTCCCTTGTGTTAGAGGGTTCAACAAATGCTAGAGTTAGAAAAAGGTGGGCATAATGAATTTCAAAACATTTGAAAAGAAAATATTTTACACGGGAATGAACATCAAAAGAGGTGGCCAGCGGGTTTATGGAACGAAACTGTACAAAGTTTAGGAAACTGTACGCCCTAAATACATACTCGCATTTTGCTTCTGTGGCGTAGCGAGAAGTAGGCAGGTATACTTGGTTCTATATATGCCATCTCTAAAGCTTTAGGTGGCATTTTATCAAACTTCTCAACGGGTGTGTGCGAAGCGTTCTGTTTTTGATGTTCGGCGAAACAAGTGCGTGTGTTAGAAACCCTGGGACTGATCTTTTAGGTGAAAATGACCAAATTTTCGGGTTTTTAAGTATATAATATAAATGCACTATAGGCAGCTTTGATTCATTTTGGCCAACGATCCAACCCTTCCAACTCAATGAACCATCCCACTTCCTCTTTCTATGTGTTTTTCCCTTCAGTTTTGCACTACTGCGTGTGAAATTTCTTGCCTATAGTTCAGTTTTTGTATGACTTGTATGAAAATTTGCCTGGATACGTGGTAAAAAATCTTCGTTTTGAGATTGCTTTATTCATTAGCTCACTCATTTTTTTTTTCAATACTTAATACGTAAGTTAATTATTATTAACACATATTTGGTAGTGTAAGCTAACTTTACAACTCATTTATCAATTCCCATAGCAACAAGGCCAAAACTGGTCATAAATGCTTACGGTACCAGTAGGACTGGTCATTCCTACTTACGGCACCAGTAGGAAATGACGTAACGCCCAACAGCATAGTAACATAAAAATAAGTTATTAATGAGTCCCTAGCAAAATATGCAAATGTAGTGTGACATTGGTCGTACAATAATATACGGACGAGAGGGAGAAGCGTGACCTTGGATACAGCGAGCGACTGCGTGTACGTGACCATAAACAATGATGGCGGTAAGACACAAAAGAAAGGAATTGAGAGCCTTCTTCAATTCTCGCTGAGTCATCATTGCACGTGCGCATGGAAAGATTTCGATGGTCACGTGACATCGGCTCCAGTATAAATAAGACAACACAGACAGTGCAGTTAGTTGAGTGATCCAGTAGCAGTGCAGTTGAGTTGTTGTTAAGTTGTGTAAGCCATGTACATTAGTTTTTGGTTACGAGAGTGAGTCGGCCAACTTGTCAGTGAGTACGTATGTGCCTTCGAGTGATTGTATCGTAATAGTCAAGATATAAGGGACAGAGAAACTGGAGAAAGACATTGAAAGACTGAGAAAGATTATCAGAAGAAGAATTTCAGTAGCAGAAAGTACTATAAGCTGTATTAACGAGAAGAAAGTTGTGCATTTCACACTTTAGAGGACAATAAAGTGATAGAAAAGTAACCGGACTTTGCATTTTTGCTGTTTTGTGGTGTTAACACTAAGAAGTGATTCAATTCTTTTTATTTCTTCAGTACATCTTGAGATGGAACCTCTTATCCACATACAAAAGAGTGGATACGAAGGCCTTGCCCATATAATTTCGATGTAGCTTTTCATTTGTTCACATTGAGAATTCACTTTTTCTTAATGTCTAAGAAAACATAATAAAGCAATTTTGATGTATGATTTATTTTAACGGCTTTTTCAAGTGTTGCAAGAAGTAATTGGCTAACCACAAACTATAAATTACTTATCCGATCTTAGTATGCAATATATTGTACACCGAAGGAAAAATGAACTTAAACACCAAAAACATCATAAAAACAAGAAACAAACATAGCATAAAATCGTCAGTTAAAAATTTGATTGTATTATTTGATTAACTATTTGAGCTAGAGCTCTGACTTTTTACACAGCCATTTCTTTATTTACTCATATTAAGTGTATCAATTTTCAAGTAGATAGCCTTAACGTTGAAAACGTTTGAAAATTCAACCCCAAATTGTCCCAACTGTAGCTGAGGCGATGTATGCAAATATTGCGGACGTGCATCGGATAAGAATAGAGCTGTGCGTATGTAGGAAGCCATTTACCATTTGAAGAGATTGCTCAAAATTATATACTAATATGCGAATAACCTGAAACTGTGTACGATATTGCATGCACGAAATGGTAAATAGGGGAACACACACCTCCACTTTGCTACACATATTGCGCCTTTGAAGACCAGTAGAACGCCTGCCGAAGTTGCTGTGACGGCATAAATGGAAGTGAGTGTACTACCCGTGAAATTTTCTTCACAGTGATGCAGGATTACTCGCTCCTCACTTCCGCTATCCTACGCGGAATGCTGCTTTCAGGTGATTTCTGCTCCGGCTGCTCTGGCATGTGATCTTAATTTCTGGGTATGGGTGAGTGTTTGCGAATAAAGTCGGAACTCTCGTTGGAACACTTTTATTCTCACCAAAATAAGAATGCATGAGATTTGCCGATCGCTATTAGCAACGTTAAGTCGTTACTGTGCCTTTACTAAGACCGAAGATTGTTACTGTTAAATATAATGTGTCCTCACACTCGAGGATCCGGAATACAAGTCCCGTGACTGAAGTGCTTGCTCGGAGATCTGGGCGACAAGTGTAGTGACTAGCTCCATCCGAGTTGTGGAGGGCAAGTCTAAACGACCCTTTCTCTCCGGGTTCTGTAGGGCAAGTGCATGCTCCGTGCGCTCCCAATCAGAATTCACCTCGGACTTCCCCTCAAAAACGCCTTCAATTTCATGGCGCGAAAACTCCGCGTCATGACGCTCTCAAAGTTCATCTCATAATTACCCTACGAGGGGTTTCGAAGAAGTCTCCGCGGCCCTCCCTTGTTTTCCTGCTCACACCTGCACTGAGCGATTTCCAGGAAAACTGGCCTTACCAGTTATTTCAGGCTGACTACCTGGCACTTGCCCCTAATGACTTGTCTGTAACATTTCGTGCCTTTTGACAATTTTAACCACAACTAATCCTTCCAGATCTCGTACCTTTATACATGTAACGATTTTAACATTTTATGATTATTTAATTCCGCCATGTGATGCAGTATTATATCCATAATTATGATATTCACAATTTTGGCTTCAACTGGCATTCTTATGTCTCAACTACTTGCTCTTAAGTACAGAGTGTCCCCAAAATAGACCGACAAGCTTTTAAACCAGAGGAATGGCTGGTGTCTTTGTGAGAGTACGGCAGAATAGGGCACGCCGATGCACTCTTCGTGTTGATCGAAATGGGCGTGCGTTCTAACATTTACTTTGATTAGTAAAGCTGTGATTAACTGTAAACAATGTGTTTTGTTTATGTATTCTGTGTTTGTTTCTTGGATTTTCGTCCAATATGACACAATGTTGGAGGACGTTAATTAAAAAAAAAAAAAAAAAAAAAAAAAAAAAAAAAAAAAAAAAAAACAACTGAACCGAGTGAGTGCTTAGGGTTTAAGGGCCCGTCGACAGCTAGGTCATTAGAGCCCCAACTGAGCAATATTCCAGTAATGCATCAATGACACAACAAAGGAAATACGGAGTGAAACAGTGCAGGAACCTTGAGTGATGGTGGCTCGTTGTAAACAAGGACAAGACTGCCGAACTGTGAGGGGGGGGGGAAGGGTTACTAGAAACAGCGTATCCCGTTGCTTGTTTAGTGGCTAACTAGATTTGGATAGAATCTTTAGATGAATGGGAAGAGCGGGAAGAGAATGGATCGCATGGGTGGATTTAGGGTGTTGAACTCGAATTCTGGTATTTTTGTTATGACAAATTAAGTGTGTGTGTTTTAAACTTTACTTAACAGCATATTCCATTATATTGTGAGCAATACTACGTGCTTGGCTAAACATTTACATTGTTATATATTGTTTAAGGCTAAATATAAGGATAATTTCTATCTAGTAATCTGATTGACTTTTAGTTATGACATATTTAACTTATTAGTTCAGAGTTAGCAATAGTATACATAAAATTAAGGTAATATGTGAATTTACAAATTATCAAAATTGGTAACAACTGAATCTTATAGTCTGATGTGTGTGCGCGCGCACCTGTCTGTCTGTTTCTGTGAATCCGCATCTGTGTCTGCAGTTGTGCCTATAAATTCCCGTCAGTGATCTAAATCGCGAACTCTTCACACTTAAGGTACTTTTCCTCGGGGACATACGCGAATCCAAGTTTACATGTCTGACCCTGTGGATTCCAGAATGACGAGTGACCTAATGCGTGTCTACGATATTTCACTATATGATTTCTGATTTCTGCAATACGTCACGAGAAACGCAGTTTTAACGTATTTGCGGAATTTACATATATCTCTATATGGTCGCCTCTTCAGAGCGATATTTAAAAAATAATATTTTGTTGTTTAACGACGCTGTCAATTGCCAGGATCACATCAGCGTGGCCGGTTTGCCGGAGTTTCGTTCCACAGAAGTTCTTTTACATGCCAGTAAATCTACTGACCTGGAGCTGTCAATTTTAAGTACACTTAAAAACCATCGGTCTGGGCCGGATATGAACCCGAGACCCTGGGATCAGTTGGCCAGCAACTAATAGTACGATGTTAAAGCTTCTGCTTACTAAGCGGAAGAGCCGTGTTCGATTCCTGGTATGGAAGTGAGGATTTTCTCTCACTGAAGACATGGTTCGGGGTGCACTCACCCTCATTGGGAACCTGAGGGGGGCCAATTGAGGAGCTACTTGATTAAGAAGAAGCAACCCCACTGATGACACCTGTGGTAGGCCGGGTGGTGGGCCTTATATCTTGAAAGGGTTGTTGCACCATGAGGTTAGCTAGTTTTATATCTCTCTACTGAATCTTTCTCCAATTGATTAGAATCTATTGTGTAAATTCCTCTCTGATTTACAATTTTTTATTTTGGAACATGAACCTTACCATGGCCACCTGATACTGTAAACAGATAAGGCAGGTTCTGCTGAAACATAACAAAGCGAATCAAATGGTCATTGCAATTCGCCGAACATAGGCGACACTCGTACCAACTTCAATAAAAGTATCCGTTTTTAAATTTATAATTCTGGTTAATGTTTACGTTTATTATATTCATTACTTTGTTCATTTTGTAGCGTTAGGAGATAAATGCTAATGATTAAAATAGTTTAAATACCTATATTGTAGAAATAATCAGGAAAATCTAGTATACCACTGAATATATACCCCTAAACTTATAGACTATATTTTGAAGCTGAATTTTGTGCCACTGACCTTCGCATGTCTTAGCAAGTATGCGAATCAAAAACCTGTGGTACGGGATATGTTCAATGGACCGTCCTCAAAAATCAGTGGCAAGCAATCAAAACTAATAAGCTATGAGAGGATTGCAATTCTTTGTTAAACATTAAAACTTCACGAGATAGAAAGGCAGACATAACTTCTGAATAAAATGATTGGCTATCTGATTGCTATCTCCTAAGTTCATTTCCAACATTTTTAAAAATTAAGAAGCTTTATCGCTTTTGGTAATCCATGAACTCCGGAGTTAAAATACTTACAACAATATAAATCACCTTTCGAGCTCGCGACGATCGGCTTTGAATGTCTGGCCAGTCCATTGCCCATCACCTTAACCATCACGGCTAATCGAATCGCTTCAACTAAGGTACCTCGGAAAGGGATATGAAAATCTATTTAGGAATTATAGGAAGAACGGCATATGTAGCAAAATGACTTGCCAATTAAAGGGTTAAAATACTGACATACTTTTCATGTGTAAATCAATGTGTTAACTACGATGTGCCCGGGACACTGGGAGTGAAATTTGAAAGTTCCACGTTTCTTGATAGAGTTTTCTGAAATTTTACTGTGTTTGTATTTATATGAGAATAGGAGGTACACCAAATTTCATTAAAATTGGATAATTAGTTATGATATATAAATTATTTTATGAATTTAATATGCACATTTTCAAAATAGAGCTCGCGTCTATTGACTTTTCAAAATTCATTTATATTGGCAGAACTGATACTCTAAAACATGGATAACAATTGTATGGAGAGATATTTCAAATACGTTTGCTGATTATGCTGTACATATTTTTTTAATAACAAAGGCAATTTAATCTTAAGAATTATTGATTTTTTTCATACAAAAAAAAATGTTTTTGGAATTCATGTTAAAGATAACATCAATATTGAAGCATAGTTTTGTTTAGCTGCTATTTATGAATACTTTTGGAAATTGTTATTGAATTTGAAGCAAAACTCAGGCGCGACCTTCTTTTAGAATGTGCTGAAATGTAGTTTTGAGAAAAACAGACTTTTATATAGGAGCATCTTGTGTACGTTAAGGGAAGAGCACTATTTGAAAGGGCCGTAATGACCACATGGAGTGGGGGATATGAAAAATGTTAGCTGATCCAAATGCACAGGAGTTACAGGAACATTTTAAGGTAAAAAAACAATTTTCGACTTTTTGACAATTTTGACCAAAATTTCACTCCCAGTGTCCCTTTAGCACATTAGTATCAACTGTTCCTAAAGATTCATTGTTGAAGATCGAACTGGTGCTGGTAATAATGAAAATATAGTTTCACACGTATGAGTAATTTCAGTTTCATGAGCTAATATTTCGGTAGTTTTTGTTTTAGCGCATCGCCAGAGGCTGAAAACACGATTCGGCCCAAATTAACGCCGATCTCACTCCAAAAATTGTCACAATCCGTACCTAAATATTACAATACTTAGAACCCATATATCACACTCTCGACATACGGATGTACCAATTTATATGGTCGTGTGGCAGTTAAACATGCAATAAGACGTTCCTAATAGAGCGTTGTACATTTAGCGTTTGTCACTGACGGCGGTGGCATCAGTCTTCATCTGATCGTGTGCACATGCTGCATCGTGGCCGCGCCGTAGCCGAGTGGTTAGACCATTCGCATCTCACCAAAGTGGCCTGGGTTCGATCCCAGGCGACCGCATGTGGGTTTGTGGTGGGAGAAGCGGTGCTGGAGCGGGTTTCCTCCGGGTTCTGCGGTTTCTTCCGCCATCTCATTCCACCAGCACTCCATCTTCATTCCATGTATCACCAGTGTCACCGCCTGCGGTGCCGTAGTAGTAAAAACGGGCGATAAACACTACTTCAACACCTGCATCGTGAGTGAATTAATAGTTTGGGAGCATTTTGGACAGATATCAACAGCTCAAGTGTTAGCCTTTCGTAGCAATGGCAATAAGCATTTCAAGGAATGTTTGTGGATGGAAATTTATATTCACTAAGTAGCAGTTATTTACCAAATTAGATTATAAGTAAACTTCCCTACTTAAATTTACTAAGAGCTATTTCTAGACACTCCTCGTTTGCTTGGAAATGAACATCATGTAGACAACTCCGTCTGTAGTGCACTCGATGTTGGCTCAACTTTGATGTGAATGAGACTGGGATTGGTATTATGCTGCTATTTCATATCCTCCAACCTATATCTGTGCACGATGCGGTTTTAGTCATATATGGTATTCCATTAGCCTATCTAACAAGAAACGAACAGGAGCCCTGATCAAAGGACTTCAGTGTTCACACTAATCATGCGCCAGCATTGTGTGCAAACGTTCAATCTGTACATCACTAAAGCCATCCGGCTTATTGCAGAAGAAATATAGATTAGAATGCTGCCACTTCTATGGCAGGGCTGACCAAGGCGTCTCATTCTATAGTGAGCGTAGCGTGAGAGATTTCGATTCAGCTAGGTATCACCTTAGGCATTTGTGTGTGTGTGTGTGTGTGTGTGTGTGTGTGTGTGTGTGTGTGTGTGTGTGTGTGTGTGTGTGTGTGTGTGTGTGTGTGTGTACGCGCGTATAGTGTTAGATGGGAAAAATAAGAACCGGATAAGAAACAAAAATGATTAAAATGTGAATTTTTACTAGCATTTACATTCATGCTTGCGGAGTGGTAAGTGCAGTTGAAAGTAGATTTTAAGTTACTTCGAACGATCCTAAATTCAATCCTGTTTGCAGGTTATCAGGTCATTCTAGTAGATACTGAAGACAGATTACAAGTAGCTTTTTACAAACTCCAGAAAATACTGTCGAAGTACAATGTGATTATCTCAGCAGAGAAAACGAAAGTAATGGCTTTCATTGGTAAATATCCAACGCGGTCAAATCTGCTCCTGAGAAACAAAGTGCTAGAACAAGTGAAATATTTTAGCTACTTATGTTGTGATATCTCTTATGAATATGACAGGAATTTAAAACAAAAGGTATATAAATTTCACAACATTCGTCGCACTATAAAACGAACTCTGAAAAGCAAAACAAGAAGAAATATCATATTGTCACCGCGCCCGCCGCATCTAATTGCCGACAGCAGCAGTGTCACCCATCGCATTATTGTCGGCGCTACCGCAAAGGAGCCGAAGGAAAGAGACAGAGAATGGCCGCATTGTTAGGGCGCTTGCCGAAAGAGAGAAAAGGATAGAGGCTACTGGAATCTTCTACTTTGTATATCTCGCCGCAATAACTGAACGTTCCTGAAGCTTCCAGAATAGTGCCTGGGAGATATAAATAGCGGTAAAGTGCGACAGGAGACAGTGAGTGAGACGTATGTGAAGGTTGAGTAGTCGTGCCGACGGAGAAGGGACAGTTGTTGTGTTACTAGTTCGGAGCCGTGCTGTTGGTGAATGGGAAAAGACTTTCTTGTTGTTTTAACGAGTGTACAAAGTTACTGTTTACGGAAATAAAAGTGTTTCTTTATCTCGACTACATCTGTCTACTTTTACTTCACACCCACACACCAAAAAGTCACACTGGTGTCAGAAGTGGGATTCGTCAAATTGCTTCTAGTTTCATTACATCGTCGTTAGAAGTTGCAACGTTAGAACCAAGATGGAGGGAGATTCGGAAACCAGGATGATGGCAATGATGAAAGAATTATTTGCCAAAATGGAAACGTCATACGATAGCCTCGCTGCCAAAATGGAAACGAGAAACGACAACCTCGTTGCCGAGCTGAAAGAAGTAATGAAGACGAGAAACAACCTCGTTGCCGAGCTGAAAGAAGAAATGAAGACGAGAAACAACCTCGCTGCCGAGCTGAAAGAAGAAATGAAGACGAGAAACAACCTCGCTGCCGAGCTGAAAGAGATGAAGACGACAAACGACAACCTCGTTGCCAAAATGAAGACGAGAAACGACAACCTCGCTGCCGAGCTGAAAGAGATGAAGACGGAGCTATCGGCGAAAATTGACGGCGAACTGATTGGCGTGACGGAAGACGTGGAAGAACTCGGCGAAAAGTTGGAAGACCTCTGCCAGCACGTGGACGTCGTGGAGGACGACGGGGAACGTCTTGGCGCCCTGGTAGTAAGAGTTGACGAGAGCGTCAAAGTACTGGATGTCAGGGGCAGACGGAATAGCGCGGAGCCGGAGAGGGAGCACCTAGTGGCCGAGGCGACAGTCGCGCCCGTTTCGGATGATATGAGGGAAGACCTGGAACAACTCGGCGAACTGATTGGCGTGAGGGAAGACGTGGAACAACTCGGCGAACTGATTGGCGTGACGGAAGACGTGGAACAACTCGGCGAACTGATTGGCGTGACGGAAGACGTGGAACAACTCAGCGAACTGATTGGCGTGACGGAAGACGTGGAACAACTCGGCGAACTGATTGGCGTGACGGAAGACGTGGAACAACTCGGCGAACTGATTGGCGTGACGGAAGACGTGGAAGAACTCGGCGAAAAGGTGGAAGACCTATGCCAGCATGTGGACGTCGTGGAGGACGACGGGGAACGTCTTGGCGCCCTGGTAGTAAGAGTTGACGAGAGCGTCAAAGTACTGGATGCCAGGGGCAGACGGAATAGCGCGGACCCGGGGAGGAAGTACCTAGTGGCCGAGGCGACAGTTGCGCCCGTTGCAGATAACGAAAGTGTACGTCTCGGGGAAGACAAAGGGGCAGTTCAGGAACGTCGTCGAGGATCCTCTGGAGGAGTGTGTCGGGTACGTAACCAACCAGGATATGACGTGGAGGACGATCAGCAGGGAAGCGCACAAGCAAACGAGCAACACGCGAAAACCGACTTGTCGTGGGACATGGGGGGACCGTCGGAGCCATCCAATCACCTGACGCATAGTGCCGTGAACGGAAGAATGGTGGACATCATCGTGGACGGCAGGATACAGGAGAGGCCGTGCCGAGCACGAGTGAACACGAGTGCAGCGGTGGACGCGACTCGCGCGGATGTGGCGGGGTTTGCTGCCGGACCCATCGGAAGCAAAGTGGCTGCGAAGGTGCGCCAGAGAGGTCGGCGGACATGGTACCCAGTGAGCCGTTTCCAAGTGCGCAGGATAGCCCGTCAACACACCAGGAAGAAGGGCAACTGGACGAGGGACCGTCAAGACCGGCGGTACTGTTGCAGAATTTCGAAGCAGGATGGCATACATCGTCCTACCCGGACCAAGGGACACTATCCAACAGCGATACCTAGGATCGTGCCTCCTGGAGAAGAGGTTCGATGGGTTAGTCCACCGGGGCGCAAGGGAGATGCCGCAGTGATAGTGCTGGTCGGGACGACCAGCTCTGAGGAGGGAGCAGTGTCACCGCGCCCGCCGCATCTAATTGCCGACAGCAGCAGTGTCACCCATCGCATTATTGTCGGCGCTACCGCAAAGGAGCCGAAGGAAAGAGACAGAGAATGGCCGCATTGTTAGGGCGCTTGCCGAAAGAGAGAAAAGGATAGAGGCTACTGGAATCTTCTACTTTGTATATCTCGCCGCAATAACTGAACGTTCCTGAAGCTTCCAGAATAGTGCCTGGGAGATATAAATAGCGGTAAAGTGCGACAGGAGACAGTGAGTGAGACGTATGTGAAGGTTGAGTAGTCGTGCCGACGGAGAAGGGACAGTTGTTGTGTTACTAGTTCGGAGCCGTGCTGTTGGTGAATGGGAAAAGACTTTCTTGTTGTTTTAACGAGTGTACAAAGTTACTGTTTACGGAAATAAAAGTGTTTCTTTATCTCGACTACATCTGTCTACTTTACTTCACACACACAACCAAAGTTACAATATAGAAATTCTATAAAACTATGGCAGTGCCCATTATATCTTATGGAGCCGAGACCTGGACCTTGAACAAAAATTTTTGAGGTAGGTAGCTGGCTGTAGTCTCAAAGAACACATTAAAAGTGAAACAATAAGGAAGCAACTAAAAATATTTAATTTAAACGACAAAATTGGGGAGTGTAAAATGAAGTGGCAAGAGCATATCTCCCGAATGCCAGAAGAAAGGCTAACCGAACAGGCCTTGCAGTATAAACCAATTGGTAAGAGAGAAGATGGAAGTCAGCAAAGACGTTGGGAAGATCCTTCCTGGCCTATCTTGAGGGTTTTGTTGCTGATGGTCATGATGATGATGGTTTACATTCATTTCGTTTAATTTTCCAACATCATTTTCACTCACTCATTGACAATAAAAAGAAAGCATAGGTTCCAACAAAATATGACATTTACACCACATAAGAACTAGTATATCGTCTGAAGCTTTAGTAAAACCATGTTCAGCTTCTACAGAGAAATACTCTGGGCGATTCATATATCGCAGGGGAAGACAACTTCGGGCCGTGTGACGTATTTAAACGAAGAGCCAGCTTGTATGTTCGTGTGACGTCAGGCGAGAGCGGTGTCTAGATCAGCGGCGCTACTTGCACGAAACTGAATGAATTGAAAAATGCTATTTGGACATGATTAGGGAGAACCTTCTTCAGCCTAGTCTGAGGGTTTTTATTTGTTGTGTGAGGGATATTAACGGCGTTAGCAAATTGAATTGATAAATTTACAGTGTGACGATTTGCTGAAGGATAAGTATAGACACAAGGAATACTTGGCTGATTTTTATAAGAATGTTCCTCAAACCAGATTTCTGAGGTTATATGCCCTTGTTGTACGGGTATTATGTATGTTTGGTTCCACGTATGTGTGCGAACAATGCTTTTCTGTTATGAACCTTTCTAAGTCAAAATTTCGAAACATATTGTCAATTCACAATCTAACATGCAGTCTTCGATTACAAATGTGCCGTACATTACGCCCTAACGTTGACAAACTAGTTAAAGAGAAGCGAAACAGCAAATGTCGGAAAATGTCCACCTAATTGTTCTATATAACTCTCCTCTAGCTCATTCAAAATAGTTATAATTTCAGTTCTATTTGCGTTATAACATGACTGTTCACATAAACTAGAATTGATATATGTTTGATATATATCGCATAAAACCGAAATGTAATTATTTATAATCTGTGATTATTCCGTAATTGTCAGCATTAAAATTACGATGTCCCGCATGCCGTTTCCTCTTCCCCGCTGTGACGTCACACGTTCAACTGGCCTTCGGTGGGAGCATGCGAGCTGAGTGAGCTGAGGTCACAGCAGCGATACCTGTCTTCCCCTGATATATCGTGTCTCCGCAGTTGAGGCTGGTTTCCGCTCGGCAAAAGGAACATCATTTGTGAGGTGGGAGGGGAGCAATAACTGGATGATTTAAAGTCAGGTTAGTTTGTATCTAATTTCATTTGCAGCAATACATAAAGTGCGAGTAATAGTAAATTATATGCCTAATTATGATATTACATGTGGGGTGTTTATATATGACTTGAATGGCCGTACAGAATCCCCTGGTGCTGTCACGAGGTTACTTGAAGCCTGTAACTCTTAAATCTGGGGATAGTACAAGTATAAATATACAACGAAAGTCATACAACGTAGACCAAATAAAGGATAATATTCAACAAGAGGTGAATTCAATTTCTCAAAGAGGATTAAGAAAACTAGTGGGTCATTTTGTAAGAAGATGCGAGAAATGTGTTAGAAACGAAAGTGAGCAGTTCAGGCATCTCCTTTAGGACATAGGCGAGTACATAACTTTCAGACTGCATTTGGATTTTTGGCAATCACTCCACCTTGCTAAATAAAGAGCTCTTGTGTTAACTGGCTGGCGGAAAGCGGGAAGCTCCATATCGTTGAACGGGACCCTACCTCAGTCGCGGAAACCCAATATACAGGCTGGAAGAGAAGTCATTACACTTCTTCTAATATGTACTTCATAAAACCATTACAAGCAAAAAGTCTAATGGCATTTTGTTCTTTGATCAGCCGATTTCGAAATAATAAAGCTTTTTTATCCCAATTGGATGCGTAATTCCACAAGAATGTACGAAGGTAACAGTTTATTACTTGTTAGATGCGTAGAGTAACTTATTTTTGACATAGCCTCAGTAGTAATTATGGGACATCACACAAGGTTTCGAAATAATTAATCACTTAAAGACGTGAAGAAATATTCCGAGCTGCTCTCTCAGACGTTAGGTAAGTCGACAAAGTTGCGTTGAGGTTGGCCAGGGAATTAACCTATTTTGCGAATGTAAACAGGTTAGTTACTTTCGCTTTCGTTGAGAGCCAACGCTTGTGACTGGCCCTACACTCCACAGTAAACACGGAAGCACAAGACAGGGTATGAGTTTGTTTTCAAGACGCACCGTTACGCTGCTTGTTTATGTACTGAGCTAGGGAAAGTGACCACCCACACAATGTGCAGTGTTGCCAGCTTGTTTTCGACAAAACTAAAATATCTGCGTAGGAAATGGTCAATGACAAAAACGAAAGATACAAAATGTGTTCCAAATACCGAGATGTACCACTGGTTTAAATTAATGTAATGACTTCCCTTCCACTCGGTATGTCTGATCCTGAACCTAGGATTCCATTTCTCAAATGCCAGGTATAAGATGACAAACTTGTGTTACCTACCTACCAGTGGCGACTAGGCATACTCTAAGAAACAGCTTATAGTCCCCTCTTTGAAGACGTTAGTGTTTTCATTACTTCTTGCCCATTTTACTAAAATGTAAAGGAGATTCCTTTACTAAGGAAACACAATACAGCTGCTTTCTCCCATTACTACTTCCGTTGTCAATGATGGTACCTTGAAAGCATTTTAATGAAATTTTTGAGTAAATTGAGGAGGGAAGAGTTAGGTTGTGTAATTATTTTTGAAACGTCTTCCTATGTATAACATTATTTAATTTTAATTTACAGTGTGTTACTTGTTTCACATGCAGGTAAATAAACAATTACGTTAGCCTGAAATACGGGGAACAAACTCGCCTTAGATTTTTCTCGTGTTCCCTTGTGAGTTTTTTTTTTCTTTTTTTTTTTTTTTTTTCTTTTCCCAGCCTTTAGTTGCCTTAAGTGAGGCATTGACATGGGAAAGGTAGTAAGTAAAATTTGTTTTTTCATATATTTCATCGAAAAGGTAGTAAGATATGTCGCCAACGGCATAGAAATAGCAGTAGGTCAAAGTTATGAGCAATTTAATTCCTACGAACAATGCAATAGTCGATGTCCTAAAGACGACAGAAAAAGATTTGGATAATTTTGTCTCAATATGTGATAAACTGTTGAGTACTTCACACATAATTTTCAGTTCTGCTTCTTGGATTAGAATTACGGGGCATAAGCCCGTCTTAGAAATAAACTATACATTCAATGAATTGGAACCATGCAAGGAGCACATTTTGAAGAAGGGTAGACCTGTCAAGAATATCTTTGCAGTTCATTCTCTACCACCAAATGGAAAACGGTCTATCATTAGGGATGATGAAGAAAGAAAGGGGGAAAAAAAGAACCTTCTGTCGGTTTTGGAATATATGGACATAAAATGTTATGCACTGTACTCTTATCTTTGTACACCATGGTTACATTTCTTAAACATATGTTCTAACTTGCTTTAAATATATTTTGTAAACTTAATATGGACTTTTGTAAACATTTCGTAAATAAAACTTCCTATTTGTAGCAGACACAAAATTTAATGGCGGGTGGCAGAAGGAGTTGTTCAACACAACGTCCAATGAGAGCCTTGCCACGTCTTGCGGTGTTGTATAGTTAAATATGCTGTGAAATCACGGTGTAAACCCGGTAATATAAATATAATTTGCACCCACAAAATTTATTTGCACAGCAGGAAAGAGAATAATACGATCATGAAGTGGTTAGCCATCAGCCGCCATTAAGTTCTGTGTCTGCCATAGTAGTGTCAAAACTGTTTTTGCTTCTGCAAAATTTGCTCTTCATGACTTACTACCTTTTTCATGTGCAGTATTTATGCTGCCGTATTCCTCCTGTGAACGCCTATCGGATTATTATGAGGCGTTGAGTGCAACAGTGGCCCAACCACTAAATGTACATAATGGAGATAATGGAAAAAATATCTGTGATTTGAAAGCTTTATACTGACTTTAATAATTAAGCAAGAGTCATGGTATTTGGAAATTTTAATCAATATAGCACCGACATTGTGATACATAGTTACATACATGCAGGAAGGTTGGGCCACTGTTTCTATCCAGGAAGCCAGATTCAGTTCCATGCAATAACACACTTCTCATGTCATCTGTCGATGGTTGTAGAAATGTGGTATAGGCCACTACTGCTCTCCTAGATTTTGATATGGGGAACATGTCTGTGCTAATAACTCAGTTTCTGAATTTTTGTGGGTTGGGCCACTGTTGCGCTCAACGCCTTATGTATTCATGAAATATTTTTGATATAAGGGTACTAGATAAAAAATAGTCACTATTAGTGGTTTTCAGAATTTTTTTGTGATCGGTATGTGTCAAAGAAAATATTACTTAGCAGGAGGAGACACAAGTCTTTATCTTTCCACCTAACACCCAGAGCATGCTGTTTTTTCTCATTTTGAGGTGTTTGTCGTCGAGTTTGCTGGTAAACAAATTGAAATGTGTGTCAGTCAGCATATCATTTCTGTCCTGTCTGCTATAACAGCAATATCCAACAGTGATCAACTGTTTTGCAAAGCATGCAGAATAGTGGTGATTTTTAACATTTCCGTTGTTGTTAGAAGTGCAATAGTAGTAAACATTTCCAATGTCGTGTATAATATCTAATATACCTCGCCGGTTTGTGGAACATAGTGTATTCATTATCGTCTATATTGTCAATTCTAAGCGAAAAAAATCAGCGTATATCAAGAGTTGTGGATTGGTTATCGGTATACATGTATTGGAACACCAACGGCCAGAATGTCCCGAAATATTTTCCTGTCAGTTCTTTATGTTCTTACGT
Organism: Tenodera sinensis; assembly: GCA_030765045.1. Classification (NCBI taxonomy): domain Eukaryota; kingdom Metazoa; phylum Arthropoda; class Insecta; order Mantodea; family Mantidae; genus Tenodera; species Tenodera sinensis. The sequence goes on from CM060962.1 coordinate 34,315,651, forward strand.
TTTCTGCTCATCTTATATTCCCATGTACGCTTTGCCAGGTTCAAGTACAAACTTACGCTCCCCACATGAACTCTGACGACCTTCGAGGAAACCCCATTCCAACAAGCTTAGTTGGACCCATTTATTAGCTCGTAGTACCATGGGAGTTGTGTCCTTTACTTTCTATAATAGTGTGATGATGAGGACGAAGGTGAAATGAGCGGATCTACAGCTTTCACCATGGACTCTGGACCTGGCTGGGCCTTGGGGGTACTTCACAGAGCTAGTCAGAAGAGAAGGCTTATGTAAGATCGACTTAAAGTCCCCATCCGGTAGCCAAAGTCGAACCACAGTCTCCTAGCACGGTAATCGTGAAACAATCCAGTGACCTAGCCAAGCCTTTTCGTGTATAAATTATGCCAGACACCAAATTCAATGGCGGATGATATCTGATGACCCCTATTCTCTTTCCTGTTATACAAATTATTTTTTGGGAGCAAATAATATATCACCAGCTTTACATCGTGGTTTCGCAGCATATTGAACTATATACAGTCAAGCCTCTGATTGGATTCTGTGTTGACCATCTCCTTCTGTCACCCGCCCTGAAATTTTGTGTCAGCAATAAAAGCATCCTTTTGTGCATACTTGCAACTCTCAACAGAAATAATTGCGTGTCTGACAACACCACTACTTTCTGATATTTTGTTAGATTGGAAGCATTATTTGCACTATTGGTCAGAAAATCTTGAGCATTATAAACATTCTATCTGAGTATGAAAAGTATTCTTGGTAGCAACAGTCGTACGTTAAGTAGTGCCAGCGTTCTTAAAGATACCTGAAGGAGTTGGTATTTCTTTTTTTTTTTCTTTCTTTCTTTTTTTAATCCCCAAAAGCATGACACTAATTGTTCCAAAACATCCTAGGTTGCATTTCAGATATAGCTAAAAATTTCGTACGCTAAAAGTCCGTATATGCTCATCCACTAAATATATAATCACAGTAATTTATTCCACAATATTTAGTATATGCTCATTTACCAGAAGAGATAATTTGGGACCTAACGCAATAAGTGTTTCATCATTGCCTCTTCGAATCAACACATAATATAACAACAAATATAAGAAAATCAAAATCTTAAAGATATAAAACCTCTTATTAAACATATGGAGATTGCTTGAAGAAAAAGAATTAATCCTATTCATAACGGATGATTTAAAAATAAAAATAAATGATTCTTAATGTTATACTAGTTCTTAATATTAAATATAAAATATCAAAGAGTAGTTTAAAAAAATATTTATTTTGGAAATTAATGATAAGATTTTCTTCTCTTTGAAGCTTTAAAAGTTAAACCTATTTTTGGTTTACAAGACCAATGTTTTGTATTGAACTTTATTGTATTAAACTTTATCTCATAGATTTGAGGGATCGACTTTCATGGATGCGGTTGGACTTTTTGTTTGTTTAGAAGTATTGTTTTAATTGAATATTACACATATTACGTCCATTGCTTTAGATTTCCAAAAAGCAACTCATGTGTTTGTTTTGCTGTCAACATTCACTAAATCATTTGATATCACTGAATGGACATGAAATTCCTGTAGCTTTCGCTCATTTTTGCTTGCTTACTTACTTTCCTTCCTTCCTTCCTTCCCTACTTCCCTCGTTTCCTTCTACCTTTCTTTCTTTCCTTCCTTAACCTCCTTCCCCCTCCTTCCTTCTCCGTCCTCCTCCCTTTCCCTCCCATTCACTCCCATTCTTTCCCATTCTCTTTCCCTCCTCCTCTCTCTTTCTCTCTTTTTCTCTCTTTTTCTTTCTCTTCCTCATTCTCTATGTCTCTTTTTCTCTCTCCCTTTCTTTGAAATAGTCAATGATATTCTCACGACTACTGTGAACTCAGTCTTAATCTAGTATAGTATTTATCCATAAAAATATTAGCCAAATCTTTATGTAACATATTTGCAAATGAAACAAAGCTCCACATCTACTCCCTCTCATTCCTGTGATTGGGATTCAAACCCGGCGGAGAGCAATTCACTTTATGCGAGCGTGAAAATCCTTAGCATGAAATCATTCGGGAGGGAATTAAAGCCGGTGGTCTCGTGTCGTAGATTTACGGAACTTAAAAGAACCTCAAGCCTGATGTCGATGCCTTTGAGCAACACTATGTGGTCTTTGATGCCCAATATAGAATGGCACACTGAGCACCATAACAGTTAAAGAGCGTCCATCAAAAAAACCTCCATTATCAAGTACAGACGAAAGAAGTTAAAACCGATGAGAGACCCAGCTGTGTTCTGCTTTTGAACTATACGATAAAATAAATACCGAGCAGTGTTGTTGAACATATCCAAATATTTTCTTATTAACCTGAGTGTCAGACTCTCTTTACACTCTCAGTTTTATGTGTACATATGCAAATGCGTTGAGCGACACTGAGGAACGGCGTACTAAACAAATATGTATCAAATTTTTTCGTTTAAATGCTCTTAAAGCTTTTGTGACCACAGAGCGCTCTAGAACACTCAGCAAAGCGTTAATGCAAACACATGTTTTCAGCATACTGGTTAGAAATACCGAAAGAAAGAACAGAAAGCCGTGTTGAGTGTCTCTAATTCGTAGTTCTGCAGAATTTTTTGATCTAGTGGTTTACAAACCTTTGCAGAAAAATATACATACATATACACATACACAAATACACATTTATACTAAGACAGTATACACTGCTTTTGTCCATAAAATAGGCGAGTTATTCTTCTTCTTGTTCTTCTTCTTGTTATTGTTGTTTTATTGTTGTTATTATTAATACTATTATTATTATTATCATCATCATCATCATCATCATCATCATCATCATCATCATCATCATCATCATCATCATCATCATCATCATCATTATCATTATCATTATCATTATCATTATCATTATCATTATCATCATCATCGTTATCATTATCATCATCATCATCGTTAAGCTGCTTTTCAGTAATCCAAACTTGGATCTTAAGAAGATTCTCTTGCTGTGTGAAACAGATCTTTGATTAAGCGGAGAGTTTCTGTAGTTATTCATTAAGCAGCGGACTATCAGGTGATAGTAGGAGCGGGAGCGAGACAGATGTGAAGAGGGATCTGGACACTTTGACCTTAGAGATCTGTTGTACTTGACGGGAAGGTGTGAGGCGAAGGAGGACAGAGGGCGGCCAGGCCAGAGGAGCGCAGGCACAGCAGATGGTGGGGTCCTACATTTTCCCAGGTGTAAACTCCCCGATGCCAGCCAGTACACTGATCCTCCGCCGGTTCGCGAAAGAGCGACGCCTGCAATGGCCTTCCGAGTTTCAAGGACCTCGTTGTGTTCATCGAGAACACAACTTTCGTGACAGGGAATGAATTTACTTAGAGCATCTTCCCCACCATGCCACACCAAATTCCTGCTGACGCTTTCTATCCTGAATTTGACAAAGCAGATGAAAAGAAGAATGAAACGATTAATGAAGTGATATGGACGGAGAGGAAATTCGGAGGATGAAAATATTCCTACCCCGTACTCGTCTGGCCACCCGGGAAAACCTCCGAAACAAACTAAGGGTCAGGTAAGGCCGGCAGTGGGGATCGAAGCCACGACCCAAATGCGAGTCACACGCGCTACCATCTGTGCCACATCGCTCGGTGCCAGCTGATAAGTTGGTGGTTTAAATAAATTTTTCGGAGACTAAATCTTGAAAACGCTTATTGAAAGTTGGCACTTGTGCTTAGTGAGACACTGATAAAGCTATTATAAATCATCACGTGTATTCATTTTAACACCACATTGCAATATTTCCGATTTCAACTCATTTAACTCTATATAATTTCATTAGTTTTGTTCCTTGAACTCAATTTCTTGCGGTCTCGAAAACTACTTCTGTGTAGCCAAATAGCATTATGTGTAACACCATGAGATAGTTATCAACTTATCAGTCTCCTGTAATTGTAATATTTAAACAAATAAATAAACAGCAGGTGAGAAAAATAAGGCAGTTTAGACAAGTCTAGTTCCGGCATTCAGCTTACATGAAAGAATTAGAAAGTCTTGTTTTTGTGACAGTGTTTTGCCCTTTTTACTATTCTAATTAAATTTCTTTGAAATATATATGATTTACATTACGAAAGTGAATTTTTCCTTCTTATACATTGGTGTGATTTGATGTGTGTATACATGTACATTGACATATTAGTTCACTTATGTGTTGAAGGTAAGTCACGCTATAGGAATCAGCGCCACATATTTTATTTCTAACCATTGTACATGAAGACTTGCAGAAAATCTGCATGAGACGTTGCACCCAAATTGTTATAATCCCAGGCGACCGCAGTGAAGACTTGGCGTTTGTTTGGTAAATGAGAACACATATTCCCGTTGGGCACGCCACTGCTTGCAATCTGTAGCCCTAGCCACAACCACCTAACAATCCAGGACTTGGTGCCCGCCAGCGGCCGTCTGAGAACATCGTTTCCCACTCACATGTCATCAGCTGAAATTAAACCAACATCCCTATGCAAACGTAGATGTACGGGCAGGGAAGAGCACAGCATAAGCCCTATCTGCGCTCATTTCCATTATTGAAATTCAAGTTCATAATGCCCAGCAAACCCAGGGTTAGTTGGCCATATTGTGCGAAGTTCACTTCTGGAGAACTCCTGATCTGTTACATACAATCTTAACACTTAAGCTTTTCTGATGCACAGTATTTACGCAGTTTTCTGTCACTTGCATGCGTTTTTACCAGCTGATATTACTATCTTCAGAGTACATGCAAGTTTGTGAAATTTCTATTTAACATTTATGGAATTGTGAACCACAAGCGTATGGGTTAGACAGCAGTTGCGAAAGTTCAACTGTTTTCACTTAAACTTTATTTTACCACATTTCATGTGTTGCACCTGGTTAGAAGCATTTTTCAAAATACCGAAAATGTATGGACATCCACAACGCAACTTCGGGTGCAAAGATCTTGACTGGCGTGACTCCAGAGGACAGAAATGGAATCGAACCTTCAGATTTATCCTACTTTAGATTTCCAAATTAATCCGCATGATGTTATTCAGTCGTTATACCAGGTGGTTCACCTGTTCCTTATTAGGTCGAAATTACCGTGCTCGTCGGCCATTTGGTAGCCATGCAAATCTAGCTTGCTCTTCAGGGGAAAATGGATCTTAGACTTTTGCAGCAGTCCATTCCAAAATAATGCTCTGCGATTGCTGTTCTGGTTCTGGTAGCCCCAACTTGGTCGTAATGAGTCTAAAACATATCGACATGACCTGATAAGTTTCTGTCGGATGGTGGATCTATTGACTACTATGCAATAACATATGATAAGGGTGTCTGAAGTTATCGGGGTACAAACCGCTATCAATACCAGGGTTCCTGAGTAGAATTTCTTCCAGGGTTTCGTCGGTACTTATAATTAGCAAGTACCGGGCAGGCACACTAAAATTACACTAGGAATGTTTTCTTCCCAAACTTCATTTCGCAATTATCATTTCACGTATTATCATTTCACGTATTATCATTGTCTACTACCGGTGGAGCCCTATATGGTAACAATGGGCATTAAATGAAATCTAAAGAAAGTATACGCAATAACGAGGTTGTGGATTCCGCAAAGCTGTAGCTACCCTTCTTCAGAAAATGCATGGGAGGTCAATGAAGAAGCGCATTATATTTCTGAAGATGGTTCAACTTAAAGAACAGATATAACCATAAACAAGCATTAATAATAACAATTCACATTCTCATATACCTTTCACAGATTTATCACTTCCGCTTATGTGACTGAGGAATTTCCAATTGCCAAATATGAATGTTTAGTTTTGTTCTTTCATTCTTTTAAGGATACCCATCTGTGAAAAAAGGCTAAAAATTTCCAAAATTGCCAAAAATGGATTATTTGTTTTATCAAATAGTATAAATCGTCTTCTTTATTTTGATATGCTTTTTATGTATGTCACATGGCCGTCTAACTGATTGCCTGTAAGTGGTCGTGTCCATTTAAATCCATACAGTTCCATTATTCTTGCTATGACTTCAAACTTGGTTTTTCCACGTTTTTATTTATAGCACTGTTTGCTCTTTAAAATGCTCCACACGATGCAATTTTCAGTACTTATGCATGAAATTTGGTGTACCTGCTTAGAAGTAACATTAAAAAGAAATTATATAATTTTCTCATAAAGTGAATAATTGCTGAGTAATTAAATAGTAAAGTTTACATTTCAAAATTTAAATGAAAAAAATAATGAAATCAAACTTTAAAATGTATTGTTATCCAAACTAATAAAAAGATTAAGAAATTATCTCATCAATTTGCTAACATTCTATTACAGGACATAACTGAAAATTATAAAGCTTTTCAAATCAAAATTGCATCATGGGGAACCATTTATACAAATATTAAAAAAATATAATGAAATAAAAATGTGTTTGCAACTAATCTGCCTGAATGTATGAAATTTAGCACAGTTACTCCTCACTATACAGTGATTGTTGTGTTAAAATTTCAAATCAATCCAATGAAAACTGTAGATTTTCAAAATTTCACTGATGGGTAGATATCCTTAATTCTTAGTGGTGTTTTCCTTTTTATTTTTATCAGTACTTTTTATTGTCATTTAAAGTTTACCATGGAACATACTCCTGAATATTTTATATACATTTCCGCTTCCGCCTTTTCACTAAGGACAAACCTACTTTACAGATATTTCTCGCAGAATTTATTTCGTATAAATGTAAATACAATAAATAGTACAAATACCTTGTTGGGGGAGTTAACAGAGTAAAAGTAAAATGCGGTTCCCATTTCCATAGGGATTCATGTGTATGCAAAGCCTGCCGTGTAAGCATTCCTATTCCAACCATTGCCAAACATATCACTGTATTGATTTATTGGGACATTTTCGTTGTTGCGGTGTGGACAGGAGGTATACCAGGGGCGACTAAGTGTAAGAGTGTAGGGGTTGGTGAAATGTTAAGGGCAGTGGAATGGCACAGTCGCACTTCTCTCTGACATTAATCTGCAAGCTCTAGTCACTGGTCATTAATCACTCACTCCATTCCACCCCACTGTCCCTTCCTCAGATTTCTCCTTGTCTTCTGTAAACAACAGTGACTCCACTCTAGGCAAAAATTCCCAGAGGTCCCACAGTATATCGTATTTCACCGCACGCTCATTAACTCGTCAACCTAAAGAGTACACAAAAAATAATATACCCTGAATGGTCTGGAAATCAAGAAAGGATTTTTACCAGTGTACATCAAACAAAAAATTCAAGAAATTATGACTGGATGAAATACATTTAAAATTTCCCAGTGTACATTATAGATCGATAACAAATATACTATATACCATTTGGGAATATCGGAGTATAAGAGACAACTTCAAAACATGCATAAATAAAATGAGAATGTGTGTCTTGTTCTGCATTTTTTCCAAATATGAGGCAATATTGCTTTTGAGGCTTATTTTTCTCTATGTACTGGTTTAATCTCAGACTATAAAAGCACGTGGTCTATCCAAATATCTTTCACTTCCATGTGACGCTTTGGTCACTTCAGAAACCAAGGAAATACGTTTGCTAGGGTTACAGTTCAAAGCCAGGTGATGCCAAGCCATTCAGAAAAATTTGGAACCCGACACCTGCTCACGAGCATTAAATTTATGCTTTTAATCATCAAACATGGATCACGTAACTAATTATAATATTAAATTAAAGAAGAGTTTAGCTCTTTTTCCAGTCACCCCAATTAAATAAAGTTCATAATACCCAAACTCAATCACTATATACGTTAAACTCTACAGAGTCTTGTCGTTTTCCAATGCAAAGCAGATATAGATTCAAACTTCAGTAGTAATTGTGACACCACACAGGTACTCAGATAACTGATACTAGTTGTCGTCAAGCCAACTATGGCGAATCACAGAACTGCTAAATACTTCATGCAATTGATGTAGTGGAAGATTGGAAATCGACCCGTTGTAGTTGACCGACTGTATCTGGACAGCTACACTCAGCGTCAGCACCATGATTCACATTTTATTTTATAAACGAATGGATCACTGCAGCTGGAAGACAGATATGGTTGTGTTACCCACTCCTGTACAAGGACTTGTACCTCAGGTTGGAACGTGCTTGATATTGAGTTTGGTTTACTATACGCTATCAATCAAAAATACTACTTTACCACTTGTCAAGACATAATTACCGCCATCTCCATAATTATTCATAATGCCGTTGACAACCTCTGTATTGAATTTTATCACTTCACAGTCCCCATTGTACCCCAGCCTTGAGAGATATTCAGTGTTCATCGTCTATTAAATTGGCGAGTATAATTCATTTATTTGCCACGGCTTTATTTCCACTTACAATTCGACATTGGTAATGCATTAGAACTGCTTCACCCGTCCATATAGGTTATTAGGCGTACTTTGAATAAAATGCTTCTAGGTAATGAAGTAATTACACATAAATTATTGACCCTTCAAATGGTAGTACTTGTTAACAAATTATTAAACCTTGACAAAGCCGAAGAGCTTATTATTTACGAAGAACTCCTGCCTAAGTCCCACTCTTAGGAAAACACTCATAACTAATGGTGATAGCACAGTGCATAGCTATGCGAGTGCTCACCAATGCACAGTATACTGACATCTTTAGAAACCAGGTTATATGTGGAACACAGAAGTACGGGAGGAAAAGCTATACTGCCTTCTTCTCTTGCATGGGTACATAGTGATATTCGTTTTTGGTTCTGCGCTTTGGCGTCTGTTACATAATATGTGATAACCTTATACTAGTAGTAGTAAATCTTTAGAGAATGTAAATCAAGTCCAATTATCACATACGAATCGTATGTCAGCGATGTCTTTGACCGAGGAAACAGATCCATATTATGAAGTGGATGGAATACTGCTGAAGTACTGAAATATTAGGAAATGTTGAACGTGCAGACACCTTTACAAAAACAGTGAAATTAGACCCTCGATCGCCTTTTGGAAACTCTCATTACAAGACACTCTTTTGGCTTGCATTTTTCTAGTTCTGGCTAGAGTGACAGTTACAGTGAAATTGGAACTACGCGTCCGGAGGTATTCCTCCATACTGTCCATTATAATCACTGGTTATAGCACTAATGAAATTATAAGGGGTGAGTGAGTGTATTGGGTTTAAGGGCCCGTCGACAACTTGGTCATTAGGGCCCGAAATTATAAGGGAAGCCACTTTTTATAGATCTCAAACTTGCCATTGATCATTCCTTTCAGTTAAGGGTAGTGATGATATTAGAAAATATCAGCAAATACTGACACTCTTCGGTTTTGAAACTGAAGGATTCACTACCAAGAGCCAAATGGCGTTATCACGATGAATGCACTAACGTTAATGCAAACATTCAGTATTTCTGTAAGATAAATACTAAAATAGTTAATTTAAATAATACATGTAAGTATTTATTGGTGACAATCCGAGATTTTCATAATAAGCTTCGGTGATTATATTATGATTCATAGAAGGAAGGATATCGAGCACAATATACAACACATGGATTTTTTATTTTTTTTATTTTTAGGAGGTAAATGTTCAATGTGGAAAAATGGGCTAGAGGTTGGGTGATACTCAGTTATTTAAGTAATGGAACTTGTTATGTAACACCATATAAATATTGTAAAGGCGTGTTAAGTTTACACGCCAGATTGCGAAATGTGTCAAGACCGACACTCCGGGTAGGGTCATATACATCCGGTACATTAAACACATTAAGTCATGCTTTCTACAGTGCAGGCAACTTACAAAGTGAACTTGTATTGTTTTCCTGTCAGAATTTTCTGTTATAGATAATCCTAACGTTTGTCTAATAAAGGAGTTTCAAAGACTTTTCTCTGATACACCTATAAGCCCGTTTGGTCTTTGTAACTGTGATGGATATCATGAGTAATAGAGGTGAGATATATAGGGTGGGTTAAAGAAACGGGAAATTTTGAAATTGTGAAATGAAACCTTAGATAATGTATTAAAAGAATTTTTATTATATGAAGATCTAGAAAATAGTACGCCATTTGCTATAACCACTGTTTCTTGAAAATAACATCCTTTAAGTGTCCACCACTAACACGCAAGCATTCTTGTAATTGATCTTTAAAGTTTCTCATCGCTCTTTGCAACATAACTACTGGGATTCTCGCAATTTCTTCACGAATTTCTGTCTTCAGGTTGTCAATGTTTCGTGGCTTTTTTGCGTATACTTTACTTTTGAGACAAACCCATAGAAAGTAACCACATGCAGACAAATCAGGGGATCGTGCAGACCGCGGAATGTTTCAATTCCCCGATAAGACGTGATTCCCAAACAAATTTTGCAGTTCCGTCATAGAGATTCGTGCAGTATATGCTGTTGCATCGTAGGGATGAAATTTTAGATCGTTTTTCAGTATTCTTCGTACACTAGAGCGATCCATGTTAAGTACCAGAGAATGTCTCCGGACTGAACGTGTCGGGTTGTTCACAATAGCAGCTCTAACTTTCTCAATATTTTCAGGTGTACGAATAGATTTTGGTTTACCTGGAGGTTTCTTCTTTAGTGTTGAGCCTGTTTCTTCTGATTTACGAACCCAGTCGTTTATCGCATGAGCAGAGGGCACAGCATCATGGCGACGGAGTTGAAAATGACGACGAAACTCCCTACGAGCAGCTTCGGTGCTTTGACCATTTAGATAATGAGATTTTAGATCACTGTTCCATGTTTACTAAATTGCAACTATCACGCTCAACAATGACACGAATCTAAGCCTTCTGATATAAACCATGTACTAACAACAACGAAATTAAAATTTCCCGTTTCCTTGAACCACCCTGTACTAATGTTTCATTGTGTCTTGTGTAGGGGACAAGTATTCCCCATCTAGTTCAGCACATACTATATAGAAATGACCATTTTTATAACGCATAGATGAGTATAAAATAAGCTGGTGAGGTTTCGCGAGAGAATAATATTCCAGTCCTCTTTCTAGTACTAATTGGTATATATGTACTAAGTCGTGAGTTAGACTCTACACTGATATTGCTAACGTTCCCATATTATATGTATTAATATGATATGATTAACAAGCGTGTTCTTGATAAAAATGTTCATTAAACTTGCCTATAAATCGCCGAGTTCGTCATTATCACTGCTTTAATGTTTAGGTTTATTCCAATATGGTATATTTTCACACACTGTATTTGTGATATCTAGCCAGATTTTTATTTATTAATTAAAATGTTGACATTCTGAAAATGTTATACCAAGCCTCTTTTTGTAGGAGAGGGTTGCTGAACGCCATTAATCTCCGCGTAGACTTCTGTTTGAACTGTGTTCTAAATTCCGGCAACTGTGTAAATGTCTAAATCCAGGGAATGAATGAGGGATTTGAGCTTGCTGTGAAAAGCCCACATGCAATCGTAGTGCGAGTCTATGTAACAAAGTTCATCTCACATGTGAGGTGCAAATATTACCTTCTCCGAAATGTATGAGTCTATAAGATAATTGCGCAGCTCCTCGATTAGCGTAGAAGTTAATACTTTCACAGATATCAAGCCCGAAGTAATTACCAACATCTTCCGAGGAAAAACATAAGATATCAAACAATATGAGGTAGCTGCATGTCTTCGATAAATCTTGCATCTTTGGGAATATTACTAGACCGATCTTTTGAATGCTACGCCCCAGGTTTGTGCCAGACGAAATCTGCTGTGAAGAATTTGCGCTCCTTCACTATATTTTGACTTAAAGGCGAGAAAGACAGGTTTTAGAAAGTAATTATTATTTATTTATGCCAACAAGCTTACTGCTGGAGTTTTTAAGTACACAAGTCGTGTGTGGGCAATGTTTAAGAGATTGAATCAGAAACTGAAAAATTCAATGCAATAGCCAGGATTTGAACCACGGATCTTCCGCTTACTGAGCGGCTGCTCTAGCCATTAAGCTACCATGGCCAACTTGCAAGTACAACATTAAATTCCCCAGCTCATTCGTACTTTTTCCCGGTTAACCACAAGAGAATCTCACATAAGAGATAATTACCCCAAGGGCGACTTACAATTGTAAGTACTTTATGTCCCGGATTTAAGTAGCCTTTACATAGTAATTATTATTTGTTTATGCCAACAAGCTTACTGCTGGTGTTTTTAAACACACAAGTCGTGTGTGGGCAATGTTTAAGAGGTTGAATCAGAAACTGAAAAATTCAGACGACATAGTGCTAGCCTCGTTCACAGGTGAGTGAATCAGCTAGCTATCAAGTACCAGGTTATTTCTCACCGAATGTAATTCGTAATTAAGATTTCAAATTGCTGTATGTGTGATTTCTTCCTTCTGTCTGGCAAGAAACAAAATACGATAGGAATGCGGAGACCACTATATAGTGCGTGGATATTGAACATCTATCCATAGAATTCGACGCAGTAACCAGAACATAGTAGTTTTATCCCCGTCCACTCTGCTACACACCGGTTAGCTATCAGGCCACGCCCCCGCTGTTATATAGCTACCTCAGCGAAGTGGTTAGTTCCTCAAATTTTGTCAGTGGCGGAATCATATCGCATAACAAGGTAAAAAGGTACTTCAAAGCAGAATTGGAACATAAATACTTTTGTATTCCTAGTCAAAAAAAAGCTTTGTGTTTGCTTTACCAAAAGAAAACGTACGCAACGTAACCACAATCATGTAATCACAAAACAAAGCATCATGTTTCTATTCGGTTCCGGCACTGCACGCCGTGGAACTTACGTTGTTTGTAAAGACGCGCGTATCCGTAAACAAACAGCACCGGAAAAGACGGGTAGCCTACATTTGGTGTCTGAGTAAGTGAAGAGGATAAATACTCGATTGCATTCTTGTCACCCCGCTTCCCCATGCCTGAACTATTACTGCTTCATATATACATAGGGTTTCCTTAAACTTATCTAAAATTATTTTCAAATCCAAAAAACTACGATGTAATGTTAGTGTTCTTGATTAGCACAAACGATTCTCTCCTTGAGTCGTGAATTGCAAGGTAGACGGACATTCGTAGAATTCCCATATACTTGCTGGTTAAGTGGAGGAATGCATGTGCTCAAGTCTCGCGCAAAGTTTTCTTATCTGAGAAACACAGCCTTGATGATTATTGCTTTGTCCTCATTAACAAATTTAGAAATAATTTCCGAAGGTCTTTCGTGTAGTTTCTAAATAACATCACCCTTTTATGTGAGCGAACTATTTGATGTATTGAACCTCTCACTGATTCCATGATTATGGCTGTCGTCTTTGTCCTATTTAATTAAGGGGTTTATTTTTCCCCACAGAATTTGTTTTTACAGAATCTTACGGATATCCGTAGGGGAAGGCGGGGCGAAACGGAGTAGCGGAGCATAACGGGATAGTAGTGTTTATATATACTGTATATATAGATGTATATAGATGTATATAATAAACACGCACGAACTGGATATAAGCGAAAACCGAATTGGAAAGAACGTGTTTGATTCCTGTTAAGGAATGTACATAGCTATCTTTTTTTATAGCCAATGGTAACAAACATATCCGATGACTACAATTCCGCAATCACAACTCTGACATATGGCTCTAGATACTCTACGAGTAATTCGGTGTTCCAGTATTGTGGTGCCTCGTTGTATGTTACACTTACTTTATAGTGCTTTTCCTTCCTTTTCTGAATTGTCTGATCCAACTGGTCAGAAAAGAAGGCCAAGTGGTCTGTACGACATTTAAAAAAAATGATTTAATAGTGACCGGTGCAAATATTGCCAATGCAATGGTGCTTTTGATCTTACCTTGGTCAAATGCTGAGGACGAAAGAGCATCTAGTAAATAATGTGAAAACTTCCGTCAGGAATAGACTTAAAACCAATGACCCAAATTAAGCGTGTGAAAAAGTGCTGTCATGATTATGTCCTACCAGAAAACGTTTTGATTAAAATTGGCACGATGACTGCGTACCGAGGAGTAGAAAAACCCAACACTGCAAACTAATGACGATGTGGATTAATTATTTTAATCATATGGCTCGTGTCATGTTTAATAGAAGTTTTAATTTAAATTTTATTTTTGAAAGAAAATCCAAACTTTGACGGATTTTTGGGTGTTGGTCTGGTGGAAGAAGTAATCAACTGTAGGCAACACTGTTCGTTAGTTACAGTTTGAGGTCTCTTATTATAAATCCAAGTCTTGTACTAGACATAATAGTTGTGTGTGATTAACCACTTTCGTAATTGCCCACGTTATCCGTGCAAATATAACCGCACCTGACCACTCGGTTAAGCGCTATGTTATTCAAGCGGTTAAGTGTGCTGGCTTCTGGTTGGACGAAGAATTAATGACGTCAGAACAACGTTTAACGGAGATTTCGGCTCAGGGTGCGATAACTCCCTATTAATTCGATGGTGATGGAATATAGCGGGGTTAAGTAAAAGTAATACTACAAGTCAGGACGAAGCCGAGACAGGCATTCTGTTTCATTCTGGGTGGTTTCACAACGAATGGCACATGTGGATGTTTTTGCAAGTGTTTTTGTAACTATGGATGAATCTCAACGCAATTAAGTCCAATTACTGCTACAGCAAATATATTAAATCCTACGTTCTCTTAAAGCACATGTAATTATATATAATGTGCCGTAATTGTTTGTTAAACTGATAATGTGTAGCGTCCGGTAGACAGAGCCAACCACATTCGTGAGCGTGGGGCAGAATGACTGAGGGGGGATGTGATAGATACTAACCCATTCTGCCCCACTCCTTTAAGATTAGGCGCTAAGGTTTTCCCTTTTCAGATTTCAGATGGTAAGAAATTACACAAGGAAGACCAACAGGCAACAATGGATTGTAGCTTCAATGGAATTAGTAATTCAGGCTATTATGCCACATGAAATAGGATTTTTAAAGGCTTCTAAGCGTTTTAAGGTGCCGAAATCTACTTTGGAAGGATACGTAGAAAGTTATTATGAAACTTTCCTTCTGACTTATTTATTACGTAATCAGCGTCCTTCTTTCTCTTTTCTACGTATCTTTCCAAAATATATAGTTATTCCAGAACAAGAGGATGCACTGTTTGGGTATTTAACATCCATTCAAAGTAGGCTTTTTGGCCTTATGATGAATGATTTGAGATCATTCGCGTACAAACTAGCCGATAGAATTGACCAAATTTAAAGATTAAATATGAAATTTAATGCCAATTCCACTGATTAAATAAAGTGCAATGACGAGTAAACGAAAAAACAGGAAGAATGCCCTTTTGGCTGAATCTCCGTATAAGAAGGAACTAGACTTGTCATCAAATAGAAAGGCGAGTTGAAAAAAGAGGATAAGAAAAGAGAAGGAAAAGGCAAGCATAGGAAGGCGCTACAGAAACAACAGTCAGGAAACAGGTATTTTACGTCAAGACTAATGTAGAAGGCACGAGAAAGTCTAAAACTGTCAAGAAAGCGTTGAACAGAAAAGAAAAAGGGAAAAAGAACTTTGCCGAACATACCGACATTGATGAAAATGGAGAAGATGCTGAATGTCTTTACTATGGAGACTTTCATTCCACATCAAATGAAGGATGGATATCGTGTTACAGTTGTCTGAAATGGGCCCATAACTCTTGTAGTGGTAGTAAAAGTGACGATGACCAAATAGTCTTTGAATGTGAACATTGTAAATAGTTTTGTGTCGTACGAATGACCTTTTCGTTGAAAATGTTTCATTTAAGCCAACGTATGGGGCAGATAGGAAAAAAATGACACCCAATTTTATAGCATTTAAACAGAATATATTAATTATTATTGCGTTGTTGGTGTCTCATGCTGTTCTATGGACATTGAACTTCTCATTGTTACCAAGACAGCGTCTCCACTTGCAATAATTATGTATAGCTAATTTTTAACTTCGTATCCTGTTCCACACCGCCCTCCCCTGTACACGTATGCTTTCGAAACTTTGGACATGTCTCTCCCTGTATTACACCCTGGCTTCACTACTTCCATCACTGGACTAGCGTAACTGAATTAACACTGATGGATGGCCTAAACATTGTAGCACAGACAACTTTGTGATACCACACGCTATTTTCATTCCTTTGAATCACTTTAGCCAGCAATTCCCAAATAAGTTTGTAGTTGCTGTGAACCGGTATTGTTTAGCGATTTTTTATTACACACAAACACGCACAGACATACTGGGTATCCCAAAAACACGGAAAACGCTTAGTGTATTGTGCGAGCTGACAAACTGACCGGTTTTCAAATATAAACCCCTGTCCGGAAATGCACGCTTTGGACGGTGAAGAGCGTTGAAGTTTGAGAACGAACGGTTGTAACAATTTAAGATTCGTTTTGGTATCTTAATACGGAAGGTATTTAGCCATCTGTGTACTGGGATGAACGACCTGAGCGTAATAATATTCCTGCACATCCGTTAAATTCCTCCATAGAGCTCTTGGTGCGCATTAGTTTCCAGCACAGTAACGTTTTTGACAGCAGTGGGACATGTATCAGTACACAGCTGCTGAAATGGCCAACTTAAGCTTCAGCACACTTTGATGTAAATGTGCAGAATCACCTCAACGTCGCATATTCAATTCGATGGATTAGTAGAGGTAGACCAGTTCCATGGCCATATCTGACACCTCTTGGCGATTTTCTGTGTAGTTTTATGAAGAGTATGATATATGTCACTAGTGTAACTTCAGCGGAGGATTTTATTGCTCGACTCCACGGAGCGTTCGAAATCTGCATAAGGCTCACCACAGCCGATATAGGTTATGCAATGACGTAGGAGGTAGACAGATCGAAGCCCGTTTGTAATGCAGACAGCTCGACGTTGGGTATATTGGCGAAATGTGAACGTACAAACCATCTCACACTTCGATGCGCTACAGCGTCCAAACCGTGCATTTCCGGACATGGATTCCTATTTGAAAACCGATCAGTTTGTCGTTCCGCACAACATACCAAACGTTGTCAGTGTTTTTGGGACACCCGGTATATATATATTCTCTGATGAACTTGACCTTGCTCGGAATTTCTGTGCACATATCTCTTTCTTTTATAGGGTAGTCAGTCGACCAGTTAAAATTGGAGAAGGAATTTTCTGATCCTCTTCACCTGGGTTTCCCCGTTGCCATTTTTCACTAAGCATATATTCTCCTGTTACAATGTGCAATTTATGTAGTTACTTTTCGCGAAGCCATAGGCACGTTAGTGTTAGTACTGTGATTTTGTCCCTGCCTGGTCATTTAATTTAACGTATATGCAATGTGCCGAGTCTCTTATTCGATATGTCATATTTCGCTGTATTAATTATAGTGATGGTTCTTACTACGTTTCTGTAGTTTGCCTATAGTGCTTGTCCATATTTTGTATACGACCTAGTCTGCTACACCATAGCACGACGAGGTCCAGCTTTTGTGAAATATGGGAGCTAGGGTTTACCTTCCACTATACGCGCACTTTGCCTCTCTTTAACCCCCAGATGTGTATTGTGTTGCAGTGGCGGTTTGGGTACATGTACGTTGCGTTTGATTTAGGAAAGCACTTTCAAATCGTATACGCTACAAATCTGTTCTTTAGTAACTTGTTTGGTACTGCTTACGTTTAAGAAGTCAATATTTGGCCACAAAGTCGAAGTGCAAAGCCTTATAAGATCCACCAAAAGATCGTCGTGTAACCTATTACGATACGGACTTTGAATATGGTTCAATATGGAGAAACTCTGTTCTCAAATATATGTAGAGCTACGCTCACCCTTATACACACTATTCTTACAAATGCCTATTTTTCTATCTCCTACATTTTAATTGGCATAAGAAAGTATCTTATTGTATCGTACTTTTTTTGTAGGTGCAAGGGGAATGCAGTAGGCTTTAAGCCATAGTCAAATGTTTAAGGGCTGGCTACTGTGTGATGCCTTTAAAATTCCCTTCTCTTTGCAAGGCCAAGAGACATAAAACAAATAACATTCCTATTTGAAAAAGGTAGAAGTATTGATAGATTCAAACAAATAAGGAAGAATATCTCTAACTGATTCACTCGAAAGGAAAGGAAGTATTTGACGTAAATTGTGTTTTATCCAGACCCACATTATTCATTAGGAAGCTTTTGTCTGCTGTATATTTTGTAGTGTTTAACTCCCGATTTTGCTACACACGGCACCGCAGGCGGTGACGCTGATGATGCATGGAATGAAGATGGAACACCGGTGGAATGAGATGACCGGGAAAACCGGAGAACCCAGAGTAAACCCGCCCCAGCGCCGCTTCGTCCACCACAAATCCCACATGCTGTTGCCTAGGACCGAACCCGAGCCGCTTTGGTGAGAAGCCAGTGGTCTAACCACTCCGCTAGAGCGTGGCCGTGCTTTTGTCCGACTCTTACTGTTTATCATTTATGCAAAAATCATCCAGAATGAAGAGGTCTTCTAAGGACATTACCAGAAAATTCAGGGTATGACCTAGAAACTGTCATGGAATCACCTGTTTGTATTCGTCACTGGATACTGACTGTGTGTCCCTCCGACTGAAGGACTGGAGTGGGGTATGATTGTCCATTACGTAAGATTCTCCAAAGAGACAAGGTTGGACATCCCTGTGCTACTTTCAGCGACCAGGCAACTGTGAGGTGAAGACTTGTAGTGATCGAGTTAAATGGGGGAAATTTGTTATGCATTGAGGTGAAGATAATTGTTTCTTTTTCTGCCTCTGTAATACTGCGAACTCGTGTAACAGGACTGATCGGCGGAAGCACCTGGTATTATTTGTCATGTGGACGAATCACAAGATAGCAACTTATATTAAATTGGATTTTGCGGATCTATTAGGCCCTTTACTGTGTGATAAATACACTTAGTTCTGGAATATTCTGAAATGAAGCCTCGCAGAGTGAAGTCGTTCAATAGAAATATCTTATTGGAATCTGAATAATGAAGCTTTGTGTAGGGAACGTGGATCTAAATAGTGAAGTGGTGAATGTGAAGTTCGGCGAGCTTCAAACAAATTCGAGGTCTAATTTCAAAATAACACGTAACTCTCATTCTGTTTAATAATTTATGAAAAGAAACCTTACAACACATAAAAAAAAAAAAACTACGAAATATCTTGGCGAGTAAAGTTCCACATGCATTTGTAAGCATAGGGCATATAACAGAGGGGGACACCTAGCGCACAGCGGTCTACCTGAGATCTGTTGCGGCTACCACCACCCAGGAGGAAGGAATGAGCTGAGGGAAATACAGGAGACTGTAGGCCGCAAGCAGACAGGCCGCAGAGGCGCTCGGAACTCCCTATCAGTTTCTGGATAAACGACTCATTCAAATCAAGCAGTCCCCTAGTATCCAAGGGAATACTTTCCTGTGTAAGTATCCGAGCCATCTCTTTTGCACCACCACACTCCACGAAACTTAAAACCTATTTGAAACGTGAGAGGGAATCGGAATGAAAGAGAAATGAAGGGAAGGAGTTCGCGGTAGATGGAGTAGTCACCGCAGCATTCACCTAACGACTAGGGCAAACCACGAAAAACCGAACCTGGGGCCGACTGAATGCCAGTCTCGCACGTTACTATGAAGCCATCTCGCTCGGCCAATACCCTTACACTTTTTTAAAGTAATATTTTAACTGAAAATGAATTACAACCATCGGGATTTTAAATTGCGTTAAAAGTATACTCCGCAAAGCTTTTCATTTTTCTTGCCTAACTGTTCTTGGGTTCTATAAGGCTTTAATTTCTGACGTAAGAGAGCAGCTTGCTGCATGCAGCGAGGCAAATAATCCAACATGAGGGGGGGGGGGGGGGGAAGCCGTAGTCCGATTAATGTCCCCCAGCTTCCGTGCTTTGTGTAAATAGACAGGACTTCACTGAAAAACGTTTTCTGTGTTGAGAACTCAGAAGCTCGTTGTGTTTGCTATTTAATGTTATTCCGTTTTGCTGTAAGCTAATGCCAGATATGACAAACAATTCCCTTTATATTAAAATTTATTTTTTTATGATTAGTTATCCATTAGGAACGTTACTACCATGATTTTTTATAAAAACTCCACAAACATCTCTCTTGTAAAAACAAAACATTACCCTTATTAAAGCTCTCCTAATTATTCTAAAACGGTTTTCAATTGTATTCTCGTTAATATATTCCTTTCGTGATAATAAGCCTTTTACTAAATCGTGTGTACTCACATAACTCTACATACGTTTATCCTGCTTTCGTTGTAAATATCTTAAATTCCATTTATGGAGATTAATTACAAATAATTATCTCAAAATTGCTCTTACGTATTCGCAAACATTTAAATTACCTGTTTATTATTCGGATGAAATAAACCAGGAATTGACACGTTCATTATTCACTATAATTGCTAGTGACCAGTAGACAGGTGCAGTGTTAAAAACTGTGAAATAAATGCTATTTATCTATTTTCTCTGTTTGCATTAATCTATAATAATTATATACTAAACTAGGAGAAGCTGTAATTAAAGCTTTATAAGCATGGTGCTTTAGTAGTTTTGTCTATTTTTGAGATTTAGGAGGAGAGCTAACTTGTTAATGAGGCATAGGTCTTGAGTGTTTAGATTCCTAAGTAAATTTTTGCCCTCACACTTCATGACCAAACTGTGGCATGAACTTCTTTAGAGTTATTTTAGCTTGGATTTGAAACAGAAATTATAATGTGAATATAGGTAATTGATAATGGAAAGAAACAAAAGGAGATTCTAATCGATAGTTAAGGGGAAGACGTAATAAAGCTGAACAGATTAAAGTCTCAAGAATGGAAGCCTAGGCAGATTTAAATGAGTGATAAGGTTACAATTGTTGTATGTACAAAAGCTCTAACGATTCCGTGGGCTGATTCCTGTCTTACCATGACGTGCTCTAAAGTTGGCCAATGGAAATTGCTTCCTTCGTGTCGCCCACGCATAAACAAATGCAACGCAACACACACTCGTCTTGAATCGAGTCGAGAGAACGCACGTGCAATTTGGGATTGGTACGTAAGCTAGCGCGTATACATAATTCGGCGGTTGCTAAAGGGTGACAAAGTTAAAGTGTTATAACGTTGCAGTTGAAGTTACAAAGTTACATTCTATTTAAAATAGCGTCGGCAGTTCTCTACAAATCTGGAAATTTGCAAATAAAGTTAAATGTTGGTTAATTCTTCGTTTGGTTCCATTTCTACCATAACTCACGCATACCCTGCAGATTAGGACCTCTTTCTAGAGCTGGTCCGGACACCAAACACGAGATCTTATAGGTCTTAAAGGCGACGTCTTCGACTTACAGGAACGTTTGCGTCAGATTTCTCATTGCTTACTTCAGAGCTTTTCAATGCCTGACATTTTCGGAACGTTTCACATGAATTGTTTATGCACAATAGGCTACATCTCAGAGCTCAAATTTCCAAAAGTTAAGGTCTCACCTTATAAATACGCTCTCTTTCATAAAAGGAAGCTCATTACAAATATTGAAACCATTTTAATAATATTTAAAGGTGATTCAATACACTTGAGAAGTATTATGTGCCAATTTTACACGTATTACGTTGACTGTGAGTGAATTTACTGCCTTTGCAGTATTTTCCTTATAATTATCCATTTAATCAAATTGCGTAAGATTTCACGGCTGGTGTCATAACATACAAAATGATTATCCGTGCTTGTGGCCCGTGGCCTAGTGGGAAATCTCCTTCCAGACGTTTCGTTTGAAGCTGCGTCGAATATCCTCAGTGGTGTGACCGTAGGACTCTGCTACACTTGGTGACGACTGATACGGAGCCGTTTGGTATATGCTTAGCATGTGTGGTCGTATGAGGTTTGTCCGGTCTTTGTTTATTAGTTTGGCTGCTGCGTGGGCTGGGTTAAAGTTAATTATTATAATAATTATCATATACAATCATATGATGATGTAATACTAATAGTAATAATAGTAGTAATAATAATAATGAAGATGAAGATGATGATGATGATGATGATGATGATGTTAGTGGTGGTGGTAACTGCATACAACACATAAAATGTAGATGAGAAAACACTAGTTTTTTCGTTGTATTTGGCATGATATCTACAGTAAGGTCGTTCAATGTTGGTTCGAAGAAAACCTTGTAATATCTTGTTACAAATGAGGTAGACGATGTTAGAGACATAATGCCTCCCCTGATACCGGTTGGTAAGAGACCTATGGACCCCTGAAATCTGCTAAGGAAGGGGGTGTGTACCGTGGTGTTGTATTGGACACAGTGAAAGGTGCATGATTCCGCTTTTGTCCAGCTCTGGTCTATAGACACTGCCCTTGTAACGTTCACTTATATTGGCAAAGCTTTGTCAGAGAAGGGAAGAGCAATTGTAATTTAATTTAAATACTACAAGTATCCAGAGAAGTGTTTCAGTGCAGCATCTGCAAGACATTCATTTTCAGATTTCTACAATTCCAGACCCATTCTTGGAGCAAGCGCTGCTGCCGAAGTATTGAAGCAGAACTTAAAATGGTACTGTATCACAAACAAGTTAAATTTACGAGGGCAATTTAGTTCTGGGGATGATAGGTGATACTGAGTTGGAAACAAACAAATAAGATAAACAAGACAACATGGCTGCAATATAGGGAATACTCCAGCATAATGCAGTAAATTAGCAAAATTTCTCGGTACATGAGAAATTAAATGTATGTGGAGTTATGTGAAGAAGATAAGATGAAGGATAAATTACTTTGTGGTTGACAAATGCTCCTCTGAGTCAGTCAGTGGAGTGTGTGCGCTCTCGGACCAATAACTTCAGGAAAACAAACTCGCAGCTCGGCGAAGATTGGTTATGTGGATGACGAGCCCTCCGGCAAGAGCTTGTGTCAATCAAAAAGTAACTTCTCCCCCTGTAATAATTGAACACAAAGGTCTGCAGTTGCTGCTGAATTAAGTATTAGAACTGTGTGATATAAAGTTTCTAAAGATATTCTTCGATTTCAAAGGCCTAAAGATTTAAGAACCAAACTAGACTGAATATTCCAAGTTCACTTGCACAATTACTAAATCACAAGTGTATGCCCTTTGCTTCTCTTCTAATTACCACAATCTTCCTGTATTACATACTTCAATACCGTCATTTAGATCGGTCAGCATGTTCCTTAGGGTCGTTTCCCTCTCTTAAAGCAACGTGTTTAAATGAATGTGGCAACTTATATTCACAGCACTCTCTTTTGCAACCGAATTTTCCTAGAAAACCTTAACATAGAGGTGGATTCCACATAGATATACCTTCATTGGTGTCAAATGTTTAGGGGACGCCCTTCCAACATCAAAACGGTAAATATGGTTCATATGAGTATGAGTCTGAAAATAATTCTTACTAAGTTACAAGACAAAATTTAAGGATACAAAAATAGGTCGAAGTAGTTTCCATTGTATTCAAACGAAGAAATCCATTGGGTTCAAATCAGGAGATCGAGCAGGCTATGCTATGAATCCCCCTCGGACTGCCCATCCACGCGGAAATTTATTATTCAAGAAATTATGTGCTATCCGGTAGAAATGAGCTGGCACACCATCGTGTCAGAACCACAGTCGTTGGAGGATGTCCAGGGGCACATCAATAAAACGATGTGGCTCTTTGCTGAAAAAAACTATACGGCTCTGCATTCATGCGCGGAAGAAAGAAACAAGGACGAACAAAGTGATCAAAAATGATCCCACCCCAAACGTTTAGGCAATACCTCCTCTGATGTCTACCCTGCTGTACTTGCTGAGGATTCTCATAGGCTTAATTACAAGTAATGCGAAAATTGAAGATATCATCTGGAATATACCCAGCCAAATGAGTGAACAATGTGAATGCTAAAAAGTTCATGGACATGGCATAATACTGAAGCATGCAATGGCAGAAAGTTGTTCTTAACCCAAAGCCAGCAACTTGTAATCCTTGCAGCCCTTGAAGGTGATACGGGTATATAAGCTCATGAAACATTGTCTTGATGGTCATGTGATTAGTCTTCCCTTAATGCAATGCATATTGTGTTATATGGTGGGTTGTATGTGCACATCACGAAGAACTCGTTCCTTAAGGTCAACGCTTCGTACCCCTCTTGGTCTCTCAACATTCGAAACACTCCTTTCAAATGAGCCACTCCCTTTCAAGCCTTGGTAAATTCGTCAATTTCTGCATAAAGCTCACGTGCTCTTGTTGATTTTGCATCTGCAGGGCCATGTAGTGTACATTGGTCTGTTTAGTCACAGCATCCATTTTCTTCTGCCTTCTCATTAGTTATTTTCTCTACAATAAACAACCAAGCAATAGGCAATCGAACAATCCGCGGACAGCAATTCAATAAATTAATATTGTGTCAATGAGGCGCTGAACACTTTAGAAAGTCTCTGCTAAACGATTTTTAGACCCATGTTCATACGAAGATTTTTACTGTTTTGATTTTGCGGGAGCATCGAATTACTTCATACCAATACACTCCGTATGAAACGCACTCAGGTATAACAGCGCGAATGAGTTCGAACATAGAGTGCAGTTACGTGACTATTTTTTTCTTCTTTGTTTTATTTCACATGGATGAAGAAAAGAGTTACACTCTCCTGAAATTATAAAGCCAGTAGTTCTGGTTACGTGGTCCCATTTCCCATTAGTTGGATTGCGTTCAAACGGTTCACACCAAACGTAGTGGCCCGGGTTGAGTGGTTACTTGCAATGTTAACACAGTAGGTCGAGTGTTTGTATTTAGTAATTCAGTTTATGGGATCACCAGGTTTAAAGCAACTCAAGCAAATAATTGTTAAATACACAAAACAGTGCGGGTTTTGCGGGAGATTGACTATGAGCAGATAATACTTAAACAACATCGCCATTTCCTCTCAGCAGCATCACAGCAACGGATTTTACATGATACAGGAAACTGAACGCAACAAATTAATATGCTGGTTCCCGTAATTAATTGCGTACAAACGTACATCCATTTTTGCTACACTCCAGTGTCATCGCCTATACACATTAACAAATATTTACAGTTCTGCTCTATTGAAACTTACCTCTCATTTAACGTTCCATCATTTAAATTACCACATTAACCCCATTGTGCAAACATTCACGATCCACCAGAAAGTTCTATGTTCGGTGTCCTATACTTCTTGGAATGCATTTTATGATCAATGATGGACACAGCTTTGCAACCTTTAACCACAACTTCCCTATAGCAGTTGAAAATAAGGAGTAAAAAGTTAATAATTAAATTTAGTTTCCAAAATGACCCCTTAATCCTGATACTGGACTGGTAACATTAATAACTTCACAAAGAATTGGTGCGGAGGTAGATACACAATTGCAATAAAGCATATCAATATATTAAAATCGATGTGGATTGTAAGAATCACTAGTTAAACTTCTGATAGGGGTAAGAAGTCATTAGCCAGATAATTTGGGTGTTCAGGAAAAGCAAATAGTTATAAATGCATGAGGTGTGACGTTGGCCACGGTGCACAGCAAAGGACAGTCGGAGTCAAGCAACCTCAGATCATATACCAGGCGCAGCGTGTATCAAAGACGCTCAAGATGCCCATACCATTCACGCGTGCAAACAGTGACAACTATCAGAGTGGCAGAGCCAAAAGAAGTTTCCGCGATTATTCGTGAAGTGTCCGGCGGAACTGTGGAAGTTCCAGAAAAGGTGAAGTTCGAGAGAGGTCTGTGTTGTGTCATCCCCGTTATATAAGGAGGCGAGGCAACGAGGGTTTGAGGTTTTGGTTTTGGTTTGTGTGCGCGTGTCAGCTGCGTGTGTACGGTCGCATCGAAAGGAAGAGAGCGAATCGGTTAATGAGTGTCGAGTGATTGTACCGTCAATTTCAGTTGCTTGAGAGACAGTGAAAGTGAAAAAAAAACAGAAACTTGTGTGTTACGGATACGAGAAGAAAACAGTGGTGAGTTGTAACATCTCGAAGGACTGAAGACTGTGTAACGTCAGTAAAAGACAACTCTGAAGTTGTGCATTCAGACAGGAGAAAATAAAGAAAAAAGTAATTGTACTGGACTTTTGTAATTTTGCTACAGTACTTAAGGCAATTAGGCGTTCCAGTGAATTACCCCAACAAGAAATACATTAGTTCAAGACTCGGATAATTAGAATTTAGTAAGTTTAGAAATCAGAGAATTATCTGCAAATGCATAAGTTTGTCAGTTCTGAAAATTCTTAGGATTTAGCAACTTAAAATTAGCGTTTGAGTGCGAATAATGAGCTTAAGATTTGTCAACACATAGTACAGAAACACTGGTGAGATAGTCCTAAAGTGGATGGGACACATGTTGATAATAGCGCGTGTATTTGTAAAATTCGTGTGCTTCTGGAGTTATATTCTTAGCCCTTTTTATTGTAGAAGTACATATGTTACTGTGATCGTTTATCGACAGTCCGGAGACCCTAAATACCATGCTCGGATTAACACATAGTACTTAGCGCTAACCGGAGGGGAATTAGTTGCATTTCACTGACTCACAACTTGTGCCTTAAATCGTTGTTACGGAAACTGTCATTTGAACCGAAGTTATTGATTTTTCAGAAGTTAGCAGATATAATCGTTTGATTTTTACCGCTTCTATTGCCAATATTCAGAAATTATTTAATTTGACATCCTCAAACACTTGGAAAGTAGCTAGAAACAGCTTAACCCTATTAACCCTAAGCAGTTTACTTGCATGTGATATTTATCAGTAAAGGTAATTATGATAATGTTAATGATGGACGTTACGTGAACGCTTAGTTTGTTTAAGATAGCACAAATAAAATGTTTCTTTTAAGCACCAAAGTATATTTAAACTCGCTCATGGCATTAAATAACGAAATATATTAATACATATTGTAACAAAACTGCCAAGGTCCGAAATCCTGTTACTTTTCTATCTCTTTATTTTTCTCTAAATTTTACTACAAATGCACATTTCCTTTTCGTTGCTAACAGCTTATAGTCTTCTCTGCTATTGCAATCCACAATTATTCTTTTGATATATCTCTCTGTCTTTTAACGTCTTTCTCCACTTTCACTGTCTCTTATTTCTTTACTATTACGATATAATCACTCGACGACACATACGTACTCGCTGACAGGCTGGCTGACTCACTCTCGTAACTAAAACTAACTGTACACGACGACTTAAACAACAACTCAACTCTAAAACTACAACTGCTCTATAACTCACTCAACTAACTACTCAAACTCAAACTGCTACTGACTGTGTCTGTCCTATTTGTACTGAGGCCGGCGTCACGTGACCTTCGAGAACCCTCCATACACACGTGCAACGACGACTCAGCGCAATTAGCGAGAAGCTTCTAGACACTACGGTGTTATCGCGCTGTTTGATCACAAACACACAGTCACTTATAGTCTCGGACCTTTCCTTTCTGTTTTACCGGCATCATTGTTTATGGTCACGTACATCCAGTTGTTCGCCATATCCAAGGTCACCTACTCCCCTCTCGTCCGTATATTGTTGAACGATCCAATGTCACAATATGATAATTTCTCAATTTATAATTCAGTCGGAAGAAAATTAATATATAAAAATGATGAACATCTTGCAGTTATATTAGACGGCTTATAGAATTTTAATATTAATGACATAATTTTGGTTTCAAATGCTGGAAATTAATAATGCATATAATGCATAATATATGCAATGTGTTGTCATCAAATACAATTGCAAAGATTTATCATTACGAAATATGGTATAGTGCATATACACTATTTGGCACGTTGTTGAATAGCCGTTTCTTTTTAGACGACCTCTATTTGAATACTGTATATACGCTGAAAGTGTAAATAGATCTCTCACCCAGGGGGACAGATAATGGCGTTGTATCTTCATTGTGCGTACCACTTATGGTTCAACAATGCGTATGGAATAGCTTTTGCTGTTTCTCTTGAGTTCAAAGAGATTGACAATATTATTACCGCTAATGAGATGGGGATATAATGACTACTTCATATTAACTATACCAGAAAGCATTGCCTCTTCACTCTTTAAGTGCCATGAACATTGCTGCAAATATCCACTTTGTGAGTTTTAACAGTGGCTTCTAGTACATAATTTGCCTCAGGACCTCTAAGAGTTTTGTCAAAACCTGGAATACCATAAGGTAGAGTTGCAGATTTGTTCGCCGGTAAAGAAATGTTCAGCTTAGTTGTATTCACCGAGAATGACAAAGATTAATGCGTGAAATAAGAATAGAGAAAGTCATGTGAGTGCAACTGCTTAGAAAAGGAAGTATTCCATCCATGCAAAAGTTCAGCATATCTTAGATCTTTATGTCTTATAGCGTGATATATGAGTGTCATATAAAGTTATGTTTTCAGGTACTTTATTGGGCCCTGGTTTCTAATGTCTTGTTATAATAACCTATATAAAAAGTATGCAAGTATTTGCAACCGTCTTATTTTGTAAAGCTATAAAATATTTGCAATAAAACTGTAGTATATTTTAGTTTCCTTGTTCTTTTTTTCAAGAATTAGAAGCAAAATTCAATGCTACTACAGTCAAATGTAACACTGTCAGCTTCCAAGCATGCCATTACACCGGTTATTTTACTTGGGTCCTCCCCGACCTTTATCACAGGCACATTTTACTGGAGTTGCTGGGGTTCAAGCTCTGCGACGTTTTTATTTTAAATGGATTGCCAGTCCATTGTGTATCGCTCTAACGGTCACGTCTATTCGAATCACTTCGGTTGAAGTGCCTCCTTAAGGGATATGAAAACTGATTTAGGAATTCGAGAAAGAACTGCATATGTAGCAAAGTAACTCGGCAATTAATGGATTAACTGAATGTAATACGTTGTGCATGTGATTGCGAATGTTGTATAGGATAAGAGAGACAAATACGACCATGTTTCGTAAAAGAAAAGTGAGTAGAGAGAACTGCGTGCATACAATACGTGACATTTTTTAATTCAATCATAGAAAATTGTATGAATTGTAAGTTGAAGGGCGAGTAGGGAATAAATTGGCATATCCTTAAGTAAAATTAAAAGCGAATAGAGAAAACCACGTGAAAGTTACTTGTATAGTAAAATGAATAACATACAAAACTTCATGAAAAGATAGGAGCATATATTGCGGTGATCGGACAAGCGGTTTAGGAGCACACAGGGGAAAAATGTACAAACATTCATTTCTACTTTCTCTACTATGTTAAGTAGAGGAAGTATTGTATTCCACCCAAAAATTCGGTATCGAGATTTCACCGGAAATATATGTTTTGAGGCCCCTGAATAAAGAAAAAAAAAAAGCTCCGTTTGTGTCCGTCTGCCTGTGTGTCAGTCTGTCAGCCATGTGTGCAGCATAACTCAATAAAGAAAAGTCCGTTAAAAACCAAAGTTGGTATTTAAGTTTAATGTCTTTCAAGAGTGTGACACTGCCCTTTACATGGAAAATTTTTCGAAAATTTTTATTTTCTTGAAATTGGTTCTAACGATTTTGACTAAAATGACATGTGATTAAGAAACACATATCTTGATTTTTCTGGCTATAGTCCTGTTTACTCTGGATGACTTTTGCATAACTGGTAAACCCCAAGAGTGAACCAAGTCTTGCTATACAAAAACTGTAGATCTCGCTAAAACACACAATTATATCTGAATAAATTTTTTGTAGAGTGAACCATTTCGGAGATATTGCTTGTTATTTGTGTCAGTTTCGGAAAACTAAACTTTCGTCAAATGCAACATCGTTGTTCATATTTTTTATGTTAGTCGTGCATAGAGAACGAATCTCAAAGCTTTAAAAGATTTGACTATTAATCAAAGCCTACTTTATTCTCATATTCCCCTTGTACCTGCTAGAAAATAAACAATAAGATAATTTGTATAAATGTTTATCTCAACTAACACGAATGAGATAGAGGAATAAGAATTTCTAGGAACCCGTTAGTACAAGAGTACAAAAAGTCATGTGAGTGTAACACATCAGATTTTTATATATGTATACACATGGACGACATTTTTTGTGGTAACATTCTTATTTACAGCACATCTAATATTTCTGCTAGAGATAAATCTAAACTAACCTTGCTGATCGACTTTGGAGTGGGCGAGTGGGGTACAGGTCAACTGCGTTAGTTTGTAATTATTTCTTTCACTTTTAATTTGCAGCGTTCCTGCACTCAGTATTAAAGCTGTTCATTGTTGATCTGCAGCAGATAGTCCATAGCAGCAGAACGGAGAAGTGAACTGGTGTACAGCTAACCTTCACGTACCCAAGTACCTAGCAACTGCTTAAGGTGAGTATTTTCAGCTTTCTCAACTTGTTAGCTAATAACTTGTTTATAAATATATTTCAACGTAATATCAATCGTTTCTACGAAAAGTAATGATAACAAGTTGATTAGTAATGCAGTCTTTAAAATGGACTATAATGAACTGAATGGGTACTCCTAAAAGTATTAAGGCCATATGCGAAAGAAACAAGGATGGGGACGTTCTGCAAACCATATGTGATAAACACAAATGGGGGAACCTCAGTGCTAATGATCTCTGCGTAAGCATAACTGAACTATGGATCGTATGCGAGGGTGTGTAGTCTTTTCCAATGACAAAGTGGAAATGTGACGGAAGTGCACGGTGCATTATTGACAGTGACCTTCCTACCTCTTTTGTTCACATGCCAATCACAATATCCCCCGCACTCTACGGTCGATGCGCAGTCAACGTAACGTCCACGTGAGATTTTCTCGATGTCTGGTGATGGATGATTCTGAAAATGCTATTCAAATCTTAACATTTTTAGACTTATTTGTAAACTAAGGTAAAGAGATGTGTTCATTTTCTTTGGCACATGCATTTTTTTAAAGTTTTGCACTACGCACTAATGTAAATTCTCTACAGTCAAGAAACCAAAAGAAATCACAAGTGGGAGAGTTACAAGTTGTACATATATAATGGAATTAAACATCCATACGAGATTTTGTTCTGAAGGCGTTAGAGCAAAACAGCTTTCCTTCCCTGAAATATATTTCTCATGAGGCAAAACATATACTAACTCGTTTCTAACTATGCTTCATCAAAACTTCATCCGCGTTTTAGGTTAATCACGCTTTATAAATAACACATTTCACCTACGTAATGTGTGTAATATCAAGCCTATAATAACTTCAACCTTAAGGAAATCCAACTCATGGATGTCTTCACTTCTTAGGAACATTACCAAACCAGCAATTGTCATAGAAACAGAAAGACTGGGCGCTAAGGGAATGATAATGGGGAGACTAAAAATATGGTAGCATCGAAAAATAGATCATTTTATGGGAAAATATGCTAAAATAAATCTTAATTATGGGGAAGAGAACTATTGTTTTCAAGAATTGAACTGAGAGCTTGAAAAAATTCTGCAGGAAACGGACAATTTGTGGGTAGACACAGAGGAACAAATCAGAGGTTTTTAGAAAGACCAAGGACTAAAATAGAGATATAGAAAAAAGGAAACATTTGAAGCTATAAGAGAAAAGGAAAAATTAATATCTTGCAGAAAATTAAAAGAGGATTGGGGCGGAGAGAGCCGTGTAAAATGTAATAAACTAGGTACATAAGGATGGAGACCTGGACCATAGGTTAAGACGAGGCAGGAAAGGAATAAATACATGCCCTCTTTGTGGAGGAATAGAAAATGATTTATATTATATATCAGAATGTGAGGAAATAATAATTGGAGAAAACGTTTTAGCAAGGAAATATTAGTTCAGAAGTTTTGAAAATTAAGACAATGAAGATAAAAATGACGGTAATATTTGAATTTTGGGGGATTTATGGGAAACATGGAAGGAAAATAAACAAAATAGAACAAAAATCTAGGCTCACCATACATGAATATCCATAGCATCAACGTGTGTTGTGAACTGAGATGGGAAAGAACAACTCATATTGTAAAAACAAAAATTGTAAAACATGAATGTACCTGTATTGTTAGGTTAAATAAGATGCTAGTACTACCACCACGACCAAAACTACCAGAGAAAAAATCTGTTGTGATGCACTCACATGACTTTTTCTTCTCTTGTATTAGCCATTCTTACAAACTCTTATTCTTCTTTCTTTTTCGTGTTAGTTGAGATCAACATTTGCAGAAATTATCTTATTGCTCGTTTTCTTGCACGTGCAACGGGAGTATGGCTTTGAACAATAGTCAAATCTTTAAAACTTTCAAATTCCGTTCTGTTAACACGGTTAACACATAAAAAATGAATAACAATGTTCCATTTGACAGGAGTAAAGGTTCTCCAAAACTTACACAAATAACGAGGGATATGTCCGAAATGATTCACTCTACGAAAAATGTATTTAGACATAAATTGTGTATTTTAGTAAGACTTCGTCCATCTCTTATGGATTACCAGTTATGCAAAAGCCATCCAGAGTAAATAGGACTTCACCGACTATAGCCAGAAAATTCATTTGTCATAAAAATATCTCAAACATATGGCATATTAATCAAAATCGTTAGAGCCAGTTTCAAGAAAATCAAAATTTTCGAAAATTTTACCATGTGGAGGGTAGTTTAGGGTGGGGCTATTTTCTTCAAAACCTTCGTGTCACATCCTTGAAACACACACAGACAGACACACGCGGACCTTTTCTAAAAATGCTTTTTTTTTATTCGGGGGGCCTCAAAACATGTATTTTCGGTGAAATCTCGACATCGAATTTTTGGGTTGAATACAATACTTCCTGTATTTTTCTAAACGTGGTAGAGAAGTAAAAATGTGTACCCGGGAATGGAAAATGTGTTGATCACACAAGTATAAAGCCTTCATTGTACCTACTATTTGCACCAACGCAACTATTATTTTCAGTAGAATTTATGTATTCACCAAACATTGTTTAACATTGCTAAATTGTTATAAGTAATCAGGGGGTCAAATGCAAGCGCAGTGCATTGTCTTGAAAAAACAATGAAATTGGTCAAATATAATGGTACACTAGATACCTAGTAGGCTAGTATTTTTAGCCAGATAATTTGAAATATAGAATAGCAAATTTATGAATAAATATCAAGATTATTTATCTTACAGGTGGAAGAGCTACATATATCATATAAGTAACTGATTCTATATGCAATAATCAATGAAGAGTTGCCTATGTCTATTTTATGCGTCACTTCACTTAGGTTTAATAGCTTTTGTGTTCCTACGGGAGCAGGGTAGAAACAGAAATTTATTTCTTGGTTGTCTTATAAATAGTATGGTAAATAGTAGGGTTAAAGTACACCAATACACTCCGCGGTCTATGGTCTTCAAATGGGCGGAATGTAACAAGAGCTGAAGAGAAAATTGCTGTTATTTGAAATCAATACACAAAGGTGGTCAAGAGGTGATGGAGTGAGGTGCGAGGGCCGCCTCCTTCGCCTCAACATAAGTTGTGGTCGCTCGCTTGGTGTAATTGAAGGCAAAGTATGATTACCTTCGCTCTGTTATGACAGGGCGATTAGGGGACGTACTTCCCGTACTAAAGGCAAAAGTTTAACAAATTACTGGGGTTGGTATAGAATAATAACTCTCATAAGTCAGTGTCTGCCTTAAACCCCACTTTACTGTGTAAATGCTTCAAGGTGAAGGGTGAGTAGGCAGCCT
The DNA here is from genome assembly GCA_030765045.1 of Tenodera sinensis. Classification (NCBI taxonomy): domain Eukaryota; kingdom Metazoa; phylum Arthropoda; class Insecta; order Mantodea; family Mantidae; genus Tenodera; species Tenodera sinensis. The sequence continues at coordinate 34,349,274 of CM060962.1, forward strand.
ACGTACATACGTACGTGTGAAGGCTCAGTTTCCTTTGCTACAGAAGCAATCCACAGTGTTTGGTATTCACGCTGCGTATAAAATATTTATTTTAAAAGTTTTTATTTACTCTCATTCTGCATTCTCAACATATTCAATCACTTTCGTTTAATCACTCAGATTAAATAAGGGTTTTAGCGCAATATTTTTCACTTTGTGTGGCCCACCAACAGTGGACTGGCTCTTGCATGCTTTGTTGTATGATAATATCTATGTCTATGCCTTAAAACTGCTAATTCCCTGTGGCAATTTAATACTGGAGGGAGAAAAACTCTTGGATGAAAACCGGCGAATGGCTAATTTCTGATCAGCCTAAATTACTCCCGATAGAATTCCAAATTATATTATTTTAAGAGCAAGTGCCTTAAATCGAGAATATTCAAATATTATTAACTAAGATAGGTATAAATCTAAGTAGATAAATCATATTAAAATAATCAATAAAGAGCGATTACCATTCCATTTTAATAATTACAATAATGAAGGATGGTACGAACAAAGTAGATTGCTAATGCAGATATCTCTAGTGCATGAAGGAAGAAGAAGAAGTAACATAAATAAATGCAGTTGCACCTCTGTTTATACATTGGAATAATGCGTGTAAAAATGCAACACAATAATATACCATAAAAAGCAACGGGTTATGGAGATTAATTTTAGTACCTGGTATTGGCATGCAAGATAAAATAAAAACTAAAGCGGTGTTTCCTTTTAGTTTCTTTACCTGCTAATAGTTAATAAGGCGACCAAATTATTTCCGGTGATTTGTGTCTGCAGCTATTGTTGAAGAAGTGTGCATTGGGTTGTAAGTGGAAAGATGGCAATTAGCCTCGGCTTTCCAAATTAAAAGCCACAAAATAATACTTTCATCACTTCACTCTAATATAAACGCTACTACCATCGGAAATTACGTTGCAAAACTTCCCTCGTGCCCTTCATTAATGGTTCTTTATTTTCAGAAGACTTAATTTATAAAAAGGTTCCAGTGGAACAGCTAAAGGAACACCTACATTCTATTGAAAAGTAAGCTAAATTAATATTAAAATAAAACAAGCCACTACCACTTGGCCCGATAAATGTATCTTTGCACAGGAGACCTATACTTAATGTTTTGCTAGTACAGTAATATTAGCCCTGCATTAGAGTTCGAAATTATTAACTGATTCAGAAGTATCGGCCCGATTGGCGAATTCAGTTGAGTGTGAAATATATGTACCAAACCCAAAGGGTTATTTCTCAGTACAAAATGACATTTAAGTGCACGTAAATATGATAACCTTATGTCAGTAGATGGTCTGGAATGTCTAATAGCTCGGGAGTAAACTCATTCTGGGAAACATACTTATTACTATCACTCCAAAGGTATTTGAAAAATTTGACACTGAAGTTAAGGTTTCCCGGAAAGATCACTTACACAATTTCTCTTTCGTCAAACTAAGACAACGAAAGAACAGATTTGTTTATTACCACTGCTACAAAATTTGACAGAACAGAAAATTAGGCTACAGGGGCTTAGTCGTCTAGTTTTCAGAATGACATCAAAAGCGTGCTTTGGAACATGCTTTGTTTTCCTACGTTTACGTTACATGAAGTGGTATATTACCATAGCGTTCAAAATGAAAACCTGTTATTCGAAAAGTGCAAAAAAAATTCTTCTTTTTACTCGCTTGCCGTGACACTGAATCCCTGATGTGCTGATGTAACCCTGGAGATTGTTATATTTTCTTGGTTCAGGAAAGAAATAGAGAAACATGATAAAATGGCGGCGTAATGCACTATTCCTAGGGAAAACTCACACAACCTCATTCCCTTCTCGAAATCACCCCATATTTTAGCTAAAGACAAACACATAATTGATTACTTTTAATCTTGCTGTTTTCGTATGAAGTTGTTAACATTAGCACTGATGCCGCTCTATATAAAAGGAGAGTAGTAGTGACTTCGTATAACGTAAACTGAAATTTAGGAGTTAAGCTGTTACAGGAGTAAGCAGGGAGATGTAATGTTTCTGGATCATGTTCGTTTTGCCTAAGCTCGTATTGTGTGTCAGAAGAGTCCGTTTTAGAAATTGTGACATGTATTTTTGTTATATCCTCCATATAAATTAGTTGGAAGTCACATTGTTTGAATATTTTTAAAGAAATGAACGGCACATACCTGTAGCTTGGAAGAAACTTCTACACAATAAAATACCTGAAAATTCCACGAGCGCTTCAGACAACAACTACCGCTGGAATGCAAATAGGACATAAATATTTTATTATTCAAGGTTGTAAAATAATTATATACTTACACTGTTCCTTATGTGGAAGTAGTTTGTAATGTTCTGTAGAGTAATGTTTAGTTACAACGTAGTACTTTCGTGGCAAAACATCAACAAAGAGCAGTTCGCACCAAAATCTTATGATTTTATTACAAATACCAAGAAGTAAGCTGAAAGGCAGCATTTTATTTCTAGTTTGTGCTTAACCAGCAATGAAATTACATCTAAGAAACCAGAGAAGAATATGCTAAGACAATGTAGCAGCAGATGAATATGTTCGGAAAATCGACATATTGATGAGGGCGAACAGCTGACAATCAGAATGTGATCTATGGAACCAGGAGAATCATTCATGATGTACTTCAGTATATTAAATTGCTTCCAGACAGCTCGTTTGTGAAATAAATCTCAGTGTATTGACACCTGTCAGAAATAGCAAGGATGACCCTAGTGAAACGATTGTGTTAGATGTCACATACACCACTGTGGGTATTTTAATGTTCTGCTTTGTTTCCAAACAAGGCGATATAGAACAAATAAGCAACTCGGCCATTTTCACCACAATACTAGTACTGAGCATACACAAGCTAGATTGAATTATTTGACCAAAGTATTCTGCCTATAATCCAGGTTTATTACAAAGGTTCTTCATAAGAGAGGCATTTGCACCTCAGAAGTGTTTGCCTTGTTCCAACCCTATGTTTTGTGTCAGAAGTGCTCTATACTAATGTTAAACATACATCAGTGAACAAATGGAGCGACAATGAGGAAGAATCGAGCAAGCTTTCAGCGATTGACTACAACTACGTCCTTGTAGACATGAGAACTCGGTAGTTTAGCACTTTTCAATCATATTTTTCGTAAGCCGGAAAATCAAGTTCTGGGTCATGTGTTCCGTCAACGGCTGTGCGCTGGAAGCTTTTTTGTTCAAGAAACCTTCATCTGCCTAAGAGAAACAACATGTCCGCTTCATGGATTAGAACACAAAAGGAATTAGAGCTGTCCACATCCTTCTAGATTACAGATCCTATATGTGTGGTACAAAACTAAACATAAAAAATGTAATATACATTTTTCCAAAAATTCACTTCCTCTACCACTTGGATATGGAGATGAACGAGATTTCCCTGGAAAACGCCACTCAGGATTTCAGATCTGTTGCAAAAAAAGTGTTTTTTTAGGGATAGTGCGTGTGTGCGTATAAGCGCGTGTGACCGTATAAATCGTGCTATCTGTTTCCCCATGAAAAGCATAATTGAAACGCAAAAGCTCGGTTTAATCTAAACTTTCACACCTAATAAAGAAAATGTGCCTTTCGCTAGTATGAAGTAACAAAATTCATAGTTCCATACCTTTAGCATAGCAGTCATTCTTGCCAACTATGCGAAAGCTTTTATTCTAACACACATTGTGTACGCATTGCAGAAATTTTCATACACACACACACACACACACACACACACACACACACACACACACACACACACACACACACACACACACACACACACACACACACACACACGGACCACTTTCTAAAAATGCTTTTTTGGATTCAGGGTGCCTCAAAACATGTTTCCGATGAAACCTCGACATCGAACTTTTGTGTGGCATACAGTACTTCCTCTGCTTACTATATGTAGTAGAGAAAGCAAAAATGAGTCTTTGTGCAATTGTTCACATTTACAGAATATTTTAATATGTGATTCGTGTATATTTAATAGATTTTAATTTACGCAGAAAGCAATATTTGGACATTAAAACTATTAGAAAGGAACACAAAAGTGAATTATGTGTTTAGCTTATTTGTTGGATTTGAAGCATATATCCAGTAACAAACAATGCGGTTTATGATTATATATCTATCTAGAATTTTGGAGAAAAAACCACGTTAGAACAATAGCGTATTTATTTCATAAAAATATCAATTAAAGTATCACCATATTTAAATGTTTAAGAAGTGGAATCAGGACTGAAAAATTCAGTCCTACAGCGGGATTTGCACCACGGATCTTTGCACCAAGGTCACCTCAGCCTTCTAATAGTCCTTTCTACCTATAGAGAATGTGCACGAAAGGATTTCTTGGCTTGTGATAGGACATAAGTAGAAGAATATTATATTTTACATGCATATAACTTTTTAAGTTATAGTTATCTTTATAGGTATTGCTTCTAAAGCTATTCCTGCAAAAGCTTATTTTGTGCCTATTTCATGTTATTTGACATACATTTTTGGAAAAATAATTTTTTTGTAGACGCAAGCGAATATAGGAGACTAAACAGTAATAAAATATTTAAAAACGAGTCGCTATATGCTGGGACTTGAAACACCACACTGTTTCCAATTCCATGAGCCATTAACTAAGAAAGTATCTAATATATGCAATTGCAATTAGATATATACTTTCTAACCACGCTGGTCTAGGTGTCTTCAATGGTGTGGTTTATTAACATTATATCATTTTTGTCTTAGACAACTTTTTATAATATGTATCGGCATTTAATTGGAAGAAACCTTCCTGTAATAGACGAATTAAAATATATATCTCTACTCCAAACACTATAAATGTTATTGTAAATGTAAAACGATGCAGAATTAAGAGAAGAAAAGATAGATACACTACCATCTTTCAAATGTATTGAGAATGTATATAAATATTACACCTACAAACAAATGTGTATCAAACTAAAGCAGAAACTCCAATTTAAAAGACACAGAATACTGAAATTGTAATTTTTTAGCAATTTTCATCACTTAGTCTCCTCTTAAGAAGTTTGTTAAATGAAATGAAGACCTATGTTTAGTGTTACCTCCTGAAGGTTTATTTTACCTTAGAGAATCTCTCAATAATTGTTTCCTCAGGGATCTTCCGTTAAAATTATAAGACATCATTTTCTGTTGAAGTGTTCTAACGCTGGCAAAAGTTTGTGGTTTTTCCAAGAATGAGTTTTTCAGTAAACACAGAAGATGAATAACGTAACTCAGTTTATTACAAACGCGGGTCATTGAACTTCTCGCTGGCACAGAAAAGCCTTTATTTCTTTCCACTCAGTGAAAGATAATAGACACTGAAGTTATTACTAAGAAGTAAGGTTACGCTAAGTAGCTATGTTGCCTCCGAATGTGTCAGCACCTTAAATTGCTTCTTTTTTTTTTTTTTTTTTTTAAAAAAGGGACAACTAATACCAAATGCACTGTTTTATGACGGTTTTACACTTTGTGGCATTATTTGTTTAAGAAAAACTGTTCATTATATGAACGTTTTGATCCTTCAGTTTGTTACAAAGGCAATAAGAAATATAATTTTAAAAAATCAACCTTGTAGTTCAACTTGTGTTGGAAGAAATATATTTTGATTATACCCAATAAAATTGATGTAAATTAATATAAATTAATCAATATATCAAGAATGTGGTTAGATATTGGAATGAAACTTGGTACACACATTTCTTTAGTTGCTTAAAATGCCTGTGCAGAAAATTAACCCTCCAACTTCAATACTTTAGAAAATCACTTTTCTGACTTCGGTGTACCCTTAAATTTCCCCTGAACAGGTGCGGCTGACCGCCATTATTGGAACACTCAACACCTGTCAGTATATGTCTGCAGGCCAGCGTTGCCAAGTCCGTTCAAGGCATTTATTTCACCAAACTTCAAAAAGTGTGACATTTTAGTGAACACTATCTTATGTTCTCCAAATTAAAGCTTTATCTTAGCCGTTCTCTCTCTCTCTCTCTCTCTCTCTCTCTCTCTCTCTCTCTCTCTCTCTCTCTCTCTCTGAACTTCCACGCTCGTGCGATAATATATATTAAATTTTGTTACATAAAATACATTACGCTACTATTATAGTATTATTTTCGCACCGAGGAAAATAATTTTGCTTCGAATTGTTGCGATACTGTTTTCCTTTGGACTAATGTGATGTACAATTTTAAATATAGAGTACTATTTCGACATTTATTATGCCCTATATGAATGTCACAGCATTAAAATATAAAAGAAATACAAGCCTCTTATAAGCCTATGCACATTTACCTAAATGTATCCGAGTGCTTTGAGGATCACAGTATTATTACTATTATCATTATAATAAACAATCTATGCTGCTAAACTTCACTACTTTCTTTATTCAGATTCGAAATTGATATTGTGATTTTACTAACATGGCTATGTACTTCTTAGGGCAGAAGGCTCAATATTCGTGTGGTTTGAAGCATATGTATGTGCACAATTTTAGTAATATAATATTAGAATGCTTAAATGAAGAATTTAACCCTTTGGATTTAGTATTTAATTGCGGATTAGTGGGATACATCATACATATACATGGCGTGCTTCTATAAGTTCACCTGCGTGGTGATCCGGCACCAATGTTCCACTTTCCGTCGCACATGTCCTTCTTGATTGTCCGCGATACGCTCGTGAACGCCAGTCCCTTGGCCTGGGTCCTACACTGTGCTCAGCTTTAGGCATCGACCCAGTAGCTGCCAATACAGTGCTGCAGTTTGTTGCCAATATTGACTTTTGTAAACAAGCTCAAGGCGTACTTTACTTCGGAGGTTTTAGCATTTTAGGTTTTTTTCATAGAGTAGCCTTGTTGCACGGTGTGTTCATAACTGGAGTAATTTAAATGCTGCAGGAGTTACAGTAATAGAGGTTTTAATTTTTTCCATCAACTTTATTCGAAGGAAGTTTCTTGAAGAGGCAAATATTGTGTTTCTCAGCTGTCTTCCAATTCTACAGAAATGTATCATATTTTCTTTCCATTTCGATATATTCATCATCCTATGAGCGAGTGTTGTATATGCGCCTCCAACTCCAAAATGCATTTCTTATTGTCAGTCGTAATTGTGTAACCCAAGGCAATATCTGTCTGAAGGCGCCTGCAAAATAACAAATCTTTTTCGAACCAAGCGCTCTTTACATCCTTTGCCTATCTCAGTTGCTCATCTTTACACATCCCAATAGAAGATTAAGGATAGCCCCTTTCACTCTGTTCTTGTCACTATATCTTCATGAATTAGATGTTTATGTATCTTCTGGAATGAAGCCGCATCACTAGCGCTAACTGTGGCAAATATTCTGGCGTGCACTAGCAATAAAGTTAACCATTTTTGGAAAGTTCTATTATTCGTAACTAATAATATCAAGGATTAAATTATGTTTTTCAATATAACAGGTAGCTGTGTTCATTAGTGTAAGAAATAAATATATTAAACATGGGTAATTAAAACTAGAATCCTCCAAAACAGTAGTACTTTTCTTCAACGTTTCTTGTGATCTAAAGAAGTGTGGAACAGACCCTTCTTCATTTACGGCTTCAAGTAAAGTACTTTACATATTCCTTCTATGCGCAGCTTATACTTAGCTTTTGCCACTAAGTTGAACAGATACGATATAAGTGAAGGAAGATACACAGATAAGGCTTAGAGTGAGTGAGTGAGTGAGTGAGTGAGTGAGTGAGTGAGTGAGTGAGTGAGTGAGTGAGTGAGTGAGTGGGGTTTAAGGGCCCGTCGACAGTTAGGTCATTTGGGCCCGATAAGGCTTAGAGAATCCATCACATCTATGAATACAGGTGGTATGGTTGGTCTATTAATATTTTATTTAAGCTTCTGTCTTACACGTATTTTAAATTAAATCCAGTTTTATACCAATTTTAAATATGGGGTTATCTGGACTAAGCTTGTCCCAAACCGTACCTCAGTTTTAATACGCTTCATATTCCGCAAAACATTAATCCCAGAACCAATTATAAAGCTTAAACGTTTAAAACATGAATTACAAAAATTAAAATTATCTCTAAATATTGATTTATTACGGTGCCTTAAACGGATTATAATATGTAGTTGGACATCCTTGTTTGATCAGATAGCTTCTTGCATTTCGCTATCCTCTGACAAAGAGCGCAAACTTCAACACAAAATAGAGCAGATTTCAACATTGTCAAAAGGCATTTAACTTCAGCCTGAGGTCGCTAGTCACAACTAGTTTCCAAGGCAAATTTATACGGAGAAGATGGATCGAACTACTGAAGCGTGTAGCTGAATACTGCAGGGACTTGTTTCATACACAATTTGATCACATAGAGGAACAGCAGGAATAAGGGATACTTAATTTAACAATTCCCACCACCGACATACAGTTTGGAAGGGAAATTACTACATTCCTTCTTATATGTGTTTTATAGAAGCAGTACAAACAAAAAAGTATAATGGCATTTTGCTCCTTGATCAGCCGATTTCAAAAAAATAAATGGTTTTTGTTCCAAATCGGATGCGAAATTCCATATGAATGTACGAAGATAATAGTTTGTTGCTTGTAAGGTGCGTAGAGTAAAGTATTTCGGTATTATTTATGGGGCATCACACAGGGTTTCGAAATAATTAATCACTTAAAAGAATTAAAATAATACTCCAAGCTGCTCTTTCAGACGTCGTGAGGTAAGTTATAGAGGTAATCTAATACCTTCATCCCCCATTTCGTTAGCTGTCCCATCTAATTCATATTTTTTTACTTGCTTTCTAAATGGTATAACTAACTGAAGTAGCTCAGGTATACGGTTTGTGGTGCTTTATTGAACACTGCGCTTGTCTAACCACTGCAGCACCTTTCTTGCTAGTAGTAGGGTTTGGAGCGTTGTTTCCTAATATGGAACGGTAACTGGCAAAATCCATTTTAATTGTGAAGTCATCCTCTAATGAATCCAGTAATTTATTAATTAACCAGTCTTTGAATGTTTCTGCATTAATTTCAAAATGGCAATCCATATTGCAATTTTGGCGGCGTGAACGAAATATCCACTTACGATATAGTATGAAACCAGCACATTCGGAACACGCATGACACACTATTGACCTACTTCCCTTTTCCTGAGGAACCTTCATACCACCATTGCCCTTAAGAGCTTTGCCAAATATACTACTTTCTCTACTAGTAAGCAGAGGAAGTGTAGTATTCCACCCAAAAATTCGAAGTCGACATTTCACCGGAAATATATATTTTGAGGCCCCCTGAATCCAAAAAAGCTCTTTTAGAAAAAGTAATGTGTGTGTATCTGTCAGTCTGTGGGCAGCATAACTCCAAGACGAAAGGTTGGTTAAAAACCAAACTTGGTATTTAAGTTTAATGTCTCTCAAGGATACGACAATTTTAAAGAAAATTGTTCCACCTTAAACTTAAATTTTTCGAAAATGTTGGTTTTCTTGAAAATGGCTATAACGATTTTACAATACAAAAATTGTGATATTTCATCACAGATGAAATGCATATTTTGAATTTTCTGTAGTCTGTTTACTCTGGATGACTGTTGTATAACTCGTAACCGTTGATCTCGCTAAAACATACACTTTATGTCGAAATAAACTTTTTGTACAATGAACTATTTCGTCGATATAACTTGTTATTTGTGTCAGTTTCGGAAAACAAAATTTCATCAAATGCAACATCGTTGTTCATTTTTTTTATATGTTAACCGTGCAAAGAGAAAGGAGTCTCAAAGCTTTAAAATATTTAACTATCACTCAAACCTACTGTATTCCCATATTATCCTTGTATCTACAAGGAAATAGGCAATAAGATAATTTCTGAAAATGTTTATCTCGACTAACACGAGGAAGATATGGGAATAAGGGCTTGTAAGAATGGTTAGTGCAAGAGCAGAGAAAGTCATGTGAGTACAACAAATCAGAATTTTTTTTCTTTGATTTTGTTTTGAATGATTCTGGTTAACCATGTTACGTCTATATGTTCATGGACCAGTGCTTCCTAAAAATTTTCTGCAATTAATTTTTGTCAGGGGTGTAATTCGGGTAGCAACAATGTCTCTCTTTTCCTTTAGAAACCTCCAACTGTCATTAGTTTTTGTACTTAAACCAATACCCTACATTGTAGTGGGTACATAACGTAATGTGCTCCCTGCAGTTTACTTTCCCTCTCATTATTAATGTTGACCTTTTTGCTGTTGGATATGCTCCTTGATCATAAGAACTGAAAATTGTTGTGCGCAAAATGCATTTTTGAAAACCGTCCAACCCAGTAGGTACTCCTGTTTCGAACATTCCGTGTTCTTTTTGCCGAAGATTTAAATACAAGTACACTAATGAAACTGCTTCACCAAAAACTCGTGACATTGCGTGTGCACCACCTACACCACGAACTTCCACAATTAATTCCTGAGATTTTTAAAATTTACTGTTACAGTTATTTCTATTGAAAAGGGATTTTAAAAGGTTATAGACATTAAATACAATCTTCGTGCCTTGAACATGAATCACCTTACGTTTGTCAATCGAAGAAGCACTTGTCCAAACTTTGGTGGACATGTTCATACTTCCGTATCACAAGCGTAAGTGAAAAGAAAAATATAACAACTTAATGTATATATTAGCAATATTCCAGCTCGAGTTTAAACGCGATTTAACATTTATCCGGTCACTTTAATAATAAAAAAGACCACTACTCTGAAAATGCATTAAACATTAATTCATTCATTTTTCAAACTATGTATTTATATCTGAAATATGCTTTGAGAGGAATGGTTAATGCTTCAGTTATGCAATGTGCGTTTATATTTTAGGTAAGTGCTGTGAGAAAGGAAGGTTGTGTTTTTCAGGCTTTTCATTAATTTCAACATGTGATGTGATGCAGGTAAGCCTAATGTAAGTAGTACAGTAGTTAGTGTTCTGTACCCGTGACTTGCCGGTTGTTCATGCGTTACTCTTGCGGAGGGCGCGCCGGTCCTCGCCCGGCTAGGTTTTCAGTTAAAAGTCCATAAGTGAAGGTTAATGCCCGATAACATCAAAATTTAAAGCATAGATGGTATTAATACACGGCTGGGCTACATGAGAATCAATAATACATACGTTTCTTATTTCTGTGTGCAAATAACTGCAACAATGAAAACCTTCTCAAACAAAAGGAAGACTTGACTCTATCTCTCTGCTAAAGCAGACAGTTTTAGCATAACGTTCTCAAAGGAACTAGTTAAAGGTACTACACAAAACTCGCAAACTTTTACCATGTGCAGAGCAGCTGTTGTGAACAAAACAACTAATATGAAAATTGCGACTGGGTATGTGTTCACCTGCATGCTCGTTGGCACATTTCTTGGCGCATCCCACTGGCTGTAAAACAGCTGCACCATGCTGCCACATGTGCCTCAGAAATAACAAAGCCCTTAGTATGGAGCATACTATGTAAACCAAATGATAAGCATTTCCTTATCGGAAGAAAATGCTTAACAGCTCTGGTTCTCAAGTTCGCTGGCTCAAAGCCGGTGGAGGGTGATGAACTTTGTGTTGTTTGAGCGCAAAAATTACATTAAAAAAAAAGATCTCTAGTTATATTTTTTGGGGAGAAGATAAGTTTTGAATAAGAAAAAATAAGAAAAAAAATGTTTAATAAGCAAAATGAGTTTAAAGTTTATTCACACGATTACTCCTAAACCACTATTCAAGTATATTAAAGGGTATGATTTACAAAATATCAAGGTTTTGGAAGAAGTGCCTTATGTACCTTGTGATGATACCTTATACGTGTGTGACAATTTGTATGAATCACATGATTTCAGTTCTGAAGATAAATTGAAAGTAAAATCTTTAGATTAAGAAACTGATCGTGAAGAAGAAGATTTAAGCAACCTATGTCATTATGACATGTATTTTGTAGGTAATATCACATGTTTGTCAAAGATATCATCGTCATCATCGTCATCTTCATCATCATCGTGGTCGTGGTCGCGGCCGTGGCCGTGGCCGTGGTCGTCGCCATCAATTATTGACAGTACATTTCAAAATACAAGTTGTATACCTGAATATCGCAATTTGTTACCTTTCCATGTAGTGTAGTACAAATTATTATATATGGTGTACTCATATTATGTTTTATTTATCTTTGATAGATCTAGTAAGATAATGCCAATAAAACCCATATATATTTAAGCTAAATGAAGCTAGACATTAGAATGAAGGAAAACAACAATAAAAAAATGTAAGCATATAAACATAAAAATATGGCAAGGGCCTACTAGGCCCCGCGCGACTAACAGTGTTCTACTAGAGCGTGTGCTTAACGGAGGTTTAAATTGGAGAAAAATACTTGTTTTCAAAAAAGAAGTATGTACATACATTTGGGAATAAAAGCTGCAGTGGAAAAGTTGTGCTACAATGAGCGCCGTGCTGGCTACATCATTTCTCGTAGTATCGGAATCGTGACCATGGCATTGCAACAGTACTGCAAGATGGCACCTATACTATCCTATTTTCCATTCGCCCCCTTTTCCTCCGCAGAAGGTCAGGGCCTTCCCATGAATAACGAAGGAGCCATACGGCGCCGAGCGGCCAGCACTTTAGCCAAGATTTATAGCAGATTAGCCATACCTCTGCAAATGGAGCCTGTACATCATTTTCTCATTTATGTTTTGGCCGTTTGGTGGGCTGCCCGCCTGTTTGCTTGTTGTATAACGGCTTCCACTTGCCACTATTCTCCTTCGTCTTTTTCTTTGCTCTGATATCCTCAATCTCTTTCATATCTTCTTGCTGACGGCAAATTACTCAAACACAGATTCATGTAGTGCAAACAAGCGCCATCCCCCATGATGTAGTCCATGAAGTCGCCGGTTCAAACCTAGGGGAGGGTGTAAAATTCTTAACATTGCTTCATTCTGAAGGGGAGTGAACCTGCTGGTCCCATGTCGTAGGTTTATGCTGATAAAAAGAATCTCAAGATGATAAAGAGGCATATGCGCAAAACTAAGTGGTCTTTCTGTCTTTCACTCCCACTATAAAATGAGACATCTAGATCTATAGTAGTTACAGGGCGTCCATAAATACCATTCAATTTCAAGTTTTGAAGTGAGTACAAATGACCATAGCAGCTAAAAGGGTAACATAGTACTACTAATTTCAAAAACCGCCAGTTGTTTCAATTTACGACTCCGGAAATGTTACCACATAGAGATCCTCCCGTTCTGAGGTTATGTGCCAAATAAAAAAAACTCTCCACCAAAACAGATCTGGATTTTGGTTTCGCTTCAGCAGTTTAAGAAACAATTAAGTATAGCAATTATTTGAATGTGATTTTCAATTGTATCACTTATAGTTAGCTGCTGAATCAGTATACATAGAATCTGCAATGTCTAGTCTTAAATACTACTTTCATAGATGGTTCTTTTAATCTTAGTTTCTTAGCGCTTTTTTTGTATTCTTTTCTATGGCATTCAAATGTGTTTAATTATTCTTTATTCGTTGTATCACTCATGGTTATTCGCTTAGTTAGTACAGAATTAGCAATTTTAATAATAGCTTAATAGATAGTTTATATTTTTTAGTCTTAGTTTCTTTGTTCCTTTGCTGTATTCTTGTTTTGCAGTGTAGTCAAACTTGTATAAACAAATTACATGTAGCTACTGTAATTGGTGCTTTGCTCTGTTGTAGTACAAATAAATAAATGAACGAATGAATGAACGAATGAACAAATGAATAAATGAGTGAGTTAAGTGCAGTAAGATAAATATGCGTTTCTCAGGTACAGCCATGGAAAAAATGATTGAGCTCATTAGGAGACCAGAATATCTCTAAGTTCAACGTCGTGTTGCAGCGCAGTTTACACAAGTCAATATTTCCAACATGCTGCTGAGTTTATTGATACTCTCTGCTCCATATGTTAACGTCTGTTGAACACACAAATAGGCTGTCTCTTGAATCACCACTCGCATTTGTAGTTCTATTTGCGATTATGTATACAAATGCGAGTGGTGACTTAAGAGACAGCCTACTTGTGTGTCCGACAGACGATAGCATATGGAACAGACTATCAATAAACTCAGCTCTATGTTGAACATATCGACTTTGCGTTAACCACGCTGTAACATGACGTGGGATATTTCGCTCTCCTAATGCGCTGAATAATTTTTTCCATGGCTGTACCTCAGTGTCAAAACAAAGTTTGGAATACAAATAGCGCTAAACAACTGATGGTTTAAGAGTACCCATGGCTATAATTTCGCCAATATCTTTAAGGAATTCAAACGTAGTTTTTATGTCCAAAGAAACGTTTAAAACTTGCAGCTTTAATTATATACTGTGCTTTTTGTTCTCAGAGACCTTGCCGCTTATACAGGCAGTTAGTGTATAAGTGCCGTATAAATGACACTACAATGTGTATCCACTTCGGTGTGTTATTTTCTTCGTCCAACAGTTTTCCCAAAAATACCTGTCACAAAATTTACCACCTGATGTACTTTGCGTGGTTGTACTGCGCAGCAAATTAAACAATGCCTTTCAGTATAGAGTATCCGCCTTGCTTCATACCTTAATACGTGACCAACTGGCCTAGGTAGTGCGAGGTCATTGCCCTTGCAGAAAGCATTCGAGCTCATGCTTGCCCACATGGGACTTCTTAGAGTGTATTCTGGTTTGGTTCTAGTTCACGGTTGCATGAATCCTTACTCTCAGAGATGCTACACAACACGACAGGTTCATTTTTTCTCTTAATTCCTAGTCACCTTTTCACTACCAATGAAGTTTGACACACACACACACACACACACACACACACACGCACACACAAGCAATACCTTAATATTCAACGTCGCTGCCGTTATCTTAGTACACGCAAATCAACATCCTCGTGTTTGCCGACATCTGAACCACGTGTGTGGATATCGACTTCCTGAACACGAGTGCTTCCCAACATTTTTGCTTCTCCCTACCCAGTGCATATATTTCTTTATTTGACTACATGTCTAAGAACATTGAGCTGTGTCTCGGACTCTAATAGTGCTCCATTTTAGCAGTGGCTACTCACTATCCCTCAAGGCCCAAGGTTAAGCTCCGACGGAAACAATCTTACGGTATCTTGCCCTACATGTTCTTTCAATATTCCTGTCTTAGGAATTATCGTTATTTTTGCTATCATTACTCTTATTATCTCGAATGTACTGCTTCAGTTTTCCTGCGGTAACTCTTCATTTACCCGTTACGGTTTCTGAGATATGTGTAATTGGTACATAATGCCACGTCTTATTTTTCAGAAAATTCAGAATATATACTACAATTTTCAGCCTAATACTATAAACTAGGTACATATATGACCTATAGAATTCTTTTACTCAAAGTATGCCTGGGTGGGTGTGAGAATAGACAACAGCAGTTAAGCCCGAGGCTAATAATGAGCTATCCGAAGTGAACGTTTGACTCGATGAGGAAATGGTAACTATCTAAGAGTTTCATTTGCTAAGTTTTGACGGATCAATAGTTTAGGGTTTAAAATAAGTTTTCGAAACACGCGCTATTTTAACAATGTAACTCCCACCTGCTTCATGACTGTGATCCATGTTAACCATTCCAATTATGTATTTTATAATAAATAATTAATAGTTGTAGTATTTCATTTATATTTATATGCAAATGCCTCTTATTCTTATGTTGTGTAACTTAAGATTGGCTGTCCGATAATATTCGGCTGTATATGTAAAGTAAGAGTCGTTGATTTAGGGAATAAATTTGTATCTAAGTAATTTAACTCCACGTTAAGAAATTGGCCAAAGCCGAGAGCTCGGAACGCTGGAAACTGTTAGCAGAGATGAACAAGTCAAGTTAATGATGCTTGCGAGGCGTAGGGACTATTGTGTGAATCTAGGAGTGTAGAACTCTATTGTCCTAAGGTATAAGAGTGCAGAATCATGGCGGCAAGACTAGGCAGCGAAAAATTCAGCCAGTAGGAAATTATTGAGTTGTGCAATCGTGCCACTATAAATACAGGAGCAGACGCCAAACTCAAAGTTCGTCCAAAATGCTCGAGAGACGAGCCTGCTACTGGGCAGAGTTCGTGAAGTGTGCATCACGTTAAATATATAAGTCGTGTGACCTGACTTATTTACATAACGTTGCGTCTCATGTCAGAATCGCTCTCAGATAATCAGTTTCTTGACGAAAAAAGCACAGTCTTGTGAACTACCGGGAGTCTAAATAAAAATAGTGAGTTTCGTCTGGAAACTGGATAGTACAGTGTTTTTAATTCTTGTGTGACCAGTTTTCACATCCTGAATCTACGACTCCCTAACCGAGGAGGAAAGTCTTATTACGTCTAAAATATAGCTAGTGGAGGGCAGATAGAGAAGATTGCGATAGAGGATTGGAGCCCAGCTAAACAGAGAAACCCACCACAGAACTTCTCCGTTTAAAACTACTGATAAGCTGAGCAACCAGCCGCGGGAATAACAAATCCCGAGAAAGTTCCTGCTCCAACTCTCACCAACCAAAGTGGGAACCAAAGTTACTTCTTGTATATTCCAAATTTTAAGCCTCTAAAACGTGTGTGAAACACAATTTTCACTCTGTGACTTGCTAAATTCTAAGGATTCCTGTTGTCTTTCTAATTATCAGAACTGGCCTACATGCACTTGCAATTCTTTGTGATTTCTGAACGTAACTGAGTTCCAGGTATCGGACACTTGATTACCTCTGCTACACTGACTTGGAACTAATTGCTTTTTCCTCCGCTCTTAAACTGCTTAGGTAATGACTTTTTCCCCAAACAAAATGTTAACTTGTGTTCAAATTATGAATAACATAAAGAAGAAATTGCAATGAGACATTTTCATGTCTCCCTGTAATTCTTTTATAGTAACTTAACAGGCAGTGACACCGGTATCAAGGTTGGCATCAGCCTGGTATTAGAAGGAGAAGAAACTGATCAACAAATGAATTTATATAGTTTTCGGGAGTATGATCTACAAGAAAACAGGTACAGATGAACGTGGAAAGTAGGATATGCTTTCATTCAAGTCATGTTGGCCTGGAAATTGAAGCAAGTTTATTGAACATACATGTTAACTACAGCTTACTCTACAGTTGCGCAACCTGGTAGTCAACAAACTTAATTGGAATTTAATTGTAAGTTTATAAAAATAGATGTCTAAGAACTGTTATGGGAATATTGTGGTGAAGAATCGCTTCATATGCCTAGCGTGTTTTGTAAAATGTGAGGAACACAAGAATTTGAGAAGGAAATCAGCTTGAAAAGATGGATGTAGATTGGCCATGTATTAATGAAGGCGAATGAAAATCTTACAAAAATAGTACTCGAATAGAATCCCAAAGGATTGAGTCGATGAACAGGAAGACCTAGGGCAACTTGATGTCAGAGCTGAAGCTGAGCAGGCTGGGAGAAGTTGGAAGCAGATTAAGTCGCAGAACAGAACTCGTTGGCGTGCTTTCATCAGCGCCCTATTCTTCCCGCGAAGTGACCAGTACTTACATGTTTTACATACTCCATATATGCTTATTACAAAGTCGGGAGGTTGTGAATGAGCCGAATCGTAGCCTTTGCTCACTTGAGTTTCCACCACTGCAGAAAGGGCAATTTTGTACAAGATGTTAGTGCTTCACTTTTCGCGGAAAAGCTGGAAGCGTATTCTTGGTGAGATTTTAGTGGGAATGACACAAAGGCAATTGCGCCATGTCCCTTTTCTTCTCTGTACACGCAGCTTTATGAGTGCACATAGCCATTGTTCTGGTTAGTGTTGTTCCATTGTTTGAGCCTGGGTCGGCGCCTTGCCTCTACACCTTCCGCTAGAAAGGAAAGGGGTGTGAGGAGAGTTGGCCAGCTTTGCTCATACAACAAACATCATTTTTCTGAGAGATACGACACGGCCGAGAGTTGAGAAGGGGACGGAATTTATTTGTTGGGGCTAAGATTCAAAGCCTTCTCTTCCTCTTCCTTGGCTTTCTCGCTCTTGCTGTCGTACAACTAAATCGAACAAAAGAATATCATCCATTACAAGCATGTGGTGTTACTACAGATATTGGAAGTATTAACTTTGATGTCCAAGACGTGTTTGTCAAAGTCTTACAGCGGTATCCTAACTTGTAATACACATACGGTTTCGGCATTATGAAAATTTAACTCCACAAATCATTAGGAAACATGATTACGAATACCAGAAATACTGCGTTATTAAAATACTGGTATGAAATATTTGTGTTCACTCTTAGCATTTCTGAGCACTCTTTAATATTTATTTGTCCTTTAACTATTTAAATGCAGAACTAAGTTATTTATAAATCACCTCCTATAAAAATGCTTGCTAACTACCAGTGATGGTAGGTAATGTGAGACACTCTTGGTGCCTTCCGCAGTATCTGTATCCTTAATGGCTGCTACTGGCTGCTACAGTGATGAACTATGGGGTTTTTCTCTCAGGGTGGGTGAGACAATAGACAACACCAGCTGAATTGCTAGCGTGATAGTGTGACTAGGGTTGTAGCAATCATATTCACACAGTAATAGAGGAAAATGGAAATACCTTTGCGATAATGCTATACGTTATGATGCCATTGAACAAATACTGTGTTTGGCGTCAAAAACGTGTTCTTCACACAAGTTAGATATTAGCTTGCATTTAGTGACTCAAATTAAGAGAAAAGGGACACTATGAGCAATTTTTTTTTTTTTTTTTTTTTTTTTTTTTTTTTTTTTTTTTTTTGAGGGGGTGAAAATGACAACCTTTCTATTGTTGAATTACATCATATAAATATTACATAAACACCTGTTAATCTTTTCAGTCACAAAAAGTTTCACAATTTGGCAGTTCTAAAAGCGCAGCAACATGTTTCAATCATCTGCCCATTCCCTTTAAACTTCCTCTTCCTCTTTTTTTCTCGCTTTTACGTTTCTTCCGCATATAATTCATTTCTTTGATTTCAATTTTGCTTTCGTATCGTTGAAAATTAACATTTAAGCTGCATTTTACATAGCTCACAAAAATGTAATGTATACTGAAACAGGGAAAATGTTAAATCCAGACGAGTCATAAAAAAAAGTTATTTCTCTGGTATACTTAATAACATCAACTGCAATTAAACAGTTACATTTATTTTCACTCTATTAAAATATAAAAGATGCTAGTATCAAACATCTCTGAAGAATGGGAGTACGCAAGGACTTTAAAGATACTTGTATACTATTCTCCTTTAATTAAAAGTATTTAACTGTACTGTACTAGAATGCATTTCAGAAAGACTGTTGAGAATTTGTACAGTTATTTCTTTATTCATTCGTCTTAAATGTGCAAATTTGCAGCACAATAGAATTAACATGTAAAGCGTTAGAAAATTCAGATCCCCCCAAACCTAACCCCGTGACGCAACAGCATTTTCCAGGCCAAGGCCTACCCCAAAGCAGCTGCGTCCCCCACCTCTGCCCACCACAGGCGTCATGAGTGGGGTGCAGTACTGGAGGTGGGACTTGGTCAGCGCCCCGTCCCTTCCGGCCGGTTATATAGTCTACGCCACCAGGGGCCGCTACTTTTCGATCAATTAGCTCCTTAATTGGCTCCTCGGGGACTTAACGAGGCTGAGTGCACCCCGGACTAGGTCTCCCAGCGGGAGAAAGATCCCGTACCGTGACGCAAACGTTCCTCTCCGTCGAAGACGTCGCCTTTAAGACCTATAAGATCTCGTGTTTGGTGTCCGGACTAGCTCTAGCAAGAGGTCCTAATCTGCAGGGTGTGCGTGCGTAACTTTGTCACCCTTTAGCAACCGCCGAATTATGTATACGTGCTAGCTTACGTACAACTCCCAAGTTGCACGTGCGTTATCTCGCCTCGATTCAAGACGAGTGTGTCTTGCGTTGTATTTGTTTTTGCGCGAGCAACACGAAGGAAGCGATTTCCATTGGCTAACTTTAGAGCACGTCATGGTAAGATAGGAATCAGCCCGCTGAATCACTATGGCTTAGTACAAACAACAATTGTAACCTTATCACTAATTTAAATCTGCCTAGGCTTCCATTCTTGAGACTTTAACATATTCAGCTTTATTACGTTTTCCCCTTAACTATTGACTAGAATCTCCTTTGGTTTCTTTCCATTATCAAATATATATTGACATTATAATTTCGGTTTCAACCGGTACTGAGAATCGAACCCAGGACTCCCACTTGGTAAGCAGCAGCGCTACCACCGCGCTAAGAAGACGATCTAAAAATTCAGATCCAGTGTCACTTAAATATTATGGAAGTCAGAAAGGATTTGTACAAAATAAATTGGAATAATTTTTTAGTTTCAGACGGCTAATGTTTTGGTTGATGGTAGTAACTATTGGTGGTACCTGTTATTCACTCATATGAGATAATTATGACATATTTATATGTAATCATAGGTATACTTTGAATATCAGAAAGCAGTGTTGTGTTACTGTTGAATTTAAAGAACAAACTGCATTGATAGAGAGAAACATTACAATATCTCTACATCAGACCTAAGGTGGTGGTTTACTATCGGAACACAATGAGAAAATCTCACAATGAAAAGCATAAACATGTTAAACTGAGAGGAGGAATTTTGTTTAACGTCCTTGAGGTATGTTCAGTTGTATGTAGGTATGTTGTGGAATGGTCACCCCCTGGGGCAAATTAGGAGCCGCACGAGAAAATGACCTAAGTTTATTAGACACACGATGACGTTTATCGAACATTCGTGATACTTGGTACTATTCTCTAATGCGACAAACGCTGAAGTAGTAGTTGTGGCAGGTCACACAAGCAGCATGCATGCTTCTTGTTCAAATTCCTATTTAAAATTACTAAATCACATCTTATTAGTAGATAATCACAAACAGGGCATATTTATTGGCTCTACCCGAAATGTTTCTGACTATAAGTTGCCCAGATAATGATCAAGGCATCGTAGCTCTTCGCCACCTGAATTAACGGCCAGCTCCAGAGACAGGGGGGGGGGGGGGAATTGGACGTTATTCTGGAAATTGGAAGGAGATGGAGCAGCGAATTAGATGGCGATAAACGCCGAGCCGAAACGGAGGCATGCCCTAATTTTTTTAATGAGAGTTTTCTTCACTGCTAAGATATATCTGGAGCTAAATTGAATGGGTGTTCGCAAAACCATGAATGTTCTAAAAAAGTAAGTTACATGAATCGGACTACTGAAGAAATTGCAATATACCCACGCGGTGAATTTTATTATAGCAAACTTTCATGGTCATCCAATTCTTGCAAATGTGTTCATAGAAAAGAAGTCGAATTATTATAGTAAACAATTACCAAAAGTCTGATGTATTGCACTCACATGACTTTCTCCACTCTTGTGCTAAACATTCTTACAATTACTTATTCCTATATCTTCTTTGTATTAGTTGAGATAAACATTTACGTAAATTAGGTTATTGTTTATTCTTCTAGGTACAAGGAGAATCTTTTAAAGCTGTCAAATTACGTTTTCTTTGCACGGTTAATATATAAAAATGAATAACGATGTTCCATTTGACAGAAGTATATGTTCTCCAAAACTTAGAACAAATAACAACGAATATCTTCAAAATGTAGCAAGATCTACATTTTTTGTATAGTAAGATTTGGTCTATCTCTTACGGTTTACCAGTTATGCTAAAACCACTCAGTGTAAAGAGGACTATGTAGGCTATAGTCAGAAAATTCAAGACCACACTTCATTTGCCATAAAAATACTTCAAACATACGGCATTTTAATCAAAATCATTCGAGCCATTTTCAAGGAAATAAAAATGTTTCGAAAAATGTTCCATGTAAAGGGTGGAGCAATTTTCTTCAAAATCTTCGAAAGACATGAAACATAAATACCAACTTTAGTTTTTAGCCGACTTTTCGTTTTTCAGTTTTGCTGTCTACAGACTGACACACACACACACTCACACACTCACACACACACGCACACACACACGCACGCACGCACGCACGCATGCATGCACGCACACACACACAGACAGACACAGAGACACAGACACGCGCGCGCATACAGGGACCTTCTTCTAAAACTGATTTTTCGGGGATTCAGGGGGCTTCAAAACATATATTTCCGGTGAAATCTTGACATCGAATTATTGGGCGGAATATAATAGTTCCTCTACTTACTAGTAGAGAAAGTAAAGATGAGACAATATTCTTGTGCCTCGGTATATCGCAGTCATTGCTTTTTCGCCCAGTAAGAACTTTTAATTGTTATTTATATTAATTTTAGATAAATATTTTGCAAACTCACTTAGCTGAACTGCATCTTTGCTAAATGTTTAGGAATGTTTTCAGAAATTTTGATTTTTAGGCATTTCTTCATATAACAGTCTAGCTCCTGTTATGTATTAACTGTTGGCTAGCCGTTATGATGAAAGAATTGTGCAACTGTGTTGTATTATTTACACAGTTTCAACACATTCTGATCCGAACCTCATTTTCTCAGTTGTACCCTCCTGATTGGCTCCTTGGTTTTTTGTGTCTTTTTAATGGTAACTCCTGAAATGTTTCAGATATTTCACTGCTTTTTTGCATTTTTATGACTGAAGTTTAAACTAAATGCAAACACAACATTGTTAGTTGCCACATAAGAGCGTGAAAAAATAAAAATTAAGTAGTGTTTTTTTTTTTAAAGAAAAAAAAAAAAAAAAAGAAGCACTCATACAAGCAAACTGATAGGAACGAAAAATCTTATCTCAAAGAGGAAAATAATATAATTTTAAGCAAAAGAAAACTATAATAAGGTATTGAATTAATGAATCAGAACAGAAGTGAACGATAAATAAATATTCCTTAAACAGAAAAAAGGCGTTTGTTGATCATTCTAACCACTGTAACACAGATAACAAACCTACTCCATGCTCATATTTCACAAAAAGTAACATAAAAGTTAGGAGCTTTATACCACTGATGTTCAATCTTATTTCATTGGAGATGATTACGTAATCTGTGGCGTTTAGACTAACAAGCAGACAGTACCTAGTGACAGGCACAACCAGGCGATTTCATTGCAGTCATACCTGGAATTTTCTGGGAATATTCTCAGAAGAGCTCTTCATTCTGGAAGGTTTTTGCATAAACGGTAAACAGTAATAGACAGAGAAAGGTTTAGTAAATAAACAAATGTGGATATCGTTAGAACACACAACTTGTCAAATACCTCTCTTTTCTTTTGAGTGAACTATTTCCCCGATATTATTTAATATTTGTTTGAATTTACGAATACTAATACCTTTTTCAAATACGGATATGTTATTCGTTTTCTTACTTCTTGGCTTTGCAAACAATAGAATTTCAAAGGCATCGCGTAGGAACCAGCTCTTAAAACATTTTACTATCACTTAACTTAAAGCCTACAATATTCCCATATTCTCCTTGCACTTACAAGAAAAGTAGCAATAAAATATCTTCTGAAAGTGCTTATGTCGATTAAAATGCAGTAGATAGAGATATAAGCATTTGCAGGAATAATGTGTAATATATCTCTAAATATATTTGCGAACAGTTTCTCCAAATTGAAATACATTACAAGTCTATATTGCAATAATTTCCGTGACGATCAATATTGGTGTATGTTCTAAGGCTATGCACTTCCTTTTTGTGACCAAATATTGATTTACTTCTTAAATGTAAGCAGTACCAAAGAAGTCACAATTGAACAGATATTTATCAGATTTGAAAGTGCTTGCGTAAATCAAACGCAACGTACATGAAACCAAGCTGCCACTGAAACTCAATGCACCTCCAATTCCACGTATAGTGGAAGGAGGTAAATCCAACCTCCCCTCTTTTGCGGCGGCACCGTGGCCGAGCGGTTAGCGCGCTCACCTACCACCTAGGCGGCCCGGGTTCGATCCCAGGGACCCGCATGTGGTGTTCGTGGTGGACGAAGCGGCATCCGGGCGGTTTTTCTCCGGGTTCTCCGGTTTCCCCCGCCACCTCATTCCACCGGTGCTCCATCTTCATTCCATGTATCATCTGTGTCACCGCCTGTGGTGCCGTAGTAGTAAAAGCGGGCGTTAAACACTATCCACACACACACACCCTCTTTTGCAAACGTTGGACATCGCTGCTGTGCAAATAACCGGCCTTGGTATGGAATGTTTCAGAGCAGTCTGGTATACACATTGGGCAGTAGCAAGTTGTCTCCTTGCTTTTCTGTTCTTTATATTTCACTGCGAGCTTAGCCCTTTGCACGTCGTTAACGTTATATACGAAACTGTGAGCATAACCTGCAGTTAAACAAACCTACTTACTATATTAATGACATCCAAAGATGTCAAAGATAAAAGTTCAAGACCTAAATATGGCTGCAACGGGTGTCTTTCATTTTAAAATATACTAATTAATGAAATGTGTAGTTTTTCTCCATGACTTGACATACTGTCTCTGTTTCTGTATTATCTGTGATATTTTATACTTTTATTCCTTGAAACTCCTTAATAAAAAGCTTCTTTCGGTGTTATGTCTCATAAAACTGTGTTACTCTTGCTTTACAGCTAGCTTCAGTATCTTCTTTTTTATTTTAGTACATTAGAAGCAGCTGTATTTCTTACCTTTGTACATTTCACATTATACACTATTCTCTACATCTGCATTCAAATTAATACTAATTCTTTATTCATTACTTCAACATAAAATATAACGTTTCTTCTACACAATACCAAGCACTAGACAAAGCCCACTACCAGTGTTGTCGACGGGCCCTTAAACAAAACTCACTCACTCATTCACTCACTCACACACTCACTCACTCACTCTCACACACACTCACACACTCACTCTCACACACACTCACACACTCACTCACTCTCACACACACTCACACACTCACTCACTCTCACACACTCACTCTCACACACTCACTCTCACACACACTCACACACTCACTCACTCTATCAGTGTTCTTTCATGCTTTGGAGGAGAGGGGGGGGGGGGCATTACTATCTGTTGTTTAAATTCTTGTTAACAACTCGTGTTACAAATATCGATAGCTGTCTACTTGTTCCTCCATTTTATGCCGAATTCTTCCTTATTTCATTTTAATTAGTGCTGTTCCCCTTATTTTGTCATTTGCCTCGATTAGCAGAATTAAGAAAGTAAATTTCAGAGTTCAGAAATTATGGATGATCGCGTGCAAAAAGCACTGAAAAAGTTACTTCAAACAAAATATTTGCAATTGTTTCATCAGTTGTCCTTAAGAATGCTCTAAAACACAGTAAAAGGAAGATCTAAAAGTTTCGATTTTATAGCCCTAGTGATATTACAAAAGGAAAATGTAGATTTAAATTGTTTATCATTGAAGAAATAGGATATTCCTAAATCTCAAATGCGTCTTATTTAGGGAATCTAATGACAAGTTATTCAACAGTGACTTTTAAATCATATAGGTAAATTATTTCTGCTAATGTCGACAAATTAGGCAATTTCATGTCAAAAGGAATCTGTCCACTTTGGACTTAGGGTTTACGTTCAGCAATCCTGTCTACATCAACGAGAGTCTCTGCCCAACTCGAAGACGTTTGTTTGCTAAATGCAGGCAAATCCGGAGATCTGCCAACATAAAGTATCTGTGGACGAGAAATGGAAAAATATTTATGAGGAAAGAAGACTCTTCGCCAGTTGTTAACGTAACTACGGAAGAAGACATCAAGAAATGTAGTGAACCTAATTAGATTGTGACTTTTACGCTTCGTAATAAGTAAAACAAAGTTCTTAGATATTTACTATCAAAATGTCAGAGGACTGAGAACAAAAACTGTTGAATTTTACACTAGTATAATTTCTTCAAATTATGATGTGATTAGCATAACTGAGTCCTGGTTGTTAGATGGTATTCATAACTCTGAACTATTCGATAACAGATATACTGTATTTCGGAAAGACAGAAATTCACAAAACCCTGGCGGCGGAGTGTTAATAGCAATTAAATCAGCATTTAATCCTGAAAAAATCTCTTTTCTTGATACTAACAATGAATCAATCTGGATAAAATTTTATTACTATGGTACTAAATTTATTGTAAATACAGTTTATTTTCCTCCAAATACTAATATAAATTCATTTAAAGAATATTTTGATCAGATAGAACAAAATCTTCATAAATTTAGCTCACATATAATTATTACAGGTGACTTTAATATATCTGAAATAATTGATTCCACTTACGATCTAAGTAAAGGTAGTAATAAAGCAAAATTGCTTAACAATGCGTTATCTTTTACTAATATGCAGTCCGTGAACAACGTAAAAAATGTAAGTGGTAAAACGCTAGACTTAGTTTTAACTAACATAACACTTAATATAAAAGAAGATGATAATTCTTTGGTACCTATAGACTTGTACCATCCTCCACTAAATTTAACGGCTAAAATTGAGAATACTGTAAAAAATAATATGGCGACAACATGTACCTATAATTTTTGCAAAGCTAATTTTAACAAGATGTACGAGCTTATAAGAGACTGTAAATGGGATCATATATCAATAGATCAAGATGTTAATTATTCAGTGGCTATTTTCTACGACAAAATTTACTCAATACTTGATAAATGCGTGCCAAAAAGAAAACAATATAAACACAAATATCCTGTTTGGTTCACTAAAGAAATTATAAAAAACATACAATTAAAAGAAAAGTACCGTAAAAATAAAAATGTATCGGAATATTATTTGTGGTGCTATAAAAATACTCGTAAATTGTTAAAAAGTCAAATTAAGATAGCCTTTAGAAATTATGTTAAGCTTGTTGAAGTTAAAATGATACATAATACCAACGATTTTTGGCAATTCATTAAAAATAAACGGAAACAATATCAGACACACGCTGAGATGGAATATAATGGTAGAGTATTAAAAACTCCTACTGAAATTGCCAATGGATATGCCGATTACTTTAAATCAGTTTACTCAAGTAGTACTTCAAAATACACTTATAAAGCTGATAAAGGTGTCAACATTTTAGACTCTCTTAATATAAGCGCAATAAGTGAAAATGAAGTCAAAATTGCAATAAAACAACTTAAGAGTAAAAGATCTGCAGGGCCTGATGGAATACCAACTTATGTATTTAAAGGCTGTGGAGAATTGTTATTATACCCTCTAACATCAATTTATAACCAAATCCTACAACAAGGAATTTTTCCCAATGTATGGAAACTAACTAAAGTAATTCCGATTCCTAAATCTGAAAATTCTAAGCTGATAAGCAACTATAGGCCTATTGCTGTTTTGTCTACACCAGCAAAAATTATAGAAAGCATTATTTATACACATATACTTAACCATATAAAGTTAGTAATCTCACCGCTACAACATGGTTTCATGCCAAAAAGATCAATTGTTACAAATCTTTTTAACTTCACTGAATATGTATCATTAGAACTAGACCATTTCAAACAAGTAGATGTAGTATATACTGATTTTCAAAAAGCTTTTGATAAAGTTGATCATGATTGTTTACTTGCTAAGTTAGCTAAATTAAGTTTTGCTTTTCCATTAATGAAAATATTTCAGTCATATTTAAAAGATAGATCGCAGGTAGTCTATTATAAGCATTACATGTCATACCAATTTAATGTTAATTCAGGGATTCCTCAAGGTTCTAATTTAGGACCTCTGTTATTTTTATGTTATATAAATGATTTACCTAGCGTTGTAAAACATTCAAAAATCCTAATGTTTGCTGATGATGTTAAACTATATAAAAGTATCAATAATGTTAAAGACTGTATGGAACTTCAACAGGACCTTGATTCTTTATATGCATGGAGCGAAACAAACAAACTCCCATTTAATATTAGTAAATGTGTAAAAATGTCCTTCAATAGAAACAAAAACCCATATAAATATGTTTATAATATCAATATGACACCACTCGTTGAAGTGATTGAAAAAAAGGATCTAGGGGTACATTTTACAATAGATCTTAGATTCAATAGACACATTGACTTAATTGTATCCAAATCGCTAAAATGCCTTGGCTTTATTATTCGAAATTCCTATTCATTTAAAGAAAAAACTTTAATTCAACTTTATAATTCATTTGTGAGACAAAAACTCGAATATGCATCTATTATTTGGAATCCTAAGATGATAATGCATGTCACCGCAATAGAAAAAGTACAATCAAAATTTCTAAAATACATACTATTTAAAAGATCTGGATATTATCCTACTTATACAAACTATGAAACCCTTTTGGAAACATTTAAACTTAAAACTTTGAAATTTAGAAGAGACATTGCAGGGTTAATATTTCTGTATAAGGTATTGCATTCGATTATTGATGATATTAATATTACAACAAATGTATCATTTTATGTACCCAATAAAATAAGCAGATTCAGGAGGCTTTTCTTCACCTCCAGAGTAAATACGGAAATCCATAAAAATTCACCATTACACAGAATTATGTCTTTATATAACAAGCTTCATCATTTCGATGTAGATATTTTCAACATGTCTGAAACTCAATTTAAAAATGCTACAACTAAATTGGTAACAGTAGTATCGTTGCTGTAATTAGGAATAGTAAAAAAATTACTTACCATACCACCTTCACTTTTTTTTTTTCTTTCTTTCTTCTTCTTTTTATAATTGTTTCTATTCCTTATAGTAGTTTATGTTCATTTATGTTTTTCTTGTATTTTATTTGAGTGTGTATATTATTATATGTAAACATCTATGTATGATGAACATTGTAATTGGGCTTCCAAGCCTGTTATGTTCATAAGAATAAATAAATAAATAAAAATAAATAAAATTTACTCACAACGTCTTACTTGTCTTAAGCAGCACTGAGAAAGAAGTTTCAAATTTAAATTTTTAAAATCTTCTACTTTATTCGTAACTTAATTACATTTAAAATTTGTATTAACTTAATTGTTTTGCGAATCTAAGTATGATTTAACGACAGTGATGTGCATGAACCAAATCAACATAAAAGAAGGTAGACAGTTCAAATTAGCGCAGATCCGTTTCCAGATGCTGCTCTAGCAAATTTAGGTATTTTATTATCTGAGTTTAAGATTTAAATTGTTTTTATCCTTGAGATGAGACAAGGTGTTGTTTTTATTTTTATTAGTACGTGGTTTCCCAACTTGTATTAAAGCTTACTGAGGCTGTTAAAAGTAAGTACTAAAAATACCCCAGCGAAACAGCCCATGAAGACCCAAAGGCTTGCCACTCAGCCGCTGCGTCCCCCACCTCTGTCCTTTACAGTAGCCATGAGTGGGGTGCAGTACTGGAGGACGGGACGTGGTCAGCGCCCCGAGCTCTCTTGGCCAGTTATGCGGCATTTATGACCTAGGGTCGTTACTTCTCCATCAAGTACTTCCTCAATTGGCCCCTCCAGGACCTAATAAGGCTGAGTACACCCCGTACCAGACGCCCCAACAGGGAAAAAAAACCACGGCGGTACCGGCGGTCGAACCCGGGTCCTCCACACTAGAGGTAGGCGCGCTAACACTGCACTACGGAGGCGGTCGTTAAAAGCAAATACTTATACAATACTTGATCAGTAATAATGCTCTAATTTGATACATTTGTTGCTTTTAACAAACACCCTTTGTGACTTTGAGCTTTCTTGTATGAATTGGTGTTCTGCGGTGCTACTACATAATCATTGAGTGAGTGAGTGAGTGAGTGAGTGAGTGAGTGAGTGAGTGAGTGAGTGAGTGAGTGAGTGAATGAGTGAGTGATGTTTAAGGGCCCTTCGACAACTTGGTCATTTGGGCCATAATCATGGATCACTGTTGTCAGCGAGTAAGGTTTAATCTATTGTTAATGATTTAATGTTTTATCTTGTGTTTCTTAGCATACGTTTTATTTGAAGAAGGCGGTTTTAATGAACAGTATATTATACATAAAGGGAGAGAGACATGCGACTTTTCACGAAGGATGTAACTGAAGTAAGAGGGATTTATCTCGAGGGCTACAAATGTACTGAGGTAAAAATCTGTTTCGATCCCGTGGTAAATATACTATTTTCCCAGTGCATTCTTTTTTTCTGCTCTGTTAGCTTTGGCATCCTTCACGTTACATATGTTCCACTGCTCCCACTTCATACACCATCTGTTTCGCGTAGCATGCTGTGCAGAGAACGACTTAAGTATCTGGTAAGATTTTATGAATATGTCTGGCGTTAGCACACTGCTACCTTTAAAGGCGTTATACAACATGTGTAATATTATACCGGGTGGAAGGTATATTATACGTTAACCAGGGATTCTATACCTTGTTCCACTCTTAGATGACAGTATGGAGTTAAATGGGATATATATGTCTCTATCTAGCGCATACAAGTTGCCATTAGCCTCGTCTTTTTCTACCCTCACACTGTTGCCAGGTTCCTAATAGCATGGTATAAATATTCAGTTGTTATAAATTTCAGGTTTCAACACATTATCCTGCGCAGAAGTTTTTTCTCCATTAGTTTATATCCTTTTCAGAGTCATTATACATTTCCATAGGCCCATATTTCTTCAAAAAACATTTTTTTTTCAATAGAAGTCCGATATGTGCTGTTTCTATACTCATCACGCACTAACAAACTAACTGCTAGAAGGCGTCTATATTTTGTTCTTAGGTAGAGTAAACTATAGTGCTACTACCTGCCTACTTTGTTTACTCAGTTAACTGTTATAATTTTTAAATTAAATGTTTTCGGAAAATTTTATACCTGTGCACTGCAAAAGCTACGCAGTGTGAAACTTTTTTGTTATTGAGTTTACATCAGTGAACCAGCGAGAACAAATGTTGACGAGGGTTGGAGAAAGTTTTTAAAATAAACCAAAAGGCTGTAACTTCTTTCTTTCATCGAGTAGGGCAAACAAAAGGTATTCATTCATCTATTCAGCGTATTCTTGCGCCAGGCCTGACACAGAATATATTATAAGGGGCAGCACTGGTTCGGAAGAAGTCGGTGTGTAACTGTGTGGAATATATGAGCTGTTATTGCGTTATTTGTTAATAGTTTCGTAAATATTTGTTATTATGGAAGGGGAAGCTAGAAAGAGACGATATATTGGTAAATTAAGAAGTAAGGAACGCCAAATAATTATGAAGGTGTTAGATTATTTTTCAAGTAAAATGCGTGTAAGTAAGGCAGTAAAAGAAACAGCTAAGGCTATCGGGTGTTCAGAAGCAGTAGTGTATACGATTAAAAATGAAGTAATGAAAGGACCTCTAAGAACGCCATCGAAAAAGAAAGCAAAAAGGACGGGAAAAAATAAGTGTATAGTGAATAGCGCAATGTGGAGTGCGGCGAATTGTTCATTCTTTACTGTTTTCAAATATTCAACCCACGCTAAATATAATTTTGTCACGGGTCAACAGTGATGAGACCCTACCAAATTTCTCAAGAGCCACTCTTAGTCGGTTCTTACATGATTTGGGGTCCGAATATGAAAGAAGGGGTAACAAGTGCATATTAATAGAAAGAGACGATTCGATATCATCAGATGGCGACATAAATATCTAAAAGACGTTAAAAGGTTTAGGGACCAGGGGAAATCAATTGTTTATACCAAAGTTAAAAGTGTCCGTCAGGCAGCAATTGAAGGACTAAGTACAGGGCTCGGCCACCTCGGGATCGCGCACGCAGAAAGATTCGCAACTAGTACATGTTGCAACACTGCTCTCCATTTAGCCTGTACTGTCTTCTAAGGGCGGAACGCGCTTTACATCAGTGTAACATATGTCCAACATATTGTCATAAAGAGCCGTTTAGCCCTCCCCCTCAAAAAAAAAAAAAAAAAAAAAAAAAAAAAAAAAAAAAAAAAAAAAAGAACAAAAAAAAACAAAAAACTATCAAATATTTGCAGCCATTTGGACCAATGGATATAAATGTTTTATTACTTCACTGTCATACAAACATTGTGTGAAGAATGCTGTAATGACTTTTTGCCTTAATTCGAATGAATTTTACCACAATTTAGTCTTAGAGAGTCATGCAAAATTTAATTTATAAGAGAAACGTGGCAACACCTCGTCGCGTGTGGTTGAACGGCCGGCACATTCGGCTGAGGGGAGGTTAGCAGACGTGTCGCCCGGCGTTAATAAAGTGAGCGTCAACTGGAGGGTGGAAGGGAAAGGCAGGCGACACATTCATGCGCCAGGTATAGGCATTGGTGGGTGGGGTGGCAGCTTTAGCAGACGTTAATGGCAAGAACTGGTCTGAGAAGCAGCTGCCCAGCCCTGGATAACATGATCATTACTTTTATTTCAGCCCAGTAATGCACAAAATAGCGCAACTGTTTCAAGAACATTTTTATTAGTCTATTAAACGCAACTATTATTGCTTTAGCTCGTAATGGATGATAATGCGAATTATTAGGAAAATCTGTACCTCCTTGTATCAGCATTGTTTTCATCCTACAGTATGTGATATTGATTGTTTTATTTTTCTGCTTCCTTAACTATGAAAGCTGAATCTTCATTATTACTTGAAGGAATACATAATTTCAGGAACATTAACATCATCAGGCATAGTATTTCGATTTGAGTGGATTTGGCCGAGATAGTGGGGTTGGAAGCGTTGGCGAGTGTCGCGGCAGCAGCGCGGCAGGGGAGAATAAATGCGCTCTGGAAACATCGTGCCCCAGATTGGAAGGCCAGACTACTGGTTCCCGGGCTCCCCATGGAATGGTATAAGCCCGAGTTGAGAGCTGGCTTCCCAGTCCCGCGTCCCCGTTGGAATACGAACCCGAAGGGCTGTTACAGGAGCCGGGCTGAGCCAGCCTCCACCGAGGTGCTTCTAACTGGGAAAATGTAGGCACTCTGTGCTGTGTTGTGCTGTGGCTGTGTTGTGGCAACGTTCCGGCCGCCCTTCGGATCCATTCGCCTCATCCATACTCCCGAGGTGCTGAATCCCCCTTCGCAAGTTGTTATTGCATCATACCACTGATTAAGGATAGATAGCTGTAACATACGTAGGAAAGGGTTGTGGGCA
The DNA here is from genome assembly GCA_030765045.1 of Tenodera sinensis. NCBI lineage: Eukaryota > Metazoa > Arthropoda > Insecta > Mantodea > Mantidae > Tenodera > Tenodera sinensis. The sequence goes on from CM060962.1 coordinate 34,382,310, forward strand.
TTTTGGTAATAATTATTCAGTAGCTTTGTAAATTGCATTGTGTTATTGCTTTGTTAGTTTATATTTCTTGGAACAATAATCACATGTTTCGTTGTGTTCATAGTTCATGTTTCCACCTTTAGAGAGAAAATTAAAGTATAGTTTTCCTACGGAAATAATGTGATATGTCTCTTTTTGGGGTAGGGAACAAAGATTTAGCTCCAGCTGTAGAAGAAGGTTGTTTTTCTATTCCTATTATCCATATTTTCCACATTTCCACTTCGCCAGGTAACTATTGTTTCAATTGTTGCGTTGGTGCTAATTCACGCCACATTTTATTTTCATCTCCTAATGTTGCACGTTGATTCATTCTTTCTTTCACGATGTTCAGTTTTTCGCTTTGCAAACGTCTGCTTTTGTACTTGTAAAGAGCTTTGGAGTTTGCCCCGGGATCTGGTTTGTTGTCAAACATAAATTCCGACCTCGCTGTTAGATGAAGGAGATATCTGGCAGCATAGACTTGCCGGCCGGCACTTATACTGGGCTACTCCTGCTTCGAAAAGAAAGGGAGGGCGGGGTCCATGAAAACAATAAAATAAAAGCATTTAGAATAAACAAGAATATCAAGCCTCTGCTTCCAATTCATGCACTTTCCTCTTTTCTTCTGCTTTAGCATTTCCTTGCAGTTTGCAGTCGGATACGCACAATTGTGTAACATCGTTGTTGTTTTGTGTACAACAAATTCGCAGACCTATCTTGCACTTGTTGGACATTGTTCAGCTCTTACCTTGTTAAACAGAAAATTATGTTCTTCTCTTAATCTCGGTGTTACTCATCACTATAACAAAGGTTAACAGGATCGTAAATGTACACATACACTACCGATAACTATGGATTTGTAATTCAAATAGGTGTTTAATATTTAATATTCCACAACAGTATATACGACATATATATCTACACAATTTATAAAACTAATCTAATAGCTGTTAAAGTGAACAAGCACTTATCAGACTAGCATGAGATATCTTTGGTAGTGAAACAAGGTTCTTTATCGTATTCCTCAGGGGTCGGAAATCCGGCTCAGCTGATAATTATGACATGCAACTTGTTCACCAGCTCATGGTCCCTGGGAAGAATGCAGCAAGTCAGTATGTTAGTAGACAATTTCACGTAAACATTGATATCTACAGAGCTGCAGTCGTCCTTCTGGTCGCGCTCACGATAGTTGTACCAGCCTTGAAACGTGATCAAAGTCACTCAAAATAGCAGAATTTAAATGTTTTGGTTCGTGCAGTGTATTTAGGTTATGCAACCTAAATGATATTTTCGTCTTCTCTGTTATTCTCCCAATGATCATTTTCTGCCTTTTCTATGTGATTTCAGAAATCCTGCCAGCCTGTTTCAGTCACAAGTGATATACTCTCGAGCGCTATATTGTTCAATTCCTGTAAGAATAACTCACCTGTTACATTTCTCTAACTATTCGTTTTACGTTGGCCCAAATTAATTCTATGGGGTTGAGATCACACATGCATGGAGACAAGCAAACGAAAGTGTGGTCTTATGAAACCCAAAATGCGTCCGCTTTAGAAACCTCTTTTAGATTTGCTTGTTTGAATCATCCTATAAAGATCTGTTTTACACATAGAACTGTCACTCTGAATACAACCACAATATCATAGCAGATTTCACACTATTCCTAGCCGGGGATTTATCTACTTCTAGGCTTCTTTTTTCTTTACTTCCGAGATAACACTAGTGATGCGTCCAACTTTTAACTGAAATTCAGAGATATTAGCATGTAAGTGAGTAAACATAGCGGGAATAACTTTGGAGGTAAGTTGGTAACCTAATCAACAGCAACGTTATCTACCAAGCTTACAAAACTCGGGTTACCATATCGTGGAATATATCTCCTCTCCCCTTCATTCCCCTAAGACCATAGGCTGGTGAACAGACAGTAATATCACTCTAAGGGGCAAAGCGATAGAAGCCCTCCTTCAACCCTCTCCTCTTAAATCAACACACGTTCAAACGTAAAAATCCGGTGGTGCACACCTTATCCATACAACACGGTTCTTTGGAAACAACGAAAACGCAAAGGAACCTTTCCATTCCAAGAGGAGTAAAAGAACTATATTGGCTGGCCCAATAGTTCAGTCAGTAGAGCATGTGCCTGCTGTGTGAGGGGTTCTGGGTTTGATTCCCAGTTAGAACTTTTTCTTTTTCCAGGGTTATTCTCTGACCTCCCAGAGTGTGGGCGTGGGAATGAGAGTGTAAATGTGTGTGCGTGTTCTAATGTATGAAAAAATACCAAAGTCTCAAAACCCATGGTATGCCAGTTAGCGCTATTGGAATATGTTCCAAAATAAAGACCGCTGATACGACCTTTAAAGTTAAATGGGCATATAAATGGAATAATTAACAGAACAATATTTTGCGTACCCAATGGCGAAACTATGAAATCTCTGTTGCGTTCGAACTTTTTTAATTGCTGTTTACAAATCAAACATTAAATGACATTACACACGTTGTCACAAAGTTCACGAGCAAGTCACAGGTAGGAAATCTTAAGACAGTTTAAAGAATATTATGAAACAAATATTTTTCCGCAATTGTAAAAATAACGTTTAAATATCCACTTGCAGTCGGGAGGTCCCAAATTTGGTTCTCGCCAATCGCGCACTCCAACCCATGGATATTTCGTGGTGTTCCCGGGTCGGTAGGCAATTCTGCGGTGGTTCAGCTTCTGCCACGCCTTTCCGGTACGTATTATTTTCTTCAATGTCATCTGTTTAGGGTTATATGAACAGCCGAGGATTTCTGCATGTGGCGGCTGGGCGGTGGAGTTGCGCTGTTTAGAGGTTTCCTCCTGGCGACAGTTGGAAGTGCTCAGTTACGACTGGTCTCCGGGACCTCTCGGGCGGCTGCTCCTTTGCGGACAAGGGACTTTTGAGTGTGTACGAGCGACGTCTCGAGCATTGAAACTGGAAACGTTAGAAACCCCATACATGTTTACGCACGTTGTCATGTGGTCACACTTCGGGTCTCTCACTCCTCCTTCCCTCCCAGAACTCACGGTAGAAGCACAAAGGGCAGGATGTCCTACATTTGATGTTCTGTCCGGGGTCGGAGGTCCCTCAACTATTATCCACCTTTATGTTTATCTTTATTACAAATAACGATTGGTTACTGTCAATTTTACACATCATCACAAACATCGTTTAACCCTAGCATTGGGGTACTTTGTAACCACCACTAGTAACAAAATGTCTGGCAATTTTCAAAACAAAATTATTTTAAAATGAGATATATAGGTAATATTTAACACAGTTTAACTACCCCTTTTGTACTTTTTATATGGCTCACATTATACCGATGGGGGAGTACTTTATCATCACCTTGACACTTCATTGTTTCTCAAAAAGACCAACAATGAAAAATTTTAAACAAATACGCAAATCAGTAGTAGAAAAAGTGATTGATAACAATTAACTGCATGCATTTAATAAACAAATTAAAGGGTAATTTTAAAAATTGCAGAAAGTAAGCTTAAGGTATCACCCCTTTGGTAATGCGAAGGTTAAATCAATAGATATAACGATTTGTGTGCATGCGATTTGAAAATTGTTGTGGCTATTGCGACTTCCTGAGGGAACATTTGTTAAAATCAATAAGGCAAAATATTAATTAACCAGCAGAAACCGCAAATCTGCTCTCATTATTGCGTTGTATGTTGGGGAGTTTCCCCTTCTCTCTTCTCTTTCACTTTCTCACCGGCTCTCATTCCCTTTTTCTCCCTCTCTTACGCCCTTTCCACTCTCCATCCTGCTCGCCTGCTCTTTCCATCTCCATCGCCCTCAACCGCTCCCACTTCTTAGATGTGAGTGAAGTTTTGGAAACTGACACTAAAACTAATGTTTCTGGGCGTTAAAGGTACGCAATCCTATGCCTTTTCCCGAGTTTGTTACGCGAGTTAAACTGTACTCTCCCGCGTGGTAGCCGGTTTGCATACAGGAATAGGACTGACGAAAAACTGATGTCTCTTCTTAAATACTTAACCCATTAGAAACAAACAGTTTGTTATATATTTCGAACATCTTAATCATGGATGAATACGTGGTTTCCTTATAATATTCCACATGGACTCTCCCTTCTTTTGAACTGTGTAATAAGCACGGACAGGAATTCTTAAGCAGTTGGCTTAAAGCTAACTACATTCAAACCTTGGCACTACAAGGAATATTAAACAAGAAAGACCACAAGTCGGTGACAGACAGGTAAAAACCGGTCCGAGTGCAATCTGAAAACGCCAAAGGCTGCACGAGCGATGGGATGGATTATTATCTACCAGATCCTTGCCTTGTCCAGAGACAGTCCAAACTTACTTCCCTACGTCCGGGCTCTAATTCTTAAAAAATTACCGTGCCTGTTGTTAAAGTAACGTAATATTTTATGTACTAAGTTTCAAAACAATCTGTTTCATCGTTCTTGCTTATAAAGACACACGCAATCATTATAAATGTGAACCTTTGTTTGCAAGGTAGTCCATTGAACTCATTAGTATCAGTTATTCATAGCAAATCGAGAACCCTTGGAAAAGTTTCTTTCATTAGCTTTATAGGTAAGACCGCTATGTCAATACATTTTAAACAAAGACACAATGCGTACTGATTACTGAAATTCACAATAAGTTTGGGTTCTGGGAACAAATTATTACACACAAAAGTATGTACAAAAAGTAAAAGTGTCAGGCAAAGCTTTCATTGACAAATAGAGAATGCAGAGTGCTACTGCATGTGCTCACATCATTAGGCGATTACAATTAATGCAACAGAAGAATAAACTAAATTAAAACTCCTCGGTGCAACAAACTGATCCCAAGGCAGGACTTACCATTATACCGCTGCGTCCTCCATGTCTGTGCACGATGGATGTCATCAGCAGGGTGCAGTACTAGAGGGTGAGATGTGGTTAGGACCCCTGCGTTCTTCTCGGCCGGTGATTGTGGTCTTCACAACCTGGAACCGGTTCATTTTCTCGAAGTGGCTCCCTAATTGGTCCCTGCGTGGTGATCCGGCACCTGTCAGTGCGACGTGCATCGCTCCACTTCCTGTCGCTCATGTCCTTGTTGATTGTCTACGATACACTTGTGAGCGCCAGTCCCTTGGCCTGAGTCTTACGCTGTGCTCAATGCGGACAACTACTCAGTAGGTGTAAATACAGTGCTAAGGTTTCTTGCCATTATTAGCCTCGGTAAGCAACTGTAGCGGGTATCTTATTTTGGAGCTTTTAGCATTTTAGGGTATTTTACTTTGTAACGTTTTAACACCTTACCTTTCTACTGATCAGTTTTAGCTTAAGCTTTAACTGTTTTAATGTTTAGCTATTTTAACATTCACTTTTTAGCTTTTTAAGGGTGAAATTTCAACAGTTGAATTTTTCTGTTTTATCTTTCGACTTCGGGTTCTAATGACGTTGTTGACGGGACCTTAAGGGTACACCGAAGTCACAAAGGGGATTTTCTAAAGTATTGAAGTTAGAGGCTTATATTTTTGCACAGGCATTTCTAGCAACTAAACAAATGGGTGCACCAAATTTAATTCTAATATCTAATTACACTCTTGATATATTAATTAATTTATAGCAATTTTATTGAGTATAATCAAATTCTTCAACAGGTGTTAAACTACATAGGTGATTTTTTAAAATTACATCTCTTTTTACCTTTGTAACAAATTAATGTTTGGAAATTTTCAAATGATCAATAGTTTTTCTTAAAAACTTTTTAATACCGCAAAGTGTAAAAATGTCCTAAAACAGTGCATTGTTATATTATTTTTAACATCATAAATAACACCAAAATCCAAACGAACATACTAATACGCATATTCTAAACTATATGGGAAAAAGTTTTAGATATCTAGCTAAATTGTTGTGGGACAAGATAGATTTTGTATATGAGAAAGTAATAAAAAATTATTTCCGAGAAAAATGAGTTTAAAGTTGAAATAGAAGGTGTGGCCACGACCATTTAAAAGGCAAAGGCGCACCACTTAAAAAATGGCATCCAAAAGATGTGTCCCCCCTCCCTAGGGGATTAAAATTTCGCAGATATATTCCTTAAGGCTTGGTGTATTTTTTGCAATGAAAATCCAAAAATCGATGTTTTTGACCAAACAGGCTAAAATATCACTTCAGTGTTCCCTTACACGCTACACACTATACTGGTTCCACCAGGAACCTCAGGAGTCTGAGTCCACGCCGCACCAGGTCGCACAGCAGGAAAAAATCTCCACGCCGGTACCCGGAATCAAACCAGGGCCTCACGCTTAATAAGCAGCTGGCCTAACACCATGTTAAGATGACGATCAACAGACCAATAGCCCAAAGCAATTTCCTGTTTTACTACACATTAATAAATGCACACAGTTTAGTACAATTATCACTTAGCAAACGTTTTACGCTGTTCAGTGTTGCAGTTCCAGAAATTCAGAGATTAGAACGCCTTACTATCGGAGGTCGTGCCGATTAGAGGTTTTCTCCTATTATGTTGGTGACACTACAGGCAGCTATTACGTTTATCCTCTTTAAATTTAACTGGTGTATCAGAAGGTTAGAAAATTACTCACCACTGTAAATTGATTACTGCAGACCAAAAGAATGGGTCAGGTAACGGAATTGCGCTTCTCTTCCAAACCGTGTTGTCGAGAATGCATTACCAAAGGTTTATGAGGAAAGTAAGCAGGAACACAACATGCGCCGGTAAATATCATATCCAACCTCCTCAAGCAGCACGAGAGTAGTAATTAGATAAACAAGTCAATTATAATAAAATGTTACCAGACAATCGATTGTGCAATAGATATTGCCCTATTAACTAATCATCCAGCATTGCATGCCGCAAATTGACTGCAAATTGCTGTTTGCGGTTATGGATGCCCCCCCCCCTCTCTCACATACACAATCACAGATGCACATCACATGAAATCCTGTGTTTCTAACTACTGGAACAACCCGGGAAATACCGGTCGCTACACGGGTGACCTAGCTTAGAAGGAAAGCACTCACATAGAGTGTAACGCTTGGGTTGGTAATGCAGGACAATGGGAACTGTGTGCGTCGATCGAGGTCGCCCGAGGGTTGAAACTCTCCCTCTAAACACCAGGCAGAAGTCTCAACCTTTCCATGGACCTTTACTTGGGGTAATATCTTACTGCCTAAAGGATCCCTCGTACTTTCGCACAGGGTGGAAGTGCATACGCAACTTATACGCGTCAAACCATCCGGGAAGACTACCTCGGTAGGCCACCAGCGATCTAGCACACTAGCTATTAGCCAATCAGGGTACCACCTGAGCTTTTCGAGGCCCCTGCCAGTACCACCTGGGCCCATAGGTCAGGTATACTCAAACTCCCATAGGTTTTGGGGACACAAGCCCGACCCAATCTGAGCAACTTCCTTTCGGAAGAGGCTCGAATAGTCCGTTAGGCGTACTTCTGGTAATGTTAGAAGTACCACAATTGCCAGGGGTCCGCAGTGCCCACAATACGACAGCGAAAGGTGTTGGAAACCCTCCCCTGTGGTTGACAGTGGGAATGCCAATGTTCCTCACTATGCCTTGAGCCCTTTGTTCTATCCTGTGGCCTATTCTGCAAGTACCTCAGCCTATCATATATCTGGCTGATAGCAAGATGGTTCTTATTCAGAAGGTATAAAAATACTAGTTGTGACCACGAGGGTCATGGGGACAGTCTGCTTGTTGAGGAATATGTAAAACACCTATCCCATCTAGAATTGAAAGGCTGCCCCGATTTTCTCGCCTACCACCTAGGCGGCCCGGGTTCGATCCCAGGGACCCGCATGTGGTATTCGTGGTGGACGAAGCGGCGTCTGGGCTGGTTTTCTCCGGGTTCTCCGGTTTCCCCCGCCATCTCATTCCACCGGTGCTCCATCTTCATTCCATGTATCATCAGTGTCACCGCCTGTGGTGCCGTAGTAGTAAAAGCGGGCGTTAAACACTACACACACACACACACACTGCCCCGATTGGTCTTGCCTTAAAAAGTGAAGTTTTACATTGGAAAGAATATGTAATATTTGTGAATGCTAACAGCTACACCACAGAGTGATGCTTTGTACAAACACAGTAATAGAGTTTTGGCTACTGAACTGGACGACATGCATATTTAATTGGAGACTTATTTATTTTGGATACTAAAGTTCCAAAACCTTCTGCAACAGTGTGCTATGGATAAATGAGATTTCTTATTAATTAGGTAATTCTGTTTTAAATTGTGTTTACCTTTTATAACTTTCTGGAAATTGCAGAACAAAAAGGTTTTAAGAAAAGTACAAAAGAAAAAACATTTGTTTGAGTAGATTAGCAAAACCCTGTAGAATCTTCATTTGAAACCAAACACGCCGGATGTTGTGCTTTAAATGAAAAATGTGCCCCTAATCAGTAATAATTATATGAAGAACTTTAAGTAAAATGCTCCAAATGTGATGTAGGTATACTTTGTTCAGAGTCTTTTGAGACAGTGGAAGAGGGAGAAAAGGGCATCGCGTGGCCGGCGCGTGTATACGAACCAAAACCATCCAAAGTAGAGTTTCAAGGTTTATGCAGTCATTCAGACACGGGTAGTGGCGCACAACAGAGATTGCACAGAACACTCTTAAACCTGTATAAACATGTGGCGGCCGTAACAGGTAATGCACCTGCTACTTATAAAGAAATTCCGCGCTTATAGGACGTGGAAAACCAGTACATAAGTAGACGGCACGTTAGTCAAAATGCGTACAGTGGCTTTGAAGGAAAGAACGGTAAGTGTGGCACCGATTGCGCATACTGACTGCGGCTGCAGCTGCCGTTCCCAGATGTACAGTAGTAAGAACCATTTAGAAACAAAGACGAAATGCGATGAAAACAAAACCGTTCCTGAATTTTATAAGATTTATGGATTATTCGTGCTCTTCGGAGGATGAGGAAGCACAAGAAATAGAAACTATAAGATACTAAGATTGAGCAAATGCCAGTGTACATATTTCTGTCAATATAGATAATGTTTCATTACTGTGATTGTATTTGCTTCTGTTCTTTTTGTGGGGGGTCGTGTGTAGTACCACCTGTGTTGATATACATACATTTATATAATTACGAGAAAGTAATAAAGGTAATATAGTCGAAGTAAGTATGATCATTTATTCTAACTTTATGTATTTGTCGTCTCAGCGTGAGAGAAAGCTGCTAAAGCAATCACAATTAAGTGCATAAATAAACAAATAAATAAAGGATGAACATGTAAACAATGTAACAGAGGTCTGAAAGGGTCGCAAATGTTGCAACAGTGCATTTTGCTATCACAGTGTGCCAACACGCTTAACTGACCTCTAGCACGAGCAACATGCTGCCTACCTGCCACTCCCACTGTCTCAAAAGACTCTGAACAAAGTATAAATGACCGGAGCCTGAGCTGGAGGCTGAGAAGAAAGCATATCCTTAAGAAATATCGAAGCTTTACTCGAACCTATGAGACTCATCATTTCCAGACTCCTTCCATTTTCTTTTTATTTATTTTTTATCTATGATTAGATGACTTAATGGATCCAGAAAATTCGCCAGTTTTCTTTGTGTAGCAGAAGGCGTATCCTTCAAAGCAAATCTCGGTTTACCTCAAACCAACTTCCTGAATGAGGATAGCTCTGGAGTGCTCTCTAACTTCTAAAGGGGAATTAGATAGATTACCTCAAGGACCGTGGACTCGGGGCTCATTTGCCCCTACATTGATTCGTTTGTTGATTGTCCCCTAGGTCCTTAAGACTTGACATAGGACATTAACATACAAAGTAGAAGAGGGGGAAAAAAAGCAGATCTCTTAAAATACAGTTCTTCTTCAAAATAATGGTATACTTAACAAAGAGATTGATGTGCTCTTCAAAAAGGTTTCGTTGTTATGGAACATTAACCTTTCTTGTGAAGGTTATGAGGAACTATGTAAGCCAGTATTTTACATATATTCAATAAAGAAGTTTTGTGGTAGTTATGTATCTGTTTATTAGTACTCCGTGCCTGCTAAACTATAATGTTTAATATTCTTCCGTACCCACTCAGTGAGAATTAGTTCACAGTGTACAGAATCATGCAGGTACTTCTGGCTGCCTTTAGTATATTTGTTTATTTAAACTTGAGAGAAACTCCTGTGTCCCATAATAGCCATAATTGTTTAGTTTCTCTTCTCACTAAAATCCATTCGTATCGCGGCGGAGAAAGTAGATGATGCCAATGCAAAAATTTAATTTCTTTTGATTAATCTTTCTCATAAATATGGTCTTAAATTGCCATGCTACAGTCTCAACTGTTGCATATTAAATTCTAAGTCTATATTGCATATAGGTATTACTACTAAAACTTAACTACATATTTACAAGTCGTGTGCTACATAGAACGCACTTTATGCTATAAAAAGGTCGTTGGTATGAAGAAAGTGTGCCTGTGTTTTGGCCTTTTCAATAGCCAAGTTAGTCGTTACGAAATTTGATATATAACACACTTAGGGAATGGAACTATATGACATCTTCATTTTTTTCCAAGGTAGGTACTACAATGAGGTATAAAATTAAAGTAAAAGATAAAACGTCTTGCTTACTTTACCTAAAAAAATTGATAATGTTTCTCAAAAGTTTTAGTGTTTGCAACATTTCAATATGATCACTATTTCAGAAGCTGTACCGATTTTTCTGTACTGTGTTTGGTGATGCAAATGGGTTACGAGAATAAACTAGCAAGCATAACAAGTCTACCAAGCATACGAAAATGGGACACATTTGCGCACCTTATATCCCTTTCCATACGTTTTAACTTTAATTAAGCCTCAGAAAAGGTAACTCTATTGCTGATTTCCAAAACTCCACGTTGTATCTACATTGCACGGAGAGGAGTGGGAACAGTGAGCGTGATGAAGGGAAAGAGTGCGTGATTGGAAAAAGAGGGAGAAAGAGGGTTAGAGAGGGGAGGATATAAAGTCCAATATGAAGGAACAATGACAGAAAGAAAGAGGAGTAAATAACAAGAAAAGTGAGTAAGACGGAGAGTGAGGGGGGGGGGGGGGGTGGCGATATATTCGCATTGGACTTAGTAATGCTTAATAGCTCATGTAATAACAGGACTGTGTGATTCACTTTTCCATCTGTTCCATAAACCAGTAGATTTAAACTTATTTATTCTATTTATTCCTATTAAAATGTTTGACTTTTATTCTTACTCCACACTACACCACAGATGGCTGGCATTGATGATACATAAAATTAAATGACCGTTTAGTGTGTTGAACGGAAAGTCGATAATTTTGTTCAAGAAGAAACCCATGTTCGGAAAAGCACGTTTAGGAAGTTGGAGGGTGTCGAAGTTCCAGAATTTGTTCAAATTGTTTTTTGCGCAGTTGTAAAAACCATTAGGTATGAGCATAATGTCGATGGACGACGTGAGCCGCATGTGCTGCCAAACAGAATGACAGCACCGATCTAACATTTACACAAGATGCCTCACCTGCCCTGTTAGATGTAAGGTCACTGCAGGTTCGGCGGGTACTGTGGCTTCTACACGATGGAACACCAATATATTTTGATTGTATGTAAGGAACCTCCTAAACATCACATATAAAAATAGACGGATTGGTAGAGAAGGACCAGTTTCATGGTCACCATGATCACCAGGTCCTGCATCATATATTATTTTCTGTGGGATACAACGAAGTACATTGTGTATAATAATCCTGTAACGTCAGAGTAAGACCTTATTGTACGAACCCATGCACTGATAAATACGCTTACCATCGCACCGCTTATACTGGCTCGTGTGCGTGAGGTTCAGCAGTGCCAATGTGGGCTATGCAATCAATTAGAAGGTAGGCAAATTGAAACTCTTCTGTAGCGCACTGCTGTTGTCTAGGTTGTTGAGCAAATTAGGAAATGACGCACATCACCACACCCAAACCATTCTCAAAGTTCAACGCTCTACAGTACCCAAACAGTGTCTTTCCAGATACGGATTTCTACTTAAAAAATATGATGTGTTGCACTCAAATGACTTTCTCTACTCTTGTACAAACCATTCTTATAAACTCAGTCCTGTATTTTCTTCGTGTTAGTTGAGATAAACATTTGCAGAAGTTATCTTGTTGCTTATTTCCTTGTAGGTGCAAGGGGAATATGGGAATACAATAAGCTTTGAGCGATAATCAAATCTTTTAAAGCTTTGAGACTCCGTTCTTTTTGCACGGTTAACACATATAAATGAGCAACCATGTTGCATTTGACGAAGGTTTAAGTTTTCCGAACTGACACAAATAACAAGGAATATCTCTACAAAAAATGTATTGGGACATAAACCGGGTGTTTCAGCGAGATATACATTTTTGTATATTAAGATTTTGTCTATCTCTTACGGTTTATCAGTTATGCAAATGTCATCGAGATTAAACAGGACTACATAGGCTATAGCCAGAAAATTCAAAATATACATTTAATTTGTCATAAAAATGTCTTAAACATATAGTTTTAATCAAAATCATTGGAGCCGTTTTCCATTAAAGCATAGTTTAGGGTGGAAAAAGTTTCTTCAAAATCTTCGTGTTGCATCCTTGAAAGACATTAAACTTAAATGCAAACTTTGGTTTCTAACCGAATTTCATTTTTGAGTTATGCTGTCCACAGACTAACACACAAACACGCGCGCGCGCGCGGACATTTTTCTTAAATTCAGGGGGCTTCAAATCATATTTCCGGTGAAATCTCGACATCGAATTATTAGGTGAAATACAATACTTGCTGTACTTGCTAGTAGAGAAAGGAATAAAATATGTTTTCCATCCCACACAACATACTAAGTGATGTGATGAAGGGAAAGGGGTTAAACAGCGCTAACATCGAAAAAGTAATTTAGCTTACACACAGACTTGTTTACTATAAAACGACCTAATTTTGTTGTGTAATGTTTCTTTTCATATATGCCGTTAAGAACTCCTTAATAAATGGCAAGTAAGTCAGTAAGCGTCAATCACGAAGGGGGTCCTGGCTCATCATTCATAGAGGCCCTATGCATTTTGTTGAAACTGTTGCTCTCAGAACATACAAAGACAAGGGTTTAGATCTCTGGAAACATACTGCCCCCATAGTCTCTTTTTCTCCGATTTTTTACTCGATTTTAAAAGCATACTTAAAATGACTTAGTGTTTTACCTGCAGCGGGTAATGAGTTATTATTCAGCACTTTCTACTTAAAACCGTCTGCTATTTTGTTTAGCCAGGAGCTGAACTCTGCTATGAAGATGACCAGTATTCTGTAATAAATAACTTCCATTTTTTTCTTTAGACACTCAGCTTGACCATCAGAGCCTGTTCATAAAACCATTAAATGTGATTTGTGCGCAACCACCACCCTTAAAAGGCACCAAACGCTCTCGTAAATGTCACTGTGTCCATATGCATATAATTTTATTCATCGATGCAGAAAGAGAATGCTCTTTGTAAACTGTATACATGATCTGCTGGAAGATAATTTGAACATGCTACGTAGAATTATTAATGCGAAGCTGTAAAACAAGCATAAAAGCAAAGATATATATAATTTTAATAGCCTGTTCAATTTTACGACGCTAGACATATTCCTTATTGCCTTTGTTTTTAAATACCTTGAGGATGATTGTAAGGACATGATATGTTTGTAGGGACATGTATTCATAAGATAGCTGAGTTATGAGAGCACCTTTATCCGGAATTCCACTATCATATTACCGCCATCAAATCTTAAGGTGCTTGCTTGAAGAGCCTCGAAATAGTTTTATTTGCATACATTAAAGAGTTTAGAGCTCATTCACCTCAACACCGCCGAACCTATTTCTGTCATCATGGCGTTTTTACTAAATGAATTTACACAGAGCTGTGTGTTGGGTGTACGCTAAAGGAGAAACACTTGATCACTGTCTAAATTACATTTTTAATATATAGTGGATGATTTCCTTAAGATTTAATGAAACAATTTAAATATTGGATTAGGAACTTGTTGGATGTTAGCAATCAGCTCGTGTATTTAGGCAGAGTAGGTGAGTTATATGTACTCCGGTTAAATTTGACATTGAGTTCTACATATTTAGCATACCACTTCCCTACAAACGTGGCCAAATTCATGTTATTTCTATGAATAAAAATATTTGTTACACTCACATGACTTTCTCTAGTCTTGTACTAACTAATCCTACAAACTCTTATTCCTCTGTCTTCTGGTTAGTCGAGATAAACATTTGCAGAAATCTTATTGCTGATCTTCTTGTAGGTGCAAGGGGAATATGGGAATGCAGTAGGATTTGTGCGACAGTCAAATCTTTTAAAGCTTCCAAATTTCGTTCTCTTTCCACGGCCAGGAGATAAAATGATTTTCCATTTGAGAAAAGTTGAAGTATTGTAAAACTCGCACAAATAACAAGGACTATCTCCGAAATGGTTCATACCATAAAAAAAGGGATTTGTACATAACATGTCTGTTTTAACGAGATCTACACTTATATATAGTAAGATTAGCTGTATCTCTTACGGTTTATCAGTTATGCAAAAGCCATCATGAGTAAGCAGAATTACATGGGCTGTAGCCAGAAAATTCAAAATATAGATTTCATTCGCCATAAAATATCTTAAACATATGGCATTTTAATCAATACAACCGTTTCTGAAAAAAAATAACAATTTTGGAAAAATGTTCCATGTAAAATGTGCTTTTCAGTAAAGGAATTTTCCTCAAAATCTTCGTGTCGCATCCTTAAATACCAACATTGGTTTTTAGGCGAGCTTCCTTCTTGGGTTATGCTGTTCAGAGTTAGACACATACACAAAAAGCCACGCACACACACGTGACCTTTTTTCTAAAACTACCTTTCTTTTTTTGGATTCACGGGGCCTCAAAACATATTTCCGGTGAAATCTTGACATCAACATTTTGGATCAAATACAATACTTTCCCTACTTACTATGCGTAGAAGAGAAAGCAAAAATGACTCACTATCAAACTTTGAAATCTCGATTATTTTACTGTCTCAAACATGAAAATCTGCAAACCGAGCAATCACAGCTGAGAAACGACAGCCACCCGGCATCTATTTGTTAGTGAGTATAATAAGCATTTAGATAGTGTTTTGAAGGTATTGCATCCATCTTCCTCAGTTCTTAAGTGAAGTTTTATTTTTGTCTGTAAATTGGACACCAGGGTATCTTGTAGTTCAATCGTTTCTTCGTTCTGTTATATCTAACTTGGTAGGTACTGTGTTTTCTTATTTCAAAATCAATAATTTCCACATTTTAACTGTCTAGTACATTATATAAACCAGATTTACTTAAAAATGGATCAGAAATTGCATTTTATTGGTAGAAATGATTTTTGGAATGTTATTAGCACCCTCAAAATATAGAGAAATTAGTGTGATATGTATATGTTTCTGTGTATCAACATCATGAAAAGTGAAGTGTACTGGGCTTGAAACTAGTGGGCCCCATCACCACGTGATTTACCTGTTTCTGTATCCTTGCAAAAAACTGTTTATTAAATTTGTTTTCTACCGAGACTAACACATTGCAGCTAATTTATTTGTTCCTACGCCTCGACGCCGTTCCAGTTGTAAACCAAAGAAAGAAGTATGTTGGAGTTGATCATGAAGCTGGATTGAGGAAGAAGTGTTTTATTTTAGAAATTAATGCCAAGGTGCTGTGTATGGTCGAGTGGATTAACGCTTAACTGTTTATCTTGTCACCTAATTGGTTGATATTCAACCCGCCCCCCGTTGTATCATCATCTTTATGTTGTGGCGGTGCAGCACCCATTTTTGGACAACGTGTAGCTTCATTGGTTGTAGCCTATTGCTCCATGAGCATATTCATAATTACTTTTTTGTCACATTTTAATATTTCAGCTATATAAACCCGATATTAAGTTTAGAGTTATTAGAGGTTTGTAGGAAAGTACACAGTTTGTAGCTAGACACCTAAAATCAAAATACGGAATAAATGTGTGGTCGGGAAAATCTTAAGATATTCTTGTTCCGGTGGTAGTAAATTTAGCTTCCAAAAATAACTTACAATACTCACATGCTAGTGCAGTGTATTAATGAGTGAGCTATATTAGCTTTAACTCTATGGTCATATCGTGACGTATCTGGTAGTAGATACCTCATATATAGGTGTGGCGGTCAGTTAACCTTCTAGGTCTCATCCGTGTATCATAGAATCTTGCTTCGTGTCGTGTACACAGAGGGATCAGCGCAGGGTAACTGCACCTCTGCCAGTGACGGGCAGATGGAATTAGCGTGCAAGCCAATCTACTGGCAATATCTGTGAATAGATGGCGCATCATTCGCTATTACTGTCTATTTTCATTTGTACTACTTTTTAGACTTGTGGAACTTTGGGTCATGGTGTTAAATATTCAATCTGACATTTACCTTGGGACTCAAGGAAACCACGGAAAACAAAATAAAAAAGAAAAGAAAAAGAAAAGACAGCCGAATTGGTCGGCCCATGTGCTTTGAAGCCGGGACCTTGCGAATGCGAGTCACAGACGTTACCGCTTGAGCCATCCCGCTCGGTAATTGGCATCTTATTTCATTGTCCATGCTTGGTCTTTGAATTTGAGAATGTGTATAAACTAAAGACAATATATAAAACTAGTTTATTTGGTTAATCCAATGGAACATCTATTTCTCAGCAACTACTTCACCTCAGTGAGCAAGGACGATCTCTTGAAGTGATTTGAGTTAGACATGTTCAGAAATAAATTTTAAAAAATTCCAAAATTTGTTACAGTGTACTCTGGTATCCTTAGGAACATTTTCAACTATAATTGTTCTTCGCATCTAATCAAGTGACAATTTATCTAATTTAAAGGCTTCTTAACGGTCAAAGTGAGAAAGGTTTTCTAATATTGCGTGAAATGGAAAATCATCAAATACGGTAGTTATGTTATCTGTAAAAGAAATAAGTAACATTTTGAACTTTGGTTATTTGATGGCTAGGTATTTTGAATGTCATCTCAAAGCAAGTGGTACTTTCACATCTTGAAAGGATTGAACAGAATATCCAAACGTGATTCACTATGAGACACCTGCATTATTTGCATTTTGCCAACGCACAGAAAGCAGTACATGCGCATTACGCACACAGTCCTTTATCTCATCTGTGTAAGAAACACAAGATATTTGCAGATACCATTCTGAATTCTCCTTTTATAGTTCAAGTCGGCATTCTCCATTCACTTGCACTTGGGCGAACTCCAAGCATAGACAAGACTGCGGTAGATGTCACAGGAAAGAATGCCTTAAGTTGAGCCTTGCCTTGCCGGAGATTTTCTAGTGGCGATACGGTGCCTGTCATGGTTCAAGCTACCTGAAAAGTGTTAGCATTCATTAGTGCCGCTGAAAAACCCGTCCATCTGCTGCATTCTAACGAAGGCTCGTGTTTTATGATAAGCAAACGACTGACGACTAGTTCGGACATCGCCTTTGTCAAAAACAACAACGCAACACTTCTTCTGGCTTGCACACTGAGAGTGCCCAGCACTCATAAAAGTTTAAGTATAGAATACATTGGCCTATCTAAATTTAATATTTTAGTATACACATCTTTGTGAAGCTGAGGAAGAAATTTGATACGATTTGGTGAGCCAAGTTCATATTTTCTTGCTTGCTATATCGAGATTTCACCGGAAATATGTTTTGAAGCCCTCTGAATCCGAAAAAAACATTTTTAGTTCTTAGAAAAAGGTGTGTGTCTGTCATACTTTGGGCAGCATACCAAAGTTGGTGCTTAAGTTTAATGACTTTTAAGGATGCGACTCTAACATTTTCAAAAAAATTGCTCTACCTAAGCTACCCTTTACATGGTACATTTTTCGAAAATTTTGATTTTCTCCAAAATGACTGTAACGATTTGGATTTAAATTTATTAATATTTAAGATATTTTTATGAAAAATGAAATGTATATTTTGAATTTTCTGGCCATAGCCTGTTTACTCTGGATGACTTTTGCATAATTGGTAAACAGAACGACATAGACATATTACTGTACAAAAATGTAGATCTTGCTAGAGCACACATTTTATGTCGAGATACAGTTTTTGGAGAGTGAATCATTTCGCAGATATTCCTTGTTATTTGTGTGAGTTTTGGAATACTTCAGCTTTCCTCAAATGGAAGATCGTTATTCATTTTCTATATCAAGAGAACGAAATCTCAAAGATTTAAAAGGTTTGACCATCTCTCAAAGCCTATGTATTCTCATAGTCCCCTTGCATCTACAAGAAAATAAGCAATAAGATAATTTCTGAAATTTTTTATCTCAACTAACAAGAAAAAGATTTATAGGAATAAGAGTTTGTAAGAATGGTTAGTACAAGAGTAGGAAAAGTCGTGCGAGTGCAATACATCAGGTTTTTGTCACTATCATGTTCCTTACTTCAAACGAAAAGTCGGTTGCCAAATATACGTATATACACAATGCGTAACCAAGATAAAATTGAGGAAATATATTCCTTTTCGCAGTAGCTTTTAGTGTACTCAAAAGTCTAGTAACTTCTTCGATTTTACGGGATTACACTCATTTGCCTCTACGTGTAATTGTGTACAATAAATACCTACTGTGAAAAACTAGCAAGATCTCTCCGCTTACTTTTCTATCACTTTATTGTCTTCAAAAATTTTATCACAAATACACAGTTTTTTTTCCTCGTCGTTAACACACTTTACAGTACTTCGCACTATCGCAATTCAAGTTTCACTTCTCGTACCCTTGCCTCAGCCCTTTCAGTGTCTTTCTTCATCATCTCTGTCTCTCATACACTAAAAACGGCGATTCAATCACTAGATAATGTACATCCACAGCTGATACAATGACCAACTTCTGTCTGTAACTGAGTCACTGCTGTATTCTGGCACCTTATGTAGTGGAGATGATGTCACATGGTCCTTTCGCGAACACCTTCAAACACGTCGACTGTGACGCAATCTCTCGAAGGCATCGGAGGAAACCCCTTTTTTGTAGCCACTTCGATTGATGTTAGCCACGTACACACAAACAGTTGCGCGAGAGAGCATGCCCTTGAACGCCTTTGCCCACTGACTGACCCGGCATGTGGCGTGAGGCAACCCTACCCTGACAGTCCTTGGCTGTGCAGCGCGCCCGGCGTCACAATGCGCTATAATCACACGTCTGTTCGAAAAAGTTCAAAAACTGACCTACATCGTTTTCCTCCAGAAACTGCACTGCTTTAAGCTTTTTAGGCACATCCGTTTGGTCTGGTTTGTCTTGATTGACGTAAATGGCGGCCACCGGGTCTGACTAAATGGTTTGAATGCCGTCACTCTGAAACAGCCTGGCGCATCTACCTATGGAGGTTTTCGGTCAAAGAATTTATTTTTGAATTATTGTCTCATATAAAGGTATGACATGTTTTCTCCATTATGTCGTTTGTATTACCTCGATATTTATCCTACAAGTAGGTTAGTTGTTAAAATATGGGAATGGCTGCACGCAATTTCGTTCAGCCAATTACAGTGGCACTAGTGCAGGAATGCTAGCTTCAAGAGTTAAATATTTCAGTGTTTCATAAGTAGCATAAGCACTCATTACTGAAGAGATGGTGACACTATAGCATACCTAACGAAGCTTTAGCACTACAGAGGGGCTCTAATGACCTAGCTGTCGACGGGCCCTTATACCCTAACCACTCACTCAGCACTACAGCCATATGGGGAAGATTTAAGAATTGAAAATACTGGAATCTGATGCACCGATCTCCGCCTCTCGACGATGGTGTCAATTTTGAAGCAGTGTTTGTACTCCACGATGGTATGAACCTTAAATCCACAAAATCTCCTGTCTATTGTATCTGGCTTCACTGGAGCGAAGAGATATCTGACTCAGGGTATGCGAGAGTGTTTATTGCTTAAGGACTACACGGACTCGTTGTATATAATATTTAAGGAATCCTTAAATTCAAAGACTTTGACAAGTTGCCGACCGATGTAATACACTAGAAACTGAATATTACTTGTAGAACTGGTAACTAGATACAGGAATATAATTCTCCATGCTATGGACAGACAACTGTATAACACCGAGGACCGTTGCGTGTTGCGAACACGCAGCGATAGACTAAGCTACATCTGGATTCTGCGCTCTTCACCACAGCAGTCCCCTGTCGCAACACTGCTACTCACAGGAGAGCTCCATCTGTTTTCTCTACTCGCTGTCAATCGGACCAATCCCCTTGTTTCTTTAATTCCTAGAAATCCATCTACTTCGCAGCTACTCTGCGAAGTTTTCCTTTCACTTCTGCTAATTTTTGGAAATTATTCAGTTACCTGGGAACGCCAATACGTGGCCAATTCCTCGAATTTGTACCTGGTCCATAATGACCTACCCTCTCGTGTTCTGCTAATTACCTAACGACCTTTTCCGTACGGTAACATGAAACAAATTTACTGCACAGAGTAATTTAGACACGTCAACTTCAAACATTATATTCCTCTGATTTTATATTGTCTCTCGACTGGCCTATCTTCTCTATAAATCATTTATTGATCATACTTCATTACATCCCTTGCACTTTTAAAATGATAATTTATTTTGTGAAATCCTAATTTCAGCGTCAAATGTCCGTTACTTCAGCTATAATAAGTATATTATAACTACAAACTGCAAAAATTTCAGTTCCCTAGGTTAAACAGTCTGCTAATTGTATGCTCTGTTCAGAGTCCTTTGAGACAGTGTGTGCTGGCACATTGCAATAACAAAATGCGCTGTTGCAACATTTGCGTCCCTTTCATTGCTTACATGTTTATCCTTTATTTATTTGTTTATTCATGCATTTAATTGGCATTGCTTCAACACCTTACTCTCACGCTGGGACGATAAATACGTTTAGTATAAGAGAACTAGAGCACATGATTATGTTTACTTGAACTACAATACCCTTACTGCTGTATTAATTTCTTAAATATATATAAACACAGTTGGTACTACATTACGACCCCTACTAAAAAAACTAAAGAAGGAAATACAGGCAGAAAAATAAAGTTATTTACATGGACATAGATTTGTACATTATCATTTTCTCAATTTTAGTAACTTACAATTTCTTTTCCTTCTTCTTCCTCATCCCCCTAAGACGGTGAAGAAGCCATCGATCTCATCAATAAAATTCACGAACGGTTTTGTTTACATCGCATTTCGCCTTTCTTGGAGTTTAGTTCTGAATAAGTATCTAGTTTAATGGTTCTTATTACTGTACTTATGGGAACGCCAATTGCAGTCACAGTATGTGCAATCGGCGGAAAACACTTTTCTTCTCCTCCTGTAAAGTAATTGTACACATTTTGAATAATGTGTGCCGTCTGCTTATGTACTGGTTTTCCACGTTCTATAGGTGACGAATTTCCTTTAAAACTATCAGGTGCATTACCTATTTCCCACGGCCGCCACGCATTTATACAGGTTTAAGAGTTTTGTGCAATCTCTGTTGTGCGCCACTACTCGTGTCTGACTGCATAAACTATGCAACTCTGCCTGGATTGTTTTGGTTTCTACACACGCGCCGGCCACGCGAAGTCCTTACCTCTCCCTTCCACTGTCTCAAATGGCTCTAAACACAGTATATTTGACAAGTTGTACACCACACATCAGCGTTTGTTTATTGTGTTAAGTTTTCCTCCAACGAAGTCACATGTGCACTGCCAGTTTCAATATGTACTTATGGTTAGAAACGAAAATACACCCGAGTGGGTTTTAATTTTGAGCTACCATGGAGTCGTAACTCCCAGCATAGGAGTCATGTGAGCCCTCATTCGAACAGGTCTCCGACATAAGTTCAAATGTTTTTACTTCTAGTGACGTTAGAAGTACCTACTACCAGGGCTTCGCTCTGTCCGCACCACAGGAACTGAACATGTCAAAACCCTTTACCTACGGGAGGTCCATGTTAGACACAAGAAACATAGTCAACAGTTCTAACAAAGGAAACAGTGTACGATACAGTGACCGTCGCGAAAAGAAATCTAAGAAAGTCCATGCTTCGCAATGCAGTGTGTTTTTAATGACAGAGTAAAAAATTTGAATGACCCTCTCGCTCTCCAATTTAAATCCATGGGACTCTTTTATCTGCGAGTACACCCAAAGATGCAAGTTTATACAATAAATCCATATCCGCTCGACAAATCAGCAAACAGTATCAGGGTGACTTTTCCACTATTTCTGTTTCAGAAATTTCTCCAACGTTCAAGAATGTGTTCAGGATGTTTCAAGCTTGTATTCTCACAGAGGGGCATAATTTCGAACACCTTTTATAATAAACTATAAGCAGAATATATTCATGTTTATTCGGATTGTTACCGTTGTCTAGTCCAAGGAAGAAACAGCTGGTCGATATCTTAATTCATAATCAGACAATGACAGCTTCAGGCTGCCAGATCTGCCATTAATACGAACCAGGCTTTTGTTCTTCAGTGTGCCTCAAAACTAAATATTACAAATAATGTTTGTCGCGTACACAAATGTGCACGGCCAAAATTCATATCAGTATTTTGGTTTATTGAATTCGAGTATTACATTCCGTAGGAAGTAAGCATTTTTGAATGGCTGATATGAATGCTTGGAAAAATGTGGGTCCTCTTTTACCTTCTCTACTACTTATAGTAAAGGAGAGGAAGCATTGTTTTTCACACGAAAATTCGATGTCGAGATTTCAGCGGAAATATATTTTGAGGCCCCCTGAATTAAAAAAAAAAGAAGTATGTTTTAGAAAAAGGTCCGTCTGTGTATATGTGTTTGTCTCACTGTCTGTGTGTTAGTTTGTGGACAGACTAACTCAAAAACGAAAAGACGGTTAAAAACCAAATTTGGTATTTAAGTTTAATGTCTTATAAGAATTCCGCACGAAGGTTTTGATGATAGTTGCTTCACCCTAAACTACCCCTTACATTGAACATTTTTCGAAAATGTTTATTTTCTTGGCTCTAATGATTTTGATTAAAACGCCACCGCCACCGCCACCACCACCGCCACGGCCACGGCCACTGCCATTGCCGCTGCCGCCGCCGCGGCCACGGCCACGGTCACTGCCACGGTCACTGCCACTGCCACTGCCACTGCCACTGCCACTGCCACCGCCACCTGCACCATCACCACCTGCACAACCACCACGACTAATAATAACAATAGCAATAATAATGTTGTTAAACATGATAACCAAAACAGTAATATTATTAACAATAGTGATAAACATAATAACAATAATAATAAACGCACCAATAAGAATAAAATAAACCTAATATTACTCTTAATAACACACAATATAAATAATACAATAATATAATAACAATGGCAATAACGGCAAACAAAAATAACAACAATGACTAAAAAAGCAATAAAATACAACAAAATTAATAAGAACAAAAGAAATACCAAAGAAACATTTTTACATGGCTTTTGTTACGGCCACTTACAATCTGTAATCCGTAATGTTAGACAATAGCAACATATACAGGAGGAGTTTATTCCCTGGAAAATAAAATCCTGTAAGTGATATGGAAAATATACTAATACTGTTCTTATCTATTATCACTGTTACACATCAATAGTTGAGTCCTTGAGAATTCCTCTCCTGCTCTCTTCTCTTCCAAGCGGAACAAGGTTCATTAACGCCACTGGCGCCCGCTACACAGCAATCACGCCGTTAGGTTCTGCAACTCCTAGCACGAAGGGTTGTCTACTTACGCCAATGCCGGATGAAGTGAGCCACCTGGTATACATGGAGTAATGAAAAATTAAACAATAATGCCCAACGGCCATCAAATAAATTAATGAAGTGATTATGAACAATCTAGACAACTGATAAAGTAATGTACATAAGTTGTCGAAAATGCATACATTCAACAAAATGTAAAGGGATGAGCTAACATACAGCATGGTAATACATTACATCGTATATTTTACTTATCTTGATGACCATTTGCGTACCATGGTAGCAGCTCATTTATGTACCAGCCGCTGCTGAGTTGCGCTATCAAAATTTGCTGGGGAACATTTCAACACATATCCAGAAGTGTTAGGTGTTGTAAGAATTGTTTTCCTTTTTCATTGGGATAGCATGTAAATACTTCTTGATGCTGATAGTGTGATTACGCTAAACTGAAATATGTACGTGTTTATAGCTCGTACACGTACGTTGTAGTTAACAGTGGCGTACCGATCCTTACTTTCTGCATGCATTTATCTTTGGTATTAGCTGCAAGTGTAATATTTTCCACTAATTAACCAAATAATGTAACCTAGCAAGATGGCTCTCTCAACGTGTTAGCCTTGGATTAGTGAGGTCTCGTGTTCGATTCTCAAGGACCTCCCATTCCAACCTTCGGTTTTTCGTGGTTTTCCATAATCGTGACCGAATGCTGGGGTAGTTTTTCATCTATCACGAATTTCTACCCCTCATTTGCCTTTCATTTTTCATGTTTCAAGTTTGCTGGTAGTTTCCGTGGTGACCTGGAAGTATTGTATTCCACCCAAAAATTCGATGTCGAGATTTCACCGGAAATAGGTTTTTAGGCCCCCTCAATAAAAAAAAAGCATTTTTAGAAAAAGATCCGCGCGCGCGTGTGTGTCTGTCAGTGTGTCTGTGTGTCTGTGTATCGGCCTGTGGACAGCATAACTCAAAAACGAAAAATCGGTTATAAACCAAAATTGGTACGGCACGAGTGAGTGAGTAGTGGGGTTTACGGGCCCGTCGACAACTAGGTTGGTACAGCACGAAGATTCGGAAGAAAATTGCTTCACCCTCAACTACACTTTACATGGAAAATTATGATTTTCTTGAAAATGGCTCTAACGACTTTAATGCCATATATTTGAGATAGTTTTATGACGATATGTATATCTTGAACTTTCTGGCTATAGCCTAAGTAGTATTTACTCTGGATGACCTTTACATGACTATTAAACCCTAAGACAGAGACCAAATCTTACCATACAAAAATGTAGATCTTGCTAAAATACACAATTTATGTCTAAGTAAAATTTTTTATAGAGTGAACCATTTCGGAGATATTCCTTGTTATTTGTGTGAGTTTTAGGGAACTTGTACTTGTGTCAAATGGAACATAGTTATTCATTTTTATATGTTAACCATGCAAAGAGAACGGAATTTGAAAGTTTTAAAAGATTTGACTATCACTCAAAGTCTACTGTATTCCCTTATTCTCCTTGTATCTACAATAAGATGTACAATAAGACAATTTCTGCAAATATTTATCTCAACTAACACGAAGAAGATTTAGGAGTAAGAGTTTGTAAGAATGGTTTGTTCAAGAGAGAGAAAGTCATGTAAGTGCATCTCATCAGATTTTTTTTCTGTTTTACGATGTTGCATCTATTTGTTCCTTACTCATCTACCACAAACTGCAGAGGAAAGAAGGTTTCATTAGGGCAGGATTAATTCCATGCTGAGGGAAACTTGTATACATGTATCTGACTATGTTGCAGACTGAATGACGCCACCACTTTCTCCTTTTTTTCTTCAACACTATTTGATCCGTATTAAGTTTGTTTAATTTGTATATATGTTTGTGTTATGGCGCCCTACAATATCTCCTACATTAATTGTTTACGTAATTACCAACTAACTCAATCTGAAATGCCGTGTACCTGAGTGTGATAAACTACTTCAGCTTCCAGTGCTACACTTACCCTTTGATTGCTTCCATAACTTCCTTAATATTGTAGTTATCCAAGTTGTTTAGGTTCAAATCCTACACAAGACGGATAATTCAGGGTGCTGACTTAAGGGAAATTAAATGAGGATAGTGGCGTGAAGAACGCTGAGGCGTACTCGTCTAATAAAACAACTAATTTCACAAATTTCTGTTGCATATAAACTCGCAAAGTTTCTTATGTGTGTATACTATAAAGTGTGTTGCACAAATACAATATAAGTGTTATGCGTATTTGATTAGTAGCTTTCATGAACCAGCTGTGTTTACGGTGACATTAGGTATATTTCTTTTGGCAGACCCTTGTCTTTCTCTTTGACAGAAACCATCGATAACACTTCTTGGAAATTTAGTGCAGGCTCTTAGCCACATGTTCATTAATACTATCTAGAATAAATTCAATAGCCCAATGACGCTTTCACAAAGCATTATACTTTGTAAGGAAATTATGCTCGAGGAAGAAGTGCATTGTATTTTCTCTGTTATGTATAGTAAGTAGAGGAAGTATTGTACTCCACCCGAAAATTCGATGTCGGATTTTCACCGGAAATACATATTTTGAGGCCCCCTGAATAGATAAAAGCATTCTTAGAAAAATGTGTGTCAGTCAGTCTGTCAGTCTGTGGGCAGCATAACTCAAAAAGGAAAAGTCGGTTAAAAACCAAAGTTGATATTTCAGTTTAATGTCTTTTAAGGATGCGACACAAGATTTTGAAAAAAATTTCTCCACCCTAAACTACCCTTTACATGGAAAATTCTTCGAAAGTTTTTATTTTCTCGAAAATGACTAACAGTTTTGCTTAAAATGCCGTATGCTTGAGATAGAAATGTATATTTTGTATTTTATGGCTATAGTCTATGTAGTCCTGTTTACTCTAGATGACCTTTGGATAAGTGGTAAACTGTAAGAGATAGACCAAATCTTTCTATACGAAAATGTAAATCTTGCTAAAGCACCAATTTATGTTCAGTTAAAGTTTTGTAGAATGGACCGTTTTGGATGTGTTCCTTGTTATTTCTGTGAGTTTTGGAAAATGTTCGTCAAATGGGAGGTCGTGTTTCATTTTTTTATATCTTAGCCGTGCAAAGAGACGGAATCTCAAAGCTTTAAAAGATTTGACTATTGCTCAAAGTGTATTCCCATATTCGCCTGCACCTACAAGAAAATAAACAATAGAATAATTTCTGAAAATGTTTTACCTAACACGAGGAAGATATAGGAATAAGAGTTTGTAAGAATTACTGGTACAAGAGTAGAGAAAGTCATGTGAGTGCAACACATCACATATTTACTAATAATATTCACCAGTGTGGATATACCCACTGATTATTGCAGTCACGATAAGCAGGTATTAAGTTCAAATTTTCCTGTAAAGTCTCACTGCAAATTTGCTCACCACTTTCAGATACGAAGGCATATAAAGCAAGTTAAGTGTAGTTTTGAGGAAAATCAATTTAGAGTGAAGGCATCGTAGACATTTAAAAGACGCATCACCCCATTAAATCGCCGTTCACGGGGTTAAATAATATCATAGCGATATACACATATGTCATTCTGTTCAGGAAAATTGTGCGAGCCTTTTATTAAAATTAAAAGGTTGATTTTTGAGGTTATAGACTATCTTTCCTGTGGAATTTTCAATTATTAAGGTGTGCAATTCTTTGCTAAGCCAAGATAGGTATAAGGATTAAGTAGCTTGCAAACAAAGACTTGCCAAATGTTAATCTTAAGAGTATGACGATAATCAGTGACTGTAATATATTTTAATTATTTTGGGTTAGCTTATTATACAGGTGGGACCTCGATATCTCGATGGAAGAATGTCCAATAATTTGAGATAAACCTTACTTAACATTTTTAAGGTTTGCATTATTTAGAGTTGCAGCCCTTATCTTTATCCTCGATAAAGAATGAATAGAGTCTAGACTTCACGTTATTGCATCGAACGTGTCCCCCAAAGAGTTGCTGGACTGTAATTCTTGATTGAACTCGATCGCGCTTTCTGTGGGTCAATGAATGCAGCATTCCATATGCTCTTGTGTCCAAGTGAAAGCGTGCAAAGCAGTGAGGAGAGGAGTACAGATACTCCTGTAACATGCAGCATTAACTGAGTTGTGAATGAAGCTGGTTTAGCTAACGCACTAAATCACATTTCTGCAATAGCCTGGCTTGATGACCGACTCTCGGTGGTCATCACATTTACCTACTCCAGTAACCATAATCTGCGAATCCAGCGGAAGCAGATCTGTACTTAAGATGTGAGATAATATTTGTTATTTCCTGCCGGCTCCCAGTCTGTGTTTCGTAAGTCAAACTCGAGTCACGACCGTGTCTTGTGGGTATACTGTATGACTAATTCTCACATACTTATTTTGTTCTACCAATGAACAGTAGTGGTATTGAGTAACACATGAGTAAAGTGAACTGTTTTAAAGTACATATTACTAATAACAGTTCAGTGTGTAAAATATGCAGAACAAACATTTTCAAGTGCTGGTTAGTCACACAATGCAACAAATTTAAAGAAACCTATTCCATTCACACACCGAATGAAGAGCCAATGTTCGCGTTCCTCATTGCTGTCACAACATGATGCCGCGACATCTGAAGATTATGAACAACCACAAAATCGGTTACGTGCCTTTTTACGGATGCAGCAATTTTGGAGCTGCACGTTGATGCATCAGTTTGAAGTATGAAAATGCTCCAAATTGACGCGACCGTTGGATACAGCTTATTTTAGCCTCACATTTATGATGCACTGAGGGATGATTGTTTTGGGCGCCACTGAAGATTGTAACTTCACAATGTATCGAAGTTGGTTTCTTTTTCTGGCTGTAGCTCGAGCACTGAGATTCCTATTCCAGGGTATGCGTGGATGCAGTTTCCAGAAAGCGTGACACGGATTCTTAATTTAACGTCTGTTTATGAATGTTTCAAGTAATTAAAAGTGAGACGTGGCTGACTGATGGAAAAAAAAAAACTATACAATAACTTATTAGTTAAATATAGCTCGTATTTTATACGCATACTTAGATGAATATACATCCCGACGGTCCTGTAAGATGCGTTATGCTCAGCTCTTTGGACAGACAAAAAGGGAAATCTGTCCTAAGTGACAAAGGCGCCCAGCCGCTCTGATGACCGCAGAAAAAATGGGATCTATAAAAAAAACTGACGCTACTTCAGACTTACACCCTTTCTCCTTAACTCCGTTCAACCTTCCACTCAGCAACATAATTTTTACACTGTTCAAGGTATCTTGAGTTTCACCCTGATTTGGTCTATTAAATTCTCAGATATCCGACCCACGCGCGGTAATGTATCTCACATTCTGGTTTTACTTCGTTAATTACTTGGGTCTGACTACTTAGCGAATTCTACGAACCAGCCTACAGAATCCAGATCTTCACTAATGACTTATTTAACCATCTGTTGCACACAAACTAATTCTCCTCTCTGATGAACTTTATAAGTTCTAATGTTATATAGCATATTCCTCTTGTATTAATATGTAAAGTGATTCTACTTGCTTGTTTTCCCTACCAGTTCTTTATCGATAATTACTTCATTTGTTAATTCCATTTTAATTATTTATTTTGCTAAAACCATAAGTTTGGTATCAATGCATATAACACTATTAAAAAGTGCTTGCCAATTTTCGCAATCGATACTAACACTGGCATACCATGTAAGAGAAACCTGCGCCCAAAATCAGCTCACATTCTCACCAAAAGTAAGTCTGAGTCAATCAAATGAGATGGGAAGTGTAACGCCACTGGAAGAGCAGCAGTTGTGCTATTTTACAAGCCAGTCAGTCCACTTTACATATTCAGAAATCAGATAGAGCGAGCGCAAGCTGTAAGTGCAAGCCTGGACCTATGTTTCTGTTGAGAGAAAGCACGGCATGCGGCAGCTGTTGGGTGACAACCTCGGGAGGCTACAACGCAAATGGCCATGATTTAGCGAAGGTAAAGGTCTATGCTTGGATAAGTAAAGGTTACCGAGTAACTATGAAACGCTTCCAAGTGGCTGCTTTATCACGAACGCTTGCCTACCAAAGATTCATGTCCTGATCAGCTCTGAAAGCGTGTTTAGAACTGGAGTTGTGTATGCTTGGGGTAGAAGCTAAGTGGTCGTCCTGAACAAGCCAAGACCTTCATCTCTAAAGTTCATCTCGTTCTTTGATAAAAAGAGAAAAAAGCGGGCCACGTTGCCGAGATTCACACCTATGCTCTTCTAATTACGGGAATAGCCCGAACCACTGAAGCAATTAATTGCTAATGTTTGAAGTTAAGAAGGAGGTGTAAGAGGAGTGTGTCCAACATCGTGATTAATAACGTTTCGTTCGAAACTACAGCTTTCGATGTTCTTTGCAATATATCCAGCAATACTTTGCTTTCCATTATATCTTTCTCCCTTTTCTTATCCGTTTCAATAACTCACCTTTTGTCTTACAGAAAGTTTACTGGCCTCCGGCAACAAGTTCGGTTTTTGAAACTCTACTAAATTCGATATTTCTAACAAATATTCTATGACTATTATGTTCAAAACAGAAATATTATATATGCTCAATTTCACAGAAAACATGGAGTTCAACTCTAGTTGACAAACTAGTATATTCTGTAGACTTTGGCATGTATCGCTGAAAATTAATGTCACAAAATGGTAACTTGCATTTTTTTATCAAAATGTTTCTCAAAACTCACTAAGCCCTTGACGTTATGAACTACGACTTTGAATGTGGTATGATATGCAGGTACCCCCTCCCCTCCACCCCCCCCCCCAAAAAAAAAACAAAAAAAAAAACACCGACAACGCTTAGCATGTTGTGCAGGACGGCAAACTCATAGGTTTTCAAACAGGAACCCCTGTCCGCAAAATGCACCGTTTGGACGCTGTAGCACATCGAAGTGTGATGGGTATGCGTTCATATTTCGTCAATAAACCCAACACGGAGCCCTCTACGTTACAAATGGGCTTACTTCCTACGTCATTGTAGAGCCTATATCGGCGGTGGTGAGCCCCACGCACATGACCCAATACGTACAGTTATCTTTGAAAGTTTTCAACGGCTCCGTGGACTAGAGCCATAAGGTCCTCCGCTGGCATTACAGAAGTGCCACAAACCATACTCTTCATACAACTCCACAGAAAAGAGTCGAGAGGTGTCAGATCTGACGACCGTGGTGGTCATGATACTGCTCCACCTTTACCAATCCATCGATTTGGACTTGCATCCTTGAGGTGATTTCGCACATTTACATAAAGGTGTGCTGGAGCTCATGACGCTCATTTCCACAGCTGTCTACTGGTACGTGTTGCACTACTGTTTAAAAACCTTACTGTACTGGAAACTACATAAGTAACGCAGTAGTATGCACCAAGGACTCTGTAGAGGAATTTAGCGCATGCTCAGAACCCTCATCCCGGTACGGATGGCTAAAGGGTTGCATACCTTCCGTATTAAGATGCCAAAACGAATGTTGACAAATTGTCACAACCCGTTCGTTCCCAAACTTCGACTCTCTCTAGTGCCCAAACCGTGCGTTTCCGGACAGAGCGTTGTCGGTATTTTTTATGGACACCAAGCATATTGAGATACAAATAAAAGCTTTTTCAATTAATTTAATTTTGTATCCATTAGTTTTACTTCAATGTCTGTTTAAACTATGTGAATCGAAAGTCATATCTGCAGATAAAACCGTTTGATAAATATTTTGTATTGTAATTTACACTATTAAAGCAATATATCTTTTAGAAACCGAAACCATCAAAACAGAGTTGTATTTGTGACCTGAATTAGCCAGGCTTATGCGTTTGACTAGATAAACTACGTCGACGTGTGGGCAAAATTGAAATTAAATTTTACCATCAGTTGGACAGTGCATTAAGTTGCGTTAATAAGTTGAAAACTAAAACGCATTTTGTAGTGTTTAGTCTGAGTTTAAATTTTCAGATATTTTATTATAAAGGATATGAAATAGTATGATGTAATACTATTTTCTGTGTTGCATTGCTTAACTTTAAAGTTGCGTTATTTTTGTGATCCATTGTACATCGACAATCTTAAGGTAATATATTTCCCTACAATATCACTTTCCAATAAAAATATATAAATAATCGAGAAGAGAGAATCAATTTTCAAAGCTATCTGGGGCAGTGGTTTTATATCTAAAATATAGTGCTTTTTTACTCTTGCTTGTACCTTTTCGCGGCGCTCTTACTGTTTTCTTGTATTTTTTCTTTCCCTGTTATGTTTTACTTTTATCTTGCTCCTCATCTTCTTTTCAAGAGTGGAAGCTCCTTTCCAGAATGCAACCTGCAGTATTTCGCAAAAGTTGCGCTCCTTAGAGCCTTTTGTTTGTCGTTGTTTCATTGTTGCCTCCTATACGTAAGTACTTCGTAGCCCCTTGGCGTGGATTCTGCTTCCCTGCAAACGGCATTCAGGTCTGTTGCCTCATTTTATAACTTCTTACATGCTAGCGCCCTGCTTCTTGAGTTTCATTAAGACGCTCCTGTGTTGTTTTTCTTTTGCCCTTTTTGCTTTCTTAAGACTCTTGTATTCAAGTAGTTTTATTTTTCTCACTCTGATCTATAGGTGCATAAATTAAGAAACTTCCCTTGTTAAATAATCAGTAATGAAAGGCTCTGAAACTTCATTCGGCTATATAAGACTTCTAAACGTGTACCTATACTTTTCTTTGTGATTAATAAAATAACAACCGATTTATTAACAGTATAGTAATAGCAATAACAACAATAGTTATTAGTAGTATTATTTATTGTTATTGTTGTTATTAGTGTTGTACACAGTCACATCTACTATTTATTAAATTATATTGTAAAAAAATACAAATAACAGCTTTGCTACATTTAGAATAGTAACAACTATTCTTAACTGTCAACATATTATAACAAAATTTGCTTTTCTATCACTTTACTGTCTTATAAAGTGTTACCGCAAATGTAGTTTTCTTCTCGTCGTTAGCACAGTCTAGTCTTTCGTGTTATCACAACTCACATCGTTTACTTCTCGTAACCTCGCTCAGTCCTTTCAGTGTCTTTAATTACTTTCGCTATCTCTCATACACTAACTAGGACGTTACAATCACTCGACGCTCGTTGACTTTTCTCACAACGCACCGGCACACGCGCAGCTTTCTCACACTCGCTGGCACACTAACCGACTCATGTCCGTAACTCTAACTCACTAACTGCTCTGCTGTTCCCTCACCTTCTTATATGAAGGGTATGATGTCACAGGACCATTTGCGAGCTTCTTCAAACACGCCGGCTGGCGTAACCAGATCCTTCTCCAGCACCGGAGAAAATTGCTTTTGTGTAGTCGCTTCTATTGTTGCTAATGTATTCGTTCACGTGAGTGGTGCCAGAAAGGTTGAACTTACGCTTTGTTTGCTCACCGGTCCGGCATGTGACGTTAAGCAGCTTAGTCCCGACCGTCCTTTGCTGTGCGCTGAGCCCGTCGTCACAGTATTCTGGTACTTCTCATAAGGAATATAAGGAAACCAAATTGAAGCAACATACAAGAATTATGGAAGTAGCTGGTTTAGGTGATGTATGCACAGCGATTTTTACACTAGTATTAAATGATATACTACTTGATATTCGTCTGTAAATGTTCCATGACCCAAATATAGGTGTTGAGATTCGAAATGTTACATTTTCGTAAGCTTATTCACGTTATTTCTTGATACAGAGAGAAAATGTAAATAATACAAATATTGATAATATTGATGATGTAAACACGAAGATATGTTCCATTAGTGGACAGCCTAGGGAGTAAAGTATGCATGTATGTGTGTTAACTTGCATATAGTTAACATATTTTCAGCATTTCATAACGTAAATGATGCCGAACAAGGATAGCGCTTTCAAGGATAATAATATAAGCCTTCGCTGACGCAGAAGAACTAAAAGAACGAGTGTTTTGTCGTATTAAACAAAAAATGTACACCAAGATCGTGGAAGAAAGGACGAAGGAACTGTAAATGAAATTAATAAACGTAATACGAAAATAATGTAATTTTCCTTTATTTTATAAACCCTTGCAACGCGCATTTTGAAATAATTGACTGAACTACCTGAGCTTCTTGCTTATATGTAAAAAAAAGAAGGAAAAAAAAAGAAGAAAGAAACAAAAAGAAAGAAAAGAATTGTTGCGGCGCATTGTGCAAAGCTGATTTTTTAACTGTACACATATATGGGATTATTCAGAAGTGCGTGAAACGTTTTAAAAATTCATAACTACTCAACTAAGCAACGGATGATGAAACACTTTTTACTAAAAGTCTGATGCGTCGTACTCACATGCCTTTCTCTACTCTTGTACTGACCATTCTTAAAAACTCTTATTCCTATATCTTCTTCATGTTAGTTGAGATAAACATTGGCAGAAATTATCCTATTGTTTATCTTCTTGTGACCGCCTACGCAGCGCGCTTGCCTCTGGCGCGGAAGACCCGGGTTCAAACGCAGGTACCAGCATGGGGATTTTTCCCCCACTGGGAGGTTTGACACGGGATGCACTCAGCCTCGTAAGTCCCGGGGGGACCAATTGAGGAGCTAGGGGCTCGGGAGGGCTCGGGGCGCTGACCACGTCCCACCCTCCAGTACTGCACCCCACCAATGACGCCTGTAGTGGTAAGAGGCTGGGCGGCAAGCCTTGGCCCTTCATGGGCTGCTGCGCAATGAGTTTTAGCTTATCTTCTTGTAGGTACCACGAGAATGGAGGAACGCACTAGACAAACAGTCAAATCTTTTAAAGTTTTCAAATTCCGTTCTCTTTGCACGGTTAACATACAAAAATGAATAACAATGTTCCATTTGACAGAAGTATACGTTTTCAAAACTCACACAAATGATAAGGAATTGGTTCGAAATGATTCCCTCTACAAATAAGATTACTTGGACATACATTGTGTGTTTTAGCAAGATCTACATGGGTTATAGCCAGAAAATTCAAGATGTATATTTTCTTTGTCATCAAAATATCTTATAAATATGACACTTTAATCAAAATTTTGATAGAGCCATTTTTGAGGAAATCAAGATTTTCGAAAAATTTTAGATGTAAAGGGTAGTTTAGGGTGGAAGAAATTTCTTCAAAAGCTTCGTGTCGCACACACATACACACGGGCGCAATACAATACTTTCTCTACTTTACTATACCTACGTATTAGAGAAAGTAAAAAATATGAACTTTCCAAGTTTTGTTCCTTACTTGTTACACCTTACAAATACTCAATCTCTCCATCTTTGTTTATAGATGCGGCA
This sequence comes from Tenodera sinensis, assembly GCA_030765045.1. Classification (NCBI taxonomy): domain Eukaryota; kingdom Metazoa; phylum Arthropoda; class Insecta; order Mantodea; family Mantidae; genus Tenodera; species Tenodera sinensis. Next base: position 34,417,386 of record CM060962.1, read on the forward strand.
GTGCATCTCTTCCCATACACGCTCGAGCATGTCACGGTTGACAATTGCCAGTCCAGTGGCGAAGTTCCCGAAGATTAGCAGGTAGCGGATATATATAGACTGTCCTTCACAAATCCCCACAGAAAAAAGACACAAAGAACTAAATCCAGTAATCGTGGTGGCTATGTCATTAATACGTTATCTTCATTTCCAGTGCATCTGGTCCAATAGTGGGCCACTATTGATAACTGCTGCTACCTAGTGATAAGTTATGGCAATTTAACGTGGACTTTCGTTATAAAATACCTGCGGGCTTCTGTCTCTGCTGTCACAACAATTGCCATGATCTGTCGCGTCCTTAACTTATTGTTAAACTTTAAAATATTTCACAGACTTATGAATAACCTTTGTTTGTAGAGGAGTGAAACTCTAATATAATTAAAGCTTCAGTTACATACTCTTGTGTCTAAGAGCAATGGATGGCAAAAATTCTAAACGAAGGATCACTGTTCTTTTGATAATAGGAGATAAGCAAGTTTTAAAGTATTTCTTATAGTGATATAACTTTTGAGTTGCAAAACGTTATTTCAATTTATTATTGACATAATTATTTAGAAAAGGTTTTAGTTAGCAATATTGTGATGATTCAAGTCTGAATGTGCTTTAGTTTCACGCTGTTCTATTAAAACATCCAGGCTGAGAATCAGCTGCGTATCAGAATAATTAATGCAAATTTTAAGATCTCTACTTTCTCAGCATCAGCTTCTACAAATCTTCTAATTATTTATTGCATTATGTATATCCTTTTCTTTATTTTTATATTTAATTTTACTGGCATACTCCAAAATTGCTGCAAGTTTATTTACAGCTTCGTCAGCCTGTATAGTACTTTTAGAGTGCTTGTAGGAAGAAATTGCAATTTCCTGTTCAGAATGATGTTCTTATGACTATCGGCAAATCTTAGGAGCATTTGAAGTGTAACTACTGCATTGAGGTCTCCATTTGCAGCAATGGAGTCCATCCAGCATCTAGTTGCCGATTTACGTTCTTGAGGCAAACATAGGTTCCTATAGTTCTTGAGACTCCAGAATATCGATTTCACTCAATAGGTCTTGCTGAATGTTCACCACAATGATTGATTTGGTAAGCCATGAGGTAATTGGCGCTTCGTTATACAAGGTGGGAGTGAAATGATGCGTCAGACTTTAACAGGGAATTTCTCATGTTGTGAATAACAAGAAAGTCTAACACCAAAATATTGTAAAGTTTATAGTTTCCTGAAAAAAAATATTTTTATCAAAAAAAATTATCATCACCTAGCTGAATTATTATTGATTGAAGGTTCTTGATTTATGGCTATATTCATAGAAAATTGAATAAAAGACAAGTTTTTCCTTTGGCGTATTTCAATAGATTCAACTTTTTTTGTGTAAATTAAATTTAAAGGAACCCACAATTTGTTGTATTTTTGTTGCAATAAATTGTGGGTTTTTAAAATTGCAATCACTCAACACTCATTAACTGTTTCGTTATATTCTTTCACAGGGACGGCTTTCTCAAAACAACTGTACACACGCGGCTGACACACACACACTAACTAATTTGGGAGGCAAAAATGGTATATTCAAGCGACGCAGATTCAGAAGAGAGCGTTTTCATTGTTTAATTAAAAATATACTGAAAGGTGAACACGATTTTCCACCTAGAATTTGAAGCTAGTATTGTTGTTCCTTCCAATAGACATGCTAACATATTTATCTAATTGAGGTCTCGTGCAGGTGAATTATTTTGGACACTATATTATTATTATTCGGCCTGCGAGCATTCACAAATGTTTTGCCTCTAACGGAAGGTCATTTGGCATAGTAATTGTAGAAAACTTCGCTTTTGGCGGAGGTAAGTGTGAAACTTTTATCTGAGTGAGTTGGGAGCCAAATGTTATTAATTTCCTCTTAACGGGTTTGCGTTTTTCTTTCATTGTAATACCAGTTGTATAAGTCACGTCTATAGCTCGTTTCAACTTGTGTTGCTGTAATAAATAACCCTTCTAGTTCGAGTGATAGAGATCATCTGACCCTCTCTCTCTCTCTCTCCCTCTCTCTCTCTATCTCTCTCACACACATACATTCTATCCAAATTATACTATATTGAAACCCGTGATGTTCATTGTTCTTCGACTCTTCTAATGTTTGTGTATTGGTCTCAGTGTAATACGCTTTTCCTTTCGAGTTATACAGTGCACTTTTATAACCCCTCTGTCTTTCAAAATTAGCGATACTGAAATTTATACTGATTATGCCTTTAACCTATGTTTTCAAAATATTTCTTCATTTTTAATATATAATATCGTTAAATTAGACCTTTCTGAAGATTTAGTGGCTAAGGCGTTCAATCAGTAGGCGCATTTAAAAAATAGTACACACACTTTATGGAAACAAGCTGTACATTTGAAAAAGAAAGTTCCAAAGTATAAAAGGTTGTCATTTTACAGTCTGTTTAGAACATTACCACGACGTTTATGTATATAGAAAGCTATCCCCATCTGCATGAACAGGAACGGCAGTGGATGCTCCATAAGGGAAGATACCGAGAATCTTCGGTAGGGTCGGCATAAATCTAGATTGCCAATTAGTAGCCCCCTAGGCCATTGAGATGTCTTCCAGCCACATCTGGACGAGATTAGAAGTATTCAATCTCCCCTGGGTATCATAAAATACTGTCCTACGAGCCCAACCCAACCAGGAGGATAATGATGGGACAGGAAATTTGTGGTCGAATGGAACTGTCGGGGAAAAGAGGAAAAAACCCAAGGTCAGCGTGGAATTGAACCCTGGACCTCCCCAATGTGAAGCTCACACGTTACCGCGGAGCTAACTTACTCAAGGATTTAGAATACAAACAGAAGCTTTCCGATAAAGTTAATTTTGTTTGATATTAAAACATTCTTCAATTTACATAGAGGTTACAGCGTATTTCAGTGTATGCTGCTCCATTGGCATGTGCGCCATTGTTCCTCTCAAAGGTGCCTGTCGCACATAAATAATGTGGAAAGAGTAGGACATTAATCTACTACACTACACCTTACGACTTTTGCTGGGTTAATAACGTTTAAACTTTAGATGGCAGGTCGGATGTAGAAACCACTGAGGATGAGCCGAGCGCGTGTTAGACGTGGAGTGGTCCTCCTACATCGTATATTGCGGTAATATTGCCCGTAGTTTACAGCCGAACTCGGTGGGCCGGCTGATGAACTCGGAGATAGCGGACTAAAGTGCATATAACGTTAAATACCCCACTCTCATTTCGTAAAATGATTTTGGATGTTAGCGTAAACCCCTCTTTGTCTCTAAAATCTTGAAACTTATGAGATATTCGTTTAAATTTGTTTCCTTTTGAAGGCTTCGGCACTCGCCCTGGAATGCATTTAAACGATTGCGGTTCCCATTGCTTTATTTGACCTCGAGCAAGAGGGTTAGGCGTACACTCAAGGTAAATCGTGTTATACTGGTTTTATCTGCCATCATATTACATGCCAAATATCCTTCTGATATGTTACAAGATGGACACCACTTCTAACACGGTTTATACCAGTAGAGCTTCAGAACGCGTTTATAACACTTATTGATGGGCACACTGACGCTATTTAAGTTATAACAAAAAGTAGTCAAATACGTCATCGCCTTTATGGTCTGTCATTTGTATCGCTACAGATATCATATATACCACGTCGCCAACTTCATCCGCATTGGTGTAAGTAGATAACCCTTCGTGCGTTAAAACAGTTGCAGAACTCCACGGAGCAAGAGACGGCAGTGGCGTGTTCTGCCTCTCAGCAAAGACGTGAGATGAAAGCCAGTTGAACTAACCTGTCAGGGAATACAGGAACCTATGGACCGAACAGAGTGAAGACCTGGAAGCGGGTGGTCAGCCAAGCATCGGGTATGATAGTGAGGCAGAAGTTGATATGAAATGCTGGTGAAATCGATAATTGGAAAGGTGATAATGGAGCAATTGGTAGAATGAGTGGTGCGGGAAACCGCAGAACCTAGAGAAAACCCGCCCTGACGCCGCTTCCTCCACCATTACCACATGCGGGTTCGTGGAATCAAACTCGGGCCCCCTAGGTGGTAGGCGAACGCTCTAACCGCTCGGAAGACACCAGATCAAATACTTAAATCGAACAAGGAGTAATTGCTGCTGGAGCCAGACAGATGTACGCGAACAACAGCAGGCAGGTGGTGCGCTGATTATCAAGAAAGAAGGAAAAATTGAAATTGTTAAATGGGTGTGCACGAGCTACGCGATGAATTCAATATAAAAGGTGTGGTCTCAAAAAAAAAAGGCCTTACGTTTTTCAAGCGGAGAGTTTTCAGGCATGATCTATGATCTGAATCATATAACTTTTTAGCAGCATTTACAATAGTAAAGCTCTTAGCGAATCAGCGCCAAAGAGATAAAATAGTCAATTCCAAAACGATTTGCCGATTAAATACAAGAAGTATTTCATGTTCAAAAGACGTGCACGTATGAATATTGTTCACACCGATTATTGTATAGCAAAATTATACTTACATTCATTTTATCCGTAAAATGCTTTTAGAAATTTGTTTTATAGTACGCGGCATGGTTATTATTTTGCGAAAGATATTCCCTGGTGTACATTCAGTTTATTTTAATAAATAATTAGCATACTCAAGACGACCAATCAGTGAAACTTAACATATTTACAGTTTTTATCATACTGAATGTATTTTTAGCATTGAGGTAAGTATTTTAATATATATAACGTTCAATATTTTTGAAAGAAGCTGTTTCAAATGATGCGTGTTTAAGCAAAATTTCAAAACTCTCTTAAAAAGTTCTTTAAGAGGCAATTTCTGACATTGGATTTAATATTTACAGCCTCCATCGAAATATCAAAGACTGTAAGGTAAATAATCATCATAGGGGTACAGCACATATGTTGTCTTACATTGTGGCTTCTTTTATCGTATTCTTAATTTTTAGAATGGTGTGCACATACTTGGAATTAAATACAGATAATACTGGAGGAAATGTGTAGGTATGGGAGAAACATTGGCAGAAAGAAACAATATAAGTAAGGGTTTCTGAAGGGAAATTAGAGTCAGGGTGAAGGGGTAATGAACCTAAGTAGTATGATAGAGATAAAAGGGGAGAGAGATGCACAAATTACGGTAGATTGCATGAAAATTGGCTCTTGGATTGTAAAGGTACGGAAAAAGAAAGAGAGAATCTAGTACCCAAAAGATGGAACGATTTCCCATTAGATTTTAGAGTTAGGAGAATTTTAAACTCAAAATCAGCCAAATACATATAGAAAGCAGGAAAATGTTTAGAAAAAATGAGATTGAAATGATTAAAAGAACTATGAGTAAATATAGAAAATGAAAAAGGGCAATGAGGAGTAAAAGTAATTAGTGGCCATAATAAACCTCCCCATTATATATAAAACAAAATGTTTAATATAAGAGAAAGTAGTAGAAATAAGCAACTCCAAGAAGTAGCAATAAATTGTATATTATGGGAAATACGATTATAATTAATTATATTTGTTTTATTCTATTATTATATTAGACGTTGAATAAATCTTTACTTACTTACTTGGAATTCAGTTCCGTGAAAGATTATGTTCATCTTGAGACAAATATTCCCTGATCGGATTCAGTTGCTCTACATTTGGGACACTATCTGATAATGTTCACAATAAGGACTTACGCATTGCATTTTAAGGATAGTCTTAAATGCTGGAAAAATATCTAAAAGTTTCATAGAGAGAAAAAAAGTTTCAGAGCTACAGAACAATGTTGACCCATACTGAGAGGTAGAAATGGCAGATATTGATCTTTTGGCGGCGCATTGTCATTTTTACTGATAGTTTGCCATAATAGAGACATCCATTATTCAAGCTTGTGTTGAGACAGCTCCGTACCACAGGAGGGTGAATGTTTTAGTAAGGTGTGCAGTGGTGGTGAGTAAAGACGCCAGTGGTTGTGTCAACAGACAACGTGCAGCATAGATACACCCACTAGCAAGTAAACACTGCCATTAGTTATGTTTCCAAGTGGCATTTTGGCTTTGAAATTTTAATACTAAAGGAAGTTATGATGATAGGTTACTTATAGGTTAAAGGAAACCTCACACACCACGAACCACATACATCTATTGTGGCTACCATGTCCTCTGGAGGAAAGGCTGAAGTGAAGAACCTACATGAGGCTACAGGCCACAGAGACGCGAGGAAGTTCCTAACAGTTCCAAGCTTGAAGACCATTCCCACTGCGGGAGCTGTATAGACAGGTCAATAAAAGAGCCGTCAGCTAAGCAGAATTCTTCTGTCCACCGTGAAAACTCTTTCCTTCGAATAAGCGTCTACACCATCTGAACGACAAAGCTATACACGACGAAACCTAAAAATACACCTGAAAGTTTAGAAGTAAACACAAATAATGGAAAGGAATTACTGCCCACTGCAGTATTCGCCTACCAACCGGAGAATATCATAAAAAATACAAAAAGTGATCCCTGGAACTGCCGAATGCGTGTCTCAACTTTTACAGTGAAATTTTCTTGCTAAATTGTGAAAATTTAAAATGCACATAAATATTATGAGCATTATTTGACTAGCATTTTATGCATTATCAGCTGCATCGCAAGGGTTCTGCCTGGCTAATATTTTTACTGAACATAAGATTTATTGTGGTTTTCTTAATAGAACAGCGCTTAAAACTCTATTGCTCAATTTTCCTTGCTTTTGAACAAGTTTACGATGTGGTCCTATATGGGAAGATGGTGCAGAAAATATCATCGTCGTCATCGTCGTCATCATCATCGTCATCATCAATCATCATCATCATCATCATCATCATCATCATCATCATCATCATGCCCGCCTCGGTAGCGTGATGGCTTCGTCCGATATGACACAATGTTGGAGGACATTAATTAAAAAAAAAAAAAAAAAAAAAAAAAAAAAAAAAAAAAAAAAAAAAAATAGCGTGATGGTTAGCGTGTCTGCCTCACGTTCAAGAGGTCGCGAGTTCGAATCTCGCTTAGGGTAAGTTATCCGGGTAAGGCTTTTTTCCGAGGTTTTCCCTACCCTGAGAAGACGAATGCCGGGTAACTTAAAGCTCCATGGACCTCGGGCTCATTTGAGCTTCGTTTCACCCATTTCATTTCATTCATTCGTCCGATATGACACAATGTTGGAGGACGTTAAAAAAAAAAAAAATCATCATCAATCATCATCATCATCATCGTCATCATCAATCATCATCAGTATTATTATCATCATTATTGCCATCGTTATCGTCATCGTCATCATCATTATCATTATTATGAGAAAGCGAGCTGATTGGCTCGCTTTTATTAACGTGGTGGGTGTAGATGAGGTTTTGTTATCTCTATTAGGTACCGAGCTGGTTGATTGAGGCGGTAACGTCTGTGGCCCGCATTCAGAATGTTGCAGTTCGATTCCTGCAGCCAACCTTCCTGACCTTATGTTTTTTTTCGGTGGGTTTTCCCGGATCACTCAGGGGAATGAGGGGAAGGATATTTACCTTACATCCCCGAATTACTCCTCCCTCCTTCCGGTCTTTCCAGGCTGTAAAAGTCAGCAGAGTCGCCAATAGGCTGCTCTATTATGGAGCTTGCGCTCTGGGAATACTGTGCTCGGCTGAGGGGAGGCACTGTGGTAGGGTGCCTGTCCACCAGGGGGGGCTGATTGATCACCCGGACCTGGCTGGTTGCGCTCTTTCCATGACGACCTGGAACTCCGTCGGGCTGAAGAACTGCTAGCACCTGTAAGGGACTCGCCGTAGTAATTCTGCCAGTGATACGTTCTGGCCGCCTGTAGGGTACTTTCATATCATCCTTCCTCCCGGAGGCTGACACACAATGAGCCATCGGCTGACGTGCCGGAATCCCCACCGCGACAGACTGTTTTCGTCTAAAAGGTTCTCAAACATGGGTTTCCAGGCTTTTTGTACAAGTCCGGAAGAGAGAAACTTAGCTAATAGACAGGACGCCGGCCGTGAAAATCTAAGTTTATGCAGTTAGCCTGTATATGTTAACTGAAAGCCACCCCGTAGCGCTGCCAGGTGTTGCTGCCTGCAGTGCTAGCGAACGGGAGTTCGATTTCCGATAGCAGTATGGGAATTTTTCTTTCCTGAAGGTCTGGTACGGTGTCTACTTAGCGGTTTGAGGTCCTCGAGGAGCATTTGAGGAGATCTTAAATCCGAATGTAAGTAACCCTAACCACATGACACACCAAATACAATGATCTACCTATAGATCTTGCGTAAATGGAGCCAAATAATGTGGCAGATAAATATATGGCCCTACGTGTCCGTGAAAGCACCTGACATAGTAATATAAAGAAAAGGCTGCTACTCTTGAAAATATTCCGAACATCTAATAACAATTATTAGACAAATTCATTCAGAATTGCTAGAATTTGAATGGCCAACTCAAGGCATATGAGCTTGATAACCCACAGCAGAAAGTACCTAAGTGCTTATTTCTCTTACATCCCATTCATTAAGTTGTTTCAGGGATCAAATCGTCAATTACAATTACAATCCCAGATTAATTTCTCTTATTAATATAGAAAAATGGGTTATCATCATTAAGGAAGCACTAGCTAGACTGTAAGAGCTGTTTGCCAGATGAAGAAGAAGATCCTCTGAGATATATATGTAGTGACGTGTTTTAGAGATTAAAATTAATTCATTAGAGTAATGTTAAACTTTCCTGCGTATGTTTTAGGCAGGTTGTTAACTACGATATTAGATGGAAATAACTTGAACTGACATGGGTATATTGTCACACTGTAGTTGTAGATCCTGCTTTTCCATGTAAAAGGAGATCAAAAATAAAAATGCTTGGTTTCATTTTTCTCTTCTACGGTCTCACGTTTGAGAAGAAGAAATATTTAGAAACAAAAATGATTCACTAATAATGCCTAATTCCTTACATATATTGGTGTTTAAAATATACTCAATGCGAGAAATTATAAAAGTATGCAATTTTTATCTGTTTAGCGTTTTTTCCTTGGAGGCACCCGTCACTGGAAAAAATGGAAGGGAAAAAAAACACAACTGTGACCGATTTTCTCCTCGCTACATGCAATCTTCCTTGTAATTTACCTTTAGTCACATTTTGAGCTCTGATACGTGTAGTCTCGGTGAGAGGCAAAGTTTATTAATCCCACTGCAAGCAGCTGATCGATGAGAGGAAGACTGACATAAGTCATCCGTTACAACTTAAAGCTCTTTATGATGTTTTCCCGGTGAATAGGTACTCCATCGAAGAGAAAGCCCAGATACAGATATTCTTATTGGTGATGCATTTTCAGTATAAAACAGCGCAGCTCAATCTGCGACATTAATGCGACAATGGCGCCTTGTGAGTAAAAGAACGTGTCATTTCTAGCCATTCTAGCCATTTCTGGTAGTTCCGTCCTCTCGAGTATATAAAAGCAGCTTTTATAGAAGCAGGGGACGCTAAAAGAATACGGTACTTATCACGTACTCGAGCGACTTCGTGGCTAAGAGTTAGGATTGCAAGATAGCACTATTGTCTCTTAAGCAGACGTCCAGGGTTTGACTAGCTTTGAGCGTTTTACATCACCAAGGTTACTTTACTACAATCTTATTCAAACTATAATTACTATAACATAATTCCTATAGTGTGATGTATTTGGTATCCTGCCATGAAACATTGTGGCATTTTAAGTTAACTTAAGAAATTACATAGTTTTGCAATATTAATCATTGATATCCTGGAACAGACCTGTACACGCACAGCCCAAGACATCTTCAATACATTGAAGAAGTCCTCTTTCCACACTAATTGACCAATGGGAGTGTGATTCTCAAAGTAAATATTTTAGAGCTTTGCTGGGTCAATCTTCCAAAGTTCATTACTACTTTTTCGGTTGTTTCTCTAACATAATCATTACTTTTTCTAAAAGTTAACTTTTCATCTACATAACTCCTAAACATTTGTCCTATTCCGTGCTTCTAATGTCATTATTTGCAAATTTTACTACCCGTTATCTGTTTAAAATGCCTTTAATCATAAAATAGGACTGACTGCCTGAAATTTTCAACGAATGTTGGGTAACCTTAAGTTCTATGGAACGTTGGCTCAATTCCTTCACCCATCGTCCGATATAAACCGCCAGGTTAAAGTACGTTAAAGCTTGTAATACACACACGCGTGCACACGCACACACGCACGCACACAGACACACAGAGACACACAGAGACACACAAACACAGAGACAGACACACACACAGAGACAGACACACAGACACAGAGAGACAGACACACAGACACAGAGAGACAGACAGACAGACAGACACACCAGGTTTGATCCCGGCAACCGCATGTGGGATTCGTGGTGGACGAAGCGGCGCTGGAGCGGGTTTCCTCCGGGTTCTCCAGTTTCCCCGCCATCTCATTCCACCGGTGCTCCATCTTCATTCCATGTATCATCAGTGTCACCACCTGTGATGTCGTATGTAGTAAAAGCGGATGTTAAACACTACAAAAAAGTAACATCACACACAGACATAAGGTGGTCCATATAAAGTGTTAAGATGAATGTCTCTTAAACGAACACAAAAAAAAGCAAGTGCCAAAGATTCCAAATCTTATAGGAGGAAGGGGCCTTATGGAGCCCATGGGACCCAACCTCAGAATTTTAAGTGAAACTTGTTAATTGTTTGTGTATTCTGGTTCCTCACAATAAATTAAGCAACTTCTATTACGACATTTGTTTTCTAAAATAAATTGTTGAGCTGTTATGAGATGTTTTCATTAAAACATTATAATTCCGGGGAGAATAAAGCATCAAGTGAAAGAATATGGGTGTTGTGCTTCCAAATTAAACAAAAAAATGGCGGATTTTGACATAGAGCTACTGGTGAACAATATTGCCATTTTCTCAACAATGAATTATCTCCCTTATTGGAAAACGTGTTCTTCAGTACGAGAAGAGAAGTGTATCTGTGGGATGGTGCAACCGCAAATTTTGCAATATGCACACGTCAACTTCTAAATGAGAAATTTGGTGATAGGTTCGACAGGTTCAATCCACCTATCATCTGGCCTCCTCGTTCACCCGGCCTGACACTATAGACTACTATTACTCAGGATGGATAAAACAGAAAGTCGTGTTTAAAACGCCTAAAACCAAGAGAACATGAAATTTGGAATATATGAAACTTGTGGTACTATTAGTCCCTGTATGTTAGAGAAAAGAATTACCAAATATTTTGAATATTGTGAATGGCGGCAACTTTAAGCATTTAATACAGTAATTTAAAGTAATTCCCTGAGTAATCATTGACTTGTTTGTTTAGTACTATTTTCTACTAATTTATAGGTACTTCAAAGAAAACATTTGAGGGAAAAAAAGGTTTAATAAAAGTTGATAGCTTATTTTGGGGAACCAGAATACATAAAAACTTACCATTGTTTCATTTAAAATTCTGAGTATGGGCCCCGTGGGCCCCACAAGGGACCCCATGAAAATATTTTCTGTATCACGGTTTGGAAGACCCCTTGCTCCTATAGAATTAGGAATTCTTGGAACTTGTTTTTTTCTGTTCGTTTAGGAGGTATGTATCTCTAAGGAAAGCTTCATTTTATGTGAAATACACTCAGCTTCTTAGACTGTGCTGTACTCAATATGACACGTGTGCAAGATGACCTATCTGCACGTACTAACCTTAGATATTCGTATCCGTTTTGTTTTTTGCATTCACCTGCAGCACGCATTTAAAGGTACTGAGCCACTCAGGCCAAAGTTTTTGTTTGATATAAGATACCGAGAGAGAATTCGTGAGTGGTTGATTGGGAATCGTGTAATGCTTTTCCTTCAACAGAAGTTGTATCCCCATGCGAAACTTCCACCTATTTATCGCTTCCATAGAACAAGCTACGTGCAATGTGCAGGGCGGATCTGAGGAAGAAACGTCAGATAGAATAACATTCTCTAATTAGTTACGGTTTTTATGTTTCCAAGAAAAGCTAATGGCCTGAGCATCATTAATGTCAAAATAACTTATCTTGGTCTTAAGCATCTTTCTCGGGCTACACTAAAATGTTATTGGAGAAATTCACTGATACTAGACAAGAGAACCAAGATGCAGCCTTCTACAAACTTTCCAAAATTATGGAGTTTATCTCAGATACCCAACTGTACATCACAACATTGGTATAATGTTTGGAAGAAAAAGTGATGGATTAAATTCTGAGGAAACTAGACGATTAAGGTCTCCTTACCCATAAAAAACTAGATATATGCAAAACTTAAGTGGCATTTTTTGAAATTACTTCAATTAATATCTCAGATCACATAAGTTAAACTAATGTTGCGCTTTTTAAACCATTTGCATTTTATAAGCAGTTTATGTCAATAAATCAATTTTCAGTATACATTCCATATTCTCAGAAGAAGCGATATATCTCTAGGTGACCGTTCTTATTTTATTTTACCCCAATGAATTTGTTCCTTTTAGATCTCAATGTTAGGAAATGCTTGTAAAAGGAACAACTGCTACCAGTACCACCTGCCCGCCTCTGTGGTGTGGTGGTAGCGTGTCTGCCCCACATTCAAGAGGTCCCGAGATCTAATCTCACTTAGAGTGATTTATCTGGATGAGGCTTGTTTCGGAGGTTCTCCCTCAGCCTGAGAATACGAATGTCTCAGCAGCACATTTGAATACCATTTCAGTAATTTCATTCATTTGTCGTACGATGTGATATTATGGTGGAGGACTTTAATATACAAAAACAAAGCACAACCACATGTCATGATCATCCCAACCACCACCACTACCACCTCCATTATCACCAGGACGATCTGTCAAAATCACTATCAGCACCACCGCCATCACCACGGCCACCGGGACGATTGGCATGATCACCTCTGCCAAAATCACCATCAATACCACCACCATCGTCAACATCATCTATGCCACCACCTCAGCAGCCGTAGTCACATTATTTTTCATTTTCATACGCCTGTGTCATTTCAAGGTTACTGTCATGGTTTAAATCCTCCAAAAATTCAGGTTCATTAAAACCTAAAGTGGCAAATGATTTCTTCCTGATAACACAGCTCTAAGAATAACTACACGCACTATAAATTTGAAATTAAATAAACATCTAGACGTTTATCACTTTTGTTTTTCAATAAACCGTTTACGAAACTGGCGTTGATGTGTATGTGCCGATCTGCGGTCACTGTGATTCTTATAGTGTCCAACCTGTCATGTAAGTCTATTAACAAGTAATTATTGCATTTTCTTACCATTGTCCAGCTATGTCCAAATTTCTGGACATCCAAAGTTCTCTCGAAAGTTCTGCTCCGTGCCCCTAGCTGTGACGTAAACAGGAAGAGAAGTAGTTTACTGACGTTACACCATATTGCTTATGACGTATGAAATAAATAATTTACCTGAAATACTTAAATATTTAAATTTGAATGCATACAAGATGTTTAATGCCCAGAACATAAACCAATGTTAATACTAATAGTTTCTGCATTTCTTTTTTTGTTAAAATCTGTAAAATTATTAATTATGTTTAAGTTGACGAAACAATCTTATATTAAGACTTTACTGATGCCAGTCTAACAACAAACTAGGGAAACTTGCACTGGATTCTATAGTGTATTCCTTGCGCTGCGAGATCGCGGATTGCGCACATGGTGTTCCTCATACAGCCCATTACACTGGGGGTTTCCTGTTCTAAATTTCCCGCGCTGCTCACTCATCAGTGACAGTAACATTCACTATAATGAGTGGTAGTAGTACATATGGAGATTTGCAAAGAGTTCAAGGGCTTTAGCACCTCGACCTATAGATTTTTGTGCCATCTCTATTCCTGTCTCGTAGGACTTTGAATTCCTAGGAGCTTCTCAGCTCCAGTACTGCCTTTTCTAGGATATTGAATTCTGTCCAATTTTGGGGTCCCAAAGGGCCCCGCAATCTAATAGTAAATGACTGCCGGTTCCTTAACGTGGCCCACAAAGTTTGCAACTGGTATTCCTATGGAGGACACCCACAGCTTTTATGTGCTTTTTGAAGTACTCGTGCTCAGTTAATAACCCAACTGTCTTCCTCGTCCTACTCCTACTTACCTACTTAATTGTAGGAACGATCTGGTGAAGGATTGATTTGGGGTCTTTAACCATGTATTTGGATAGTATTTTCCCAGAGATATTTTTGCACACTTTTTATGTCCCTCTCTGGTTCGTTTTACTACTGCGATCTTAGCATATGATTTGCTAACTCCGCAGAAAGGTTCACGTCGATACAAAGGAGTTATAGCTGCCTTCATGGCTAGCTGATCAGCTCATTTATTGCCTTCAATACCTTTATGGCTCTGTACCTGTCCCAGCACCACAAAATTGTGCTGTAATAATGTTTGCAAAGTTTGAAGACATTCCCACACCAATTTCTATTTGAGATGTAAAGAATAAAGTGCTTTTACGGCAGTATGGCTAGCAGAGAGGATAATTAGGTACATACCTTTGTGGGAATTTTCTAAACCTTTTTGTGCACAGGCAATTATTGCATATACCTCTGCCTGAAATACTAAGTTCTGTCTTCGAAGCTTCACTGAAGATTCCTGCACCAGAGTGTATGAAATCTCCTTATCCATCTGTAAACCATGTCAAATGGTACTGGAATCTTTCTACGATTTGTTTAGCAGATCAGTCTTGTTGAGCTCTTATCTGGGTCCAGAAAGAATGGTCAAAGTCGGGGTCTTTCCAAAGTAGCCTGGATCGGTATATGTCCATAACCGTGACTGCCTTTTTTCCATGTATCTTATTAATTAACCTACAGGCAGCAAGAATTGCTTCTATGTTAAGGTAAAGCTCTAGTGTTGGAAGCTTCAAAGTGTTTTCCAGTACAGTTGTTGGCGTGATTTTAAAAGCAGTAATGTGTATTAAATTCTTAAGTTGTGTTGAAATTGTATCCATCTACATTAAGATATACCTGGTATTCCTCATCGTCACGAGTTTGCAATTAATGAAGATCAGTCATTCTGTTGGATTTCAATTTTCAAAGTGTATTACCTATATAAACTTTTGAAACATCCACTCTCTGTACAACAAGCCTTAGACACTTAGGCGGTTCAGGGTTCGATTACCGTCGACCGCTCCCTCTGACCTTTGGTTTTTCCTGGTGCGTAGGCGAACGCTGGGGTGGTTACTCATCTACTACAATTTTCTTTCCATCATTTCCTTCTCATTCAGTTTCCCTATCTCTCAGATGTGCCTACAGGGTTTTTAGTTTTTTAAACGCCCGTTTTTACTACTGCGGCACCACAGGCGGTGCCTCCAGTTTTCGTGGCGTGTAGCGGTGCTTGGCAGATTGCGCGGATGTTGCCTCAAAGAAGAATGTACTTCCCGCCAACAATATAGGGCTGCTTGTTCGACGGGTCGTTCATCGTCCCCTCTAGGTAGGTTCAATGCTACGACGAATCTTCGAGCCCGAAAAGGACTTTCGCGCATCCCTGAGGCCAGTTTGCCTGCGGCCTGCAGCCTTCTTTGGTTCCTTCTCTTCATCCCTTCCTCCTGAAGGGTGATAACATAAAATGGACCTATGCAGATCTAGGTGTGCAAGGTGCTCCCCTCCGTATATAACCCGAACCTCCTCTAAAATTAGTAACTTGAAGAAACTGAGCAAAAGTTTATATCATTCCTCTGACTGTGATGTAAACCTAATTTTCAAAGACCTGCCAGATGTCAAGTTCCATTCCTCACTCCATGTAACGTGAAAAGTTATGCAAGTACAGAATTACAGACTGGAGAAACAAGTTGTATCCTGAAAACTTTGAGAAAGTTATTTTCTCAGGCCGTGTCATTTTGTCATACTTAAACAAGCAGCAGGAGATTCAGACGGCATTTCGCAAGTCCAGTAATTTTAATATTAGCAATATTATAATGAGGCGTTACATTACAATTGGTTTGATAAGGCTATGGTGCATAATTAATGACATATGTCAGTAGGTGCATATCTGCATACGAAACTATTTATCGAGTATTTTACTACAAATTTGTGCCAACTTATATTTTAGATGTTTTAGTACAAATAATTATCAAGTAATTTTGAAACATTATCGAAGAATATACCTTTCCTATGACCTCGCTCTAAAAATCACTGACTTTTGATAGCTTTAAGGTTACTAAGAGCACCATTTCGATATGATGTGTTAATCACTCCTAAATAATCCTGTGCCTTTACAGCTCTGACGGGCCTACGACTGCGAAACCGACCGTCCTATCTATACTATGGTGGGGCATGTATCCCCCAGTTCCCGAGGACGTGGCTTCATATCTGGCGGAGGGCGATGGATTTTTTTCGGGTGTAAAGGTCTTTGGCAGGGTTTCCTTTAGAAGGGAAATAAAAGACGATGGTCGTGTGTCTTGGACGTATGGAACATTAGAAGTCCTCAGGCCTGATAAAGAGTCCTCTAAATGAAATCTAGCGGTTCTTTACGTACCATATAGAATGAGACGCTGAGAAACATAGCAGTTAAAGATTGTCCATTAAATGATTTACAAAATCACATCCTCCAGCCGAAATATTCCCTTTGTTGGCCAGGATCACTCCCCATCGCAACACCTCACTTTCCTCGCGATGAAAGGTCTCGGAATCCGCAGCCTTATGGTGGGTTCGGTCCCAGGCGTATTCCGTGGCCAGGCTCCAGCCACGGGGCAAGTGAGTGAGTGGGTGAGTGAGTAGAGTTTAAGGGCCCGTCGACAGCTAGGTCTTTTAGACCCCATTGGGCAAGGTGCGTGTTAATTAGTATGTCCGCCAGTTTAAAAACGTATTATTTTTAAGTTAGACGTTCTTTAACCATAGCTCATATCAGAACGATGAAGAAAACGGGTGAAGTGATGCCCAGATGAGCCCGGGCTCCATTGAGTTTATAGTTAACCAATATTTGTCTTCTCAGGATAAGGAAAACCCCCGGAAAATACCTTATTCGGATAACCTACTCTAAGTGGGATTCGAACTGGCTAAACACTATCATGTATAGGTTACCTAACCTCAGATGTTCCTTATAGAATGTTCAGGTCATCACTAGGGACCACATGGAGATGTTGGGAAAAATACTGATAGAGTAGTAAACAGAGGAAAATGAGGTTTATGCTCTTTAGTTCTCTGTGAACATCTGAAGTTATTTTGCAATCACAAGTAAGCAATGACATAATATAACAAAAATTTACAATTTGTGACGCTCCTATATTTTTATTTACATAGAATCGAATTCAACAGCAAAACCTTTATATTCCTTTCGACGATCACATCCTCCCATTTTTGTGCCATGTTTCTCTTCTCACTACCGGAAATGAAGCGACTGTTGCTACCTGTGTTCTTCTAAGCATCGGAATTTTATTCTTCGAGAACATTTGATAATACAACTTCCTTCCGGTTGTAAACGTTTTAAAAATGGGTAACAAAATAAGGTAAGCAGCAATGAATACGAAAGCCTCTGTGGTGAATCGTTGCTACCTTCTACGCGAAAAAGGAAGGAGGGGTTACTTAGCATAATGCGACAATAAATTTAGTGAGTAATATTTAACCATAAGCTGGAGTTTCAAATCTTCATTTTTTTAACTGCTAAACATACCATCTATCAGTCAAGGTTGTTAGCAGCCCTGGCCAGCCCAGCCCTCCTCTAAGAAAAATATATACACAAATAATTGTGGCAATCCTGACTGCAAATTGAATCTTCCAGCTTCATTGCCTTCCTTAGTAACTGCCCTACATATTATGTTGCTCTTGCTTGTCAATCGGAGTGAATGGCTCTGGTCATCACTATCAGCAACTCTTCGTGGTTTAGGAGACTTCTCCCGCTCCAGCCTCATACCATTTCCCATCTTTTTACTAGTCTTCCTATTGGTCTGTAACCAGAAGGTTTGTGTTTGTAAGATTGTAATGGAATGCGACAGTTACCCATTCTTTGCAAATGACCTTTCTTTTAACAAAATAAGTATAATTATTTCCTGATTTCTTCATTTCTAATGTGATTTAGTCTTGTACATCCTTTACTGTTGAGAGTTATTTCATTTCTGCCGCTTGTATTTGGCTCCAATCTTTCTTTTTAAGTGTCAGCTCTCCGATCCATAAAAACTGGAACGGCCACTGTCTTACAGAGTTTTAAATTTGTATCCTTTCGGGTTTTCCTTTTCAAGGCACGAGCTATGATTCCACAAATATATTGGAATTTACTCACTTTATTAATTATTTCTTCGTTGTTTGTACTAAATGTCGCATGACAACCCAAGTAATCAAGTGTTCCAACCTGCTCTAACACTTTATATTTTAACACTATAGGTATTTGATCTTTTTATTTGTTTTTCTGTAAATGCCATGATCTTTGACTTCTCAACTGACAAATGTAAACCATAATCCTGGATTAATGTTTTTAAATTTGTACATACTTATTTGCAGCCTATCTTCTCTGTCTTGTATTGACATCATGTCATCCCAAAAAGTAGCATATTTAATTCGTTATTTTTATTTATTTTTATTACTATTGGTATTTCATCTTTCAATTTTCTAAGAATATCGTCCACATAAATGTTAAATAATACTGGA
>CM060962.1:34438514-34526014 GCA_030765045.1 Tenodera sinensis
AACACTTTTTGCTATAATATGCTTCACTCTTTGGCCAATAGACACACGTGATTATATGCGGATATCCCGAATTCGATGCAGATTGTGTTGGCATACATGGAAATGAACTGTCTGTCCAATTGGCCAAAGAAGCAATCGAAGGGACTGATGTAACAATAATTTACACCAAGATCTCAAGGAGTACATTAATAAGAGAAGAAAAGCATTGAACATTTCAACAGGTATAGTCAAAATCAATCAAAGGAGCGGAAGTTATTTCCATTATTCAAAGGCTTATAATATATACTAATAATAAACACCGGTTTAACGGCAAACTTCACTGCAATAGTAAATAACTGGACACGAAGGAAATTATCGCCACAGATTTATTCCGGAATACCTGTACAAAGTTGGGTACCAAACAATACATCACCTTCTGTGGATGCGCCTAAAGCTCGGCCAAATACGTAGGACTTTTAAATTGGAAACCAGATGTGACAAAATCTGACCAGTAGGCTATAGTGTCATCAAAAGGTACTTAAAGTAATTTATGCACTTTGTCATAATATAACTTTTGATCAACTGTAAAACCACAGTTAAGCCTAACTGTTAAAGTAAATGTATATATTAATTATGTGAATTGATGTTTGTGTTAAAATTTACGTAAAGGTCATGCAATACTATACAATTAATGGGGCATGATGTTAAACAAAATTAAAAAATATACTTATCATTTGTCAGAAAAA
Organism: Tenodera sinensis; assembly: GCA_030765045.1. NCBI lineage: Eukaryota > Metazoa > Arthropoda > Insecta > Mantodea > Mantidae > Tenodera > Tenodera sinensis. Next base: position 34,439,240 of record CM060962.1, read on the forward strand.
ATATTTTAAACATACTTATAGCATTTTGATCAAAATCGTTATAGCCATTTATGAGAAACTCAAAATTTTCGAAAAATGTTCTTTGTAGCCTGAGGTGGAGGTTTATCTTGAAGATCTTCATAACACATCCTTGGAAGATACTGAATGCATATACCAAATTTGGATTTTAACCAACTTTTCGTTTTTGAGTTATGTTGTTCACAGGTGGACACACGTACACATACACATATTCACCCATTTCTAAAAATGCTTTAAACTAGATTCGGGGGTTCCAAAAACATGTACTTGCGGTGAAATCTCGATATCAAATTTTTGGATGGGATGGATAGATGGAAAACTTACTTTGTGTAGTAGAGAAAGTAAAGAAAAATTTGACTGCTACTGCGCTTCCACCCCCCCCCCCGACCAAAAAGAATCCTCTGAACGTAAAAATCGTTTCATTTTTAATGTGTGTAGCATGAGAGTGGCAGAGCGAAGCTGAGAAAAGCAGGTGAAGAGAGATAGGGCTAACCCAATAATGCGAGGAGAGTTGTGGATTCTACTGTGTTAAAATATCACTTTACACTTAACTTTGTATGTAAAGTTATCATGTTGATCTAGCTTAAGCGTCATAGCGATAGCAAATAAACACAAATATTATTTTCTCTGACTTTCTGCTCTGGATGGAAATATTTAAAATTCAGCCTAGGAAAAGCTGCAGTGGAACTTGATAATGGATATAGGATTCGTTTCCATCCAATAAGGAAGACTCGGTACGAGAAGTAGGATCAAGTATCCTACCCAGTTTCATTTTCATGCGCTCTTTTCTTTCTGTGATTATTCTCGAAAATCCTGAGTTACGCACTTTTGCCTCTAATACAGTCTCGCGGTTTCACATTCACCTGAAAAGCAGTTTAGACAAGCAAATTTCCTGCGTGTACTTTTCATTCACGTTTTACTTAGCAGTATGCAGCTAATATCGAGAATCTTCCTTTAATAATAAGTTATGTTAACCCCCCACTAGCTCCGATTGCTGTAGTTCATTGTATAACGACTGTACCGTTATGAGAAGAAATTGAGTCAACATGGACATACAGTTTACGACAAAAAATGTTTAAAAGTTAACAAACGTGTGCACATTTAAAGATATCAAATGGATGAGGAAGCGAATTATCCACAAAGACGTTTTGACTATAGAATGACAATGAATAGATTTGTCATAAAGGTCAGGATGGGTAAAATTATAACACCTGGTTTATATGGACGACCAGGAAGAATATGGCAAGGAGGACTGCCGTATACCTCGCCTGTAGTACAGTAAAACATGATTTGGGAAATATAGAAATGAGTCAACGTAGAAGGAAGATGAAGCGGGACGTTGTACTCTATACTGTGATTTATTACTTTCTCTACTACGTAAAGTGGAGGAAGTATTGTATTCTATCCAAAAATTCGATGTCAAGATTTCGTCGGAAATATATGCTTTGAGACCCCCTGAATCCAAAAGAAGCAGTTTTAGAAAAAAAGGTTCGTGTGTGTCTGTGTCTGTGTGTCTTGTGTGTCTGTGTCTGTTTGTGTGTGTCTGTGTGTCTATTTGTGTGTGTATCTGTGTGTGTGTCTGTGTGTGTGTCTGTGTGTGTGTCTGTGTGTGTGTGTCTGTCAGACTGTGGACAGCATAACTCAAAAATGGAAAGTCGGACAAAAACCAAAGTTGGTATATTTGTTTAACACTTTACAAGGATATGACACGGCGATTTTGAAGAAAATTCCACCACCCTAACCAACCTTTTACATGGAAATTTTTTCGAAAATTTTTATTTTCTTGAAAATGGCTCCAACGATTTTGATTAAAATGCCATATGTTTGTAATATTTTATAGCAAATGAGGTGTATATCTTGAATTTTCTGTCTGAAGTCCATGAAGTCCTATTTACTCTGGATGACTTTTGAATAACTCGTAAACCATAACAGATAGATAATATCTTACTATAAAGGTGTAGATCTCGCTAAAACCATATATATATATATATATATATATATATATATATATATATATATATATATATATATTGTAGAGTGAACCATTTCGGAGATATTCCTTGTTATTTGTGTTGGTTTCAGAAAACTTAACCTTTCGTCCATCGTTGTTCATTTTTATATGTTAACCATGCAAAGAGAACGGAATCCCAAAGCTTTGAAGGATTTCACTATCGCTCAAAGCCTACTGTATTCTCATATTCCTCTTGTATCTACAATGAAATAAGCAATAAGTTAAGTTCTGCAAATGTTTATCCCAACTAACATGAAGAAGATATAGGAATAAGAATTTGTAAGAATGGCTAGTACAAGAGTAGAGAAAGTCATGTGAGTGCAACACATCAGATTTTTTTCTTTTAGTCTTATTGGCTTTGTATAAATGTGGCATAAATGAGCATGGAAATCTTCAACCACCCTTCTATACTGTTTCTCAAGCTCTTTTACGTCATTCATGATCCCTTTCAATAAATCATATTGAAGAAAAGGCGTATTTAATTAATAAATACTCATCCTACACTCTGTCTTTGTGGTAGAATATCGTAATACCACAATGTGATTCTGAAAGCTAAAAGACGTCGATGAATTCAAACTGCAAACAATGAAAATTGCAGTAATGGCTAGTGTTGGATTGTGGAATGCGGGATTACTTTGCTAGATTTATAAGAATGGAATCGTCTCCGTACAAACTGTTAACATATTTAATAAAATATCCATGAATATAAAAGTCTTCGTGTTTTGGAAACATATTATTTTCCTCCACTGGAATGGCATTAAAAATTCGCCGTATGTCAGCATAGGCATTGCTTTTCTCTGCAATTAAATTGCCGTTAATCGCGTGAGCAAAAATTGAACGGGCATACCAATATATGCTAATGAAATGTTTTTCTTCCCATAGGCTTCCTGTATGTGCCGTTTAGCATGGAACAAGAACTCCGTGACGCATTCATTGGCCTACACAGCAACGCTTCCTTTACAAGCAATTAGACCTTCCGTTGCCTGTTGCAAGATACACGAAGGATGGTAGATACAGCTCGGAAACTCGATAGATAAATTAATGAGACATACCCTAGGAAGAAACCTTACGACATATACTGCACAGCCATTCTCAGGTAGCATGTAAATTAATTACCTGCTGTACTTTTGTAACTTCGTGGTGAGGAAAGATTTGAGAAAGTGGCGTTCAACTGTGTATTAATTCATTCCTACTGAAATATAAGATTACACGTTATCTGCATCTAAACTTATCTATAGCTATGTTAGAAGTTAAACATCAGAATGAATTTACATGTATTTTTATAATATTCCTCAGAATTATTCAGCTTTATGTTTGTATTTCTACGATAGATGGCTGATTTATAAAACTTCTATGCACGGAAAGATAAATTGCTTTTTACTTTCTTTACTACATATAGCAAGTAGAGGAAGCATTGTATTCCACCCAAAAATTCGATGTCGAGATTTCACCAGAAATATATGTTTTGAGTCCTCCTGAATTAAAAAAAAAAGGCATTTTTAGAAAAAGGTCAGTGTATGTGTGTGGCTGTCTGTCTGCCAGTCAGTCTGTGGGCAGCATAACTCAAAAATGAAAAGTCAGTTAAAACCTAAGTTTGTATTCAAGTTTAATGTCCTTCAAGAATGGGACACGAAGATTTCGAAGAAAACTCCTCCACCTTAAACTACCCTTTATATAGAAAAGTTTTCGAAAATTTTGATTTTCACGAAAGTGGCCCTAACGATTTTGATCCAGTCATATGTTTGAGATAATTTTTTGTCAAACGAAATGCACATTTTGAATTTTCTGGATATAGTCTAAGTAGCCCTGTTTACTCTTGATGACTTTTGCATAACTGGTAAACCGCAAGACCAAATCTTACTCTACAAAACAATGTTGATCTTATTAAATCACAAGTTTATATGCAAATAATTTTTGTTTTGATAAAGTACACTATTTCGGAAATATTCCTTGCTATTTGTGTGAGTTTTGGGAAACAAACTTTCGTCAAATGAAAGATGGTGATGCATTTTTTATGTCTTAGCCGTACAAACAGTATGGAACTCGTCACAAAGGGAAGGGAAGTAGGGAAATGCCTTAACACCTGAGTGCTATTCCCCACACCTGTTCAAGAGTAACCTCAATTTTCAGGTGAAGTAACAACCTAAGTTCCAGACTACGTTTTCCTTTGTAGTGAAACCCGAGTAGGCAGGTAAATATGATCATCAGAAAGGACCCGTGTCATTCAAAAGCGTTGGACAATTTCATGGACATTTTAAACCTTCTAACTTTTTCTGGTGCCTTTTATTTAGACAAGCTGCTTCATGATAAATGATATCGCAAACTGAAAGGCTTGAAATTATATATTAAAAAAAAAAGCTCAATCAAAGAAACAACGCTACCATACACAACAGAATACACTTACCTAGGCCAACTAATCTCCTTCAAAGACAAGACAGAAAAAGAAATAAGAAGAAGAATTTCCTTAGTTTGGATATCCTTTTGGTCCTTCCAGTTCATATTTCTCGACAAGACAATCAACAGAAGACTGAAATTTGAAATACTAGAAACCTGCGTCTACCCAACTCTACTATCCGGATGCCAAACATGGTCGACAACAGCTAGACAGATGAACGCACTACAAATTTGCCACAAAGAAAGATGGAACGAAAGATATTGGGAGTATCTAAGAGAGGCAGAGTTTCCAACGAGTCGCTATCCCAAATGTCTTCAACAAAAAACGTCACATACAGAGCAAACAGACTTAAATGCAAGTGGGGAGGCCACATCGTGCGGATTAAAGACGAAAGATGGACATACAAAGCCACAATGTGGGACCGGCGCACAGGAGACCGACACAGAGGCAGACCAAGAAAGAGGTGGGCAGAATTCTGCACGACACAAGTACGTCAGCAACGGTCCAGCATAGCACGAGGCAGAGAAACATGAAGAACAATAGGAAGTCGACTACAAAATGAAAACAGTACCAATCTACAAATAACATCCCAAGTTGACTCAAAGTGACAGTGAAATCAACCTAAACCCGTAGTAAAACAGAGCTACCCTCTAGCAGGAGACCTTTGGCCTTCAAGGGACACATTAGGCTATTATTGTTATATATATATATATATATGTCGCAGGTGGTGACACTGAAGATGCATGAAATGAAATGACATTTGGGAAATATAATTTTGGGAAGGAAACGTAGCAAGCCTAGGTTGACGGTACCTCTCCGGCATTTGCCAGTTATGGGGACCACTGTTATGGAGGATGGCCTGGTGGCATTAGAAGCGCGGACATACCGAATGTGAGTCACACATTCTCGGGATCCATCTCATAGGGTTCACTGCTGGTAGTTTCATTTTGAATACACTACTACACAACTCGCAACCTTTAGACAGTCGTTGTGAGGTCTCGACCAGTTAACCGCCTCCTTTACCTTTGTAGTCTGTCTAATGTATCCGCCCTGAAGTGAAGATACACTATAAAGAAAAAACAATGAGCAGTATATTGTAGAGTACCAAGGCAGTGCCATCGCTATGAAATTAGCAGCATGGGGTCACAGATGCCGTATAATAATACTACCGCTGAATGAACATAATTGAAATATGACTTTATGAGACATGTTCATTTCCCAGTCAAATAAAATGCTACTGATGAGTACTTACACATATATAATGAGAAGTTAACGATCATCTACGTGCCGTACTGCAGTTTATGTGCTGAAGAAGACAAGGATTTGATATTACGTACCATATCATCCACCCAAAGAGATGACTCCGTGGTAACATGGGAGGCTCCCGTGTTATTCCTGTCAACCAGTGATGTCCAACATTGTCCCTTTGGAGACTTTTATATAACTAGCAGTTATTCCCCACCTCCTCTTTCATTTGGAGGGTGAATCACACCTGTTGCGTTTAGACTCGCCAGCAGTCAATATCCAGTGGGCACAAACAGGCGATTCCATGGCAGTTTCTAAGTCATAACTTTAATTTTCTGTGAATGTTCTCAGAAGACCTCTTCATTCTGGATGATTTTACATAAATGGTAAACAGTACGAGAAACACAAAAGCTCACTACATAAACAATGTCGATCTCGTTAAAACACACAATTTATGTCAAATGCATTTTTTGTGGAGTGAACCATTTTGGAGATATTTCTTGTTATTTCTGTGAGTTAAATGCTTCAACTTTTCTCAAATTCAAGGTCGTTATTCACCTTTTTATCGCTTGTTCATGCAAAGAGAACGGCATTTTAAAGCCTTTATATAGTGGCCAGCTTTAAAAGATTTGAATATAGCTGAGACTACCATACTCCCATATTCCCCTTGTGCCTACAAGAATCTTAGTAATAAAATAATTTCTGCAAATGTTTGTCTCGACTAACATGAAGAAGATAGAGGAATAAGAGTTTGTAAGAATAGTTAGTACAAGAGTAGAGAAAGTCATGTGAGTGCAACACATCAGTAGTTTTAAGTCTTAAAAGCGACAGCTCCATGTCAAATTTACTGGCATGTTAAAAGTTCCAGTTGGACAAAATTCCGGAATACCGGCGGTAGTTTTGTGATTCAAGGTCTTAAAAAACAAATTATATAAATACGAAGCTGAATGTATGAGCTGAAAAATGTAGCTAAGCAATATAACATAACAATATATAGATAAAACAGAGTACGTGGCTTTTAATGAGCATGAACCAATAACAACAAAAATAGCCATTTAAAATAGGACAATGTAACATGTTAATGCATAGAGTAATAACCTGGAAGTAAATTAAACACTTGTGTGGAACAGTAGTTAGGAAACAAAACAACAGTTTTATGTTTTGCTTGATGGAAGTAACTGCTGGACATTAACCAAAGATAAAATGAGAAGAATAGGGTCAACAGAAACGAAAATTCTAAAAATCATATCTGGATACATACCTCTAGACCACATTAAAAGAAACGAGATTATCAGACAATTGCAAGTTTTACTACAAATGAAATTATTAAACATACAGAGAAAAACGAAAAAAATGTATACAACGAATGTCTGTGGGAAGAATAACCAGATAAATTTTTAACTATAAACCAAAAAGGGAAAAGAAACATAGGGAAACAACTAAGAACATTGAACGAGCAATGTATAGAATTATTAATCGTCATCGTCATCATCATCATCATTATCATTATTATTATCATTATCATTATTATCACTTTCGGCTGCAGATATATTAATTTATTCATAGTCATAGCTGTAATGCAGCAGATGCTGTTTCAAATTTTCAGAGATATCCAAATGTTAAAGTTTCAGGACACCCAAAATGCATAGGGTAGCTGCTAATGGCTAAATACCAAGTTACAAGGTGTGGAAAACGATAATAATGTTGTTGTTGTTTTCTAGTGCCTTGCATCTGGCAATGAAGCCATTAGCATTCGTGCCTTCCAATACTTTTGAACTGTAGTTTCTTCTGATCTTAATGCTTCACAGGTCTTCAAGTGTTCTTCATTCATTTCTGCTGGATCGTTACACAGGACACATATTGGTGAGGCTGAGATACCTATTCTGTAGAGATGACTTGCCAAGCAGTCATGATTTGTCAATAGTCGGAAGGCTGCAACAGCTGTTTTCCTTGGTCTCTGGGGGATTATATCTGGATTGGAAAGTAGTGTAATCCATTTTTTATCTTTGGCATTTGTTTCTATTTCTTGTAGGTATGAATGACAAAAATTTTTAATGATCAAGCGTTTTATTGAGGAATATGAGAAATTGAATTTAGACTTTTGTTTTATTGTTGCGCCTTTCTTTGCAAGTGAGTCTGCAGCTTCGTTCCCCATGACTCCACAGTGTGCTGGAATCCATTGGAGATGAACAGTCTTATTAACTTTTTGGAGTTGTGTTAACATTTTGTAGCATTCTCTAATTTTTGTTGACTTCTTTGTAGTATTTGAACATATTCCCTGAATTGCAGCTTTAGAATCCGAAAGAATTACTGCCTTGTTAAATTTATTTAAGGGAAGATTTAATAATTGTCGGAGAGCAATGTATATAGCCTCTATTTCTCCATCATAATTTGTCGTGTCTCTGCCAACAGAATGATAAAAGGAAAAATGTGAACACGTAACTCCAGCTCCAGTAAGGTTTTCCTTGGAGGATCCATCAGTATATATGTGCAGCCATTCTTCTGTGGGATACCTAGTATTGATTGTTTCCAGAGCTAGAAGTTTTTGTATTTCTTTTGGTGTGTCTGATTTACTTATTTCCTCTATTAATTCCAAACTGAAGGTAGGTTGCAATAATTCCAATGGATTTTCTCTAATAAGTAGATTTTCTCTGGTGTTAGGAATGTTCAATTTGGATTTAATCTGTGTTACCTTTTCTAGGAAACTACTATGAGTTTTAAGGATTGAAGGGGGGAGGTTCTCTTCTGTCCATTTAGAGTTTGGCAGTCGTAACATTTTCTCGTGTTGGAGCAATGCTTGTTCTTCTATTTTTGTTGTTATTGATGGGGTCCGTGTTAAGGCAAGCATGGCATCAATAGGTGTGGATTTAACTGCTCCAGTGATTAGGCGAAGAGCCTGATTTTGTATTTGTTCAAGTTTATTGATGTTAGCATTTGCTGCTGTTATTAAAGCTTCAGAACAGTACAAGAGGTTTGGTTTAATATACATTTTGTATGTTGTGTTAAGGACTCTCCTTGAGCAGCCCCATTTAGCACCAGCTAACCTTTTCAGGATTTGCAGTTTCTTTTCAACCTTTTCTGAGATGTTTGTTATATGTTTTTTCCAACTTAGCTTTCTGTCGAAAGTGATGCCTAAGTATTTGGCATCATCAACTGCTTTGAGTGGTTTACCATTATAACTTATGCTAATATTAACTGGTTTGTGTTTTAGTGTAAATAATTCATAATTTGTTTTTTCCACATTGATAGTCATGAGGTTTTTGGAGCTCCATTCATGTACTTTGTTTAGGGCTGTTTCTATTCTGTTTTTAATTAATTCAGGTTTTTTGAAGAGCCTGAAGTCCAAATGACTACATCGTCAGCAAATAAAGCAATTTTGGTTTCTAAAGTTTTTATTATTGATGGAAGGTCATTTATATATATGTTAAAGAGTGTTGTGCTCAGAAAAGCACCTTGTGGAAGTCCTCGGTGTGTTTGTTTATATTTGGAAATGTATGTATTATATTTTGTGGCACAAAATCTTTGTGAAATAAACTGAGTTATCCACTTAAGCATGTTACTTTTCACACCTATTGATTGCAACTTCTCAACTAATTTATTTCTCCAGACTGAGTCATTTAGTTCACTTAAGTTGTTCAACGCTTATCTGCACATTAAAACGAATATCATAATTCCTTAAAGACTAAGTGGTTATTTCTATATTTTGTCGATTATAAGTCACTCTTCATTGCTGATTTAAAATCAATGAATACTGCCAAGGTATCCTCCTTTCTATTGAAAGCTTTCTTGATGTCTTGGCTTAGTAGGAGTAAATTTTCACTTGTACTATGATTCTGTCTGAAGCCGGTCTGTGAACTATTAATTAAGTTGTAATATTCTAGGAACCAGTTAAGTCTAGATGCCACCATTCTTTCCATACGATAATAATGTAATGAATTCACTCTCATCACAGTTAACAAATTTGTAAAGTTTGGCGCACTCAGAACATCAACGTGACCACTTGTGGCTTAGGTGACATTAACACGTTTTAAGTAAGCACTTACCCGTAGACTATTAGGCTTCTCGCTTCCCTCACGCGGGTTTGTAACAAGATATGCATTAACATGGCCTCATAAACATGCTACCCATGTTGCCTTGGCTACGGTCTCTTCATCCACATTACGGGATGTCCTTGACGTCTATTGGCCTTAGTCTGATTGTGAAATTAAAAAACGGGATAGACGATTAACCAGTGATAATGAAATTAAAAGCATAAATGTTAAATTGATTCAATGGGCAGGACGTCACTGTCTACTGTCTCGAATGGAAAACCTGATAATACCCATGAAAAATAATTGAATGACATTTGGATAAAATAATGGTGCAGAAACATAAGTTATCTAGCTCCATGTATCCTGTACATCATTAGAAAACTATATCTCTTGACTTACTGTCGTATGATTAGATTTCACCGTAATTATTGCCATAACTTCTAACGCAGGTTCAGGGTTTGTCCGGTAAGTAGGTATTCGGACTGATATTTTTCCGACCAATGAGAAAAGGTGGAGTGAAATCTCTTTGGACCAGATCGATGGCCGGAGTGCTACTTAAGCTAGGAATTCTGGCTCAATTGTCATCGACCTTCTGGAGTGTGTCGACTGAAGGTGTATTTAGTGTTCGCGCCGAGATTCAAGATTCAACGGAATGAGTGGCGTTAAGTCATTAAACTAAACAAATCTACTTGGAGACCTTTGGCATAATTCTTGAGGATTACAAGGACGAAAACATGTTCAGAATACATGTTTTTGAGTGGCATAGAAATTAAAAATGACTGCATAGTTGTCAAAGGCGAACCTGGTGGACAACTAATTTTAACGTGAATCGTTGTAAACGCGTCCAAAGTGCGAAAAATGTGGAACTGTGATAGCAGATTCAGTGTTCGTTATGTACAGGATCGTCGATCCCTTGATCCTCCATCACGACATTGCACCCAGTTACAAGTACAAACACAAAGTGGCAACCCAATCACATTACAGTTCAAGCATGGCTCCCCCATTTCGTGTTTCTTCGGATCCAACCTGAAAGAAGATCATTTCAAGACTGCTGAGGTGTTCCAAACGGCTTCGACGGAGTGCTGAATAACTTTGCGGTTGTCGACTTCCAGCGGGAGTACGAAAATGAAAAATGACCTAGCAGTTGTGTATTGTCATTATATTTTGTACATTATTAACTCAATGTATTCATAACTCCAATAAGTACATTTTTATTACTTCAGTACCCAAACCTACTGGATGAATCGTGTACATTACAATATTGACCAGTTTTCCAGTCCACTACGTTGCATGTTTTGCCCTGGTGCAACGTTCTCTTTCTTGGATTACACTCGCAGATCTTAATCGGGGATCACACGACATGTTTGTGTTTAATTAGGAGAGTTTGTTTACGACCCGCAAGGATGTTTAATGGTCTCTCTTTTCCCCGGGAAGTAGCCACATAATGACGCTGCAGACCACAATAAAGGACCAGGAAAGATAATAGTAATTACAGGAGTAGTCTAAATACAAATGGATAGTTCACGCCACCGAAAACCGAAACCTTGGAGAGCGGAATGCAGTGGGAGCTGATTGCTGATAGTCAACGTCCAACAGGCGTTGGCTTTTGCACCTCTTCCAACCTCTTCCAATGGAAGTTAGATTTACAGCGCTCTCGAATAAGGTGATGTTAAGGAGCAAAGGTCAGACATGTGCGAGCGTTACGGAGATGAACCGGATGGATAAATACAATAGCTTCGCTCCGAGGAATGCTAGTGTTTTTATTTTCATTGGAATGTAAGACATGCGGACCTAATACTACTACTTGGATAACGAAGTCCGTAATCTTTAGACATATCAGCTACAAATTTAAGAACTAATATCTATAGCTGTAATAAAAGTGTTGCCAAACTTTCTGTGGTAATTTTCGATTTAGTGTGGGCCATTGATGCTAAACTATACAGGGTGTTAGGGGTGTAAGTGCAGATATTCTGATAGTTGGTATCCTAACCCTAGAATGCATATATACAGCTTCCGAGGCCCTACTATCTTATAATTCGTGGACCATGGTACTCTTTTTAAAGTGCAGTTACTGAGATTCTATGTAATTTTCAAATGAAGCCTTGGGACTCTTCTATTAAGATATCAGCAATATATCTAATTTATTCTCATATTATACCATCTTTTCATAAACACTGTGGGAATGCAGGGTTATCAGGACCCTATGCATATCTAAGCTTCAAAGTATGGTTTATAGCAACAGTTAGACAAAGAAGCAGTTAGCAGACACTATATTATTCGGATTCCACTGTTACAACATTTATTTTGAAAGAAATTAATACATTGTTGAGACATTTGAGTATTTTCATTAGTTGGAACTTCTTACCAAGTGGCTTGGTCCTCAAGATCTAAATCAAATAGCCGAAGTGTGTATGCTTCAAGTCTTTCTTTCGAGAGAACAGTAACTGCATGGCTAGAAGAGGATTTTGGTGACGATCTGAGTAGTTTTGGAGATGAAAGTGGTAAGGATTCAGATTGGGCGAGGGTAACATACAACAACATGTGAGTGAAAATTCAGCGATTCAGATAGTTCCACAGCAAATGATAGTGATGTTGGAGGAGAAAATGTAAATGTAAATCCTAGTAAAGTTGCTAGTAATTGCATTTACCGTAATGGTCCAATATGGAGTAAAAATTATTAGTGTTCATTTGTTTGTAATTCCTGTTTGTTAATTCTGGTATTATACTGCCTAAACTTACCTAAAAAGCGTGCTTTAGTTTGTGTTTACTATCTATGTGTGTATAATCTGTAAAAACATTCAGGGAACTGAATTATTTGCACTTATATGCCAACTAAGAATTAATAATTTCTGGTTCTTATTGTGTAAATGCAAGTTGCATTAGATAACATTCCTATGGTGAAAAGTTCCTTGTAATGTCAATAAGTATTTATATATAAACTTTAAACATTGTCTTTAATCTAAAAGATATCTACTGTATTTTGAAAGTTCATAAATAACACACAATAGAAAATTTTAATCAATATATTTTACAATAAACCAACCATCCTAGGCTTGATTTTCAGATGTATCTAAGCAGATTTTTTTTTTTGTTAATTTTGGAACACAAATTACAATTCGTGGAAAAGAAAACATACTTGTAGCCTTAAAAATGTTGGGACCTAAACTACAGGAGACACAGTGACACCACGGGCACTTTTACAAAGTAAATTATTTTGAACCTAGTGTTTAAAATGTTTGTTATTAGGGTCTTTTTACCGAGGAACAAAAAATAAGCAAATTTGATCATAATTTTTAAACTATTTTAGCAAAGTGAATGAAATTTAGGCTATAATATGTCTGCATTACGTTACATGTGTGGCGTAAATTTAAAAAGCTGGCATAATTAGTTGAGAATTTCAAATTTTCAGTCATATATATTTCTGGGAAAATAAAACATCACTACATAATGCACGTAAATAGTTATTTAACCGAAACATCATCTTAGATCCTTCGCTTGATATCTTCAAGCGGTTACAGCCTAAGATAAGAAATTTGGCATGAATTCGACTTTTTATTCTTGAACTGGGCTATTAATTCTTGAATTACGCCATTGACACACACTAAAGATTTCCTGGGTTCAGTGAGTGAGTGAGTGAGTAGGATTTAAGGACCCTATAAGGTTCAGGATGTGAATTTCGGGTGAAATCTCGTTATTGAACTTACGGATGGAATACTAATTTTCCTCTGCATGATATCGGTAAGTGATAGAAAAGAAACCTAACCATAGGTTTATCTCGATTCTAGAAAGAATTGTGTGTTATGGACACGTTTACATATTACGCCCGGTTAATTACAATGCGGTTTACCTGTTTGGTCATTTGGGGATTCACGTATGTTTTCCTCTAAGTCTTCCAATAGTTACATGCATGTTCATATGGCGGTTGCAGTGAACTTTTGTGTGTTTGAACTTTTGTTCAGCAGTTCATTAAATAGAGTGCTGGCTTTTATAATTAACGCAATTGTACTCGGTCACGCTGCTAGCTCTGTTTCCCTAGCTGCTCTGTTAAACCTTATACTACTGATTATATCAACAATGTAATAAATTTAGCTAGTTATGATCGTGATTTCACGCAAATATATCACCCACAGATAACAGACTTAAGAAGTATTGTGAAACCGTGTATGTCTGTTCCGTTGCATTTTCTGGTGCTCCAAGCCCAGTGTATTCGATTTCTAATCTATCATTGATGAAAAATGATGACCTTTCTGCAAAGTGACCCTTGGTATGGGAAATTCGATTGTTAAAGCTTCACGAGTTGAGATTATTTTTAAGCTTAGATTCTTCGAACGTTTACATTGGTATATAACAATGGATATTGTGCATCGCAGAAAAATCATAATAAACCTTATGTGTTTATGAGCATTAGTACACTGTGCTGCATGCACTGAAGATTTACTGCTTCCTTTGTGAATGATTCATAATACAGGGTGTTTACAAATTGTTATCATGATTTTATGCTCGTGTCTGGGAACATCTTACAAGATTATGAAAATGAATCAACATGTTTCAGGATTTCATTTCAAATTAACAGTGAAAATTATAAACGCGTTCCAACAATCACTGAATATAATATAGATGAACTTCCACTCAATGGCATTTAGACAATTCTATTGTGTAAATAAAAAATTCTAGAGCTTTTATTTTTTTCCTGGTTGCTTCAATTTTTACCGTATACTCAGAACACAAAATATATAGTATACACCAAACGTAAATGAGCTACATCAAACCGATATTAAGATATTGATTTTTATTAATGATTAATCACTTTCTGTTATGTTACTATGAAATGCTTCTTTGACCCAACTATTTGTTGTTTCACTCCTAAACTTATAATTTGTGCTTAGGATAGAAAACTTAACAAATGCTTATACATTCATTTCTTAATTTTAATTGGTGTAAGGGAGAAAAAAGAAACAGCTTGTATAAATGTAATTTGTATTTTACAAATTTTTCAATGCCACTTATAGAAAATAATATAAACTGAACCGTTCCATGCACACCAAATAAAAATCCCTTAATTGCTGAAAATTTCAAACCAATACGTTATAAAATATGGCATTAGGAGTATTCTGAATAGTGAAAAAAGCTGCGAAAAAGGAACTGAGAGAAATGAAGTTTAATGATGATGGGTAAAAGACTGTTTAAAGATCTAGTTGTGGCGTTAAATCAGTTGGGAATCCTGAAAGTACAGGCTTTAGATGTAATTGCAAGTAAATAAATAAATGAATGAGTGGACGAACGACAGAATGAACCAATAAATAAACATTTTAACATTATTTACGACTTCACCGATGCATTTCTGAAGTCCTGATAACAAATATAAACAGATAAACTATATTAAAAAATACGTACCTTTTCATAAAGAAACCTGCATGTGGAATAAAAGCTTTAGTACCTAGGAAGTAATTGCTTTGATTCTGGCAAGAAATTGTATACTATTTGGATATCTTTGTACAACTGACACTGATAACCAAAGTAGTTAAGGCAGAGACTCGTAAATAGGGCCGTGCGATTCAATTCCTGCCGAGGTTTTCTCACTGATTGCTTTTATTTAAGCTCTCTTCATCTTCATAAGTGGAAAATGACGAAAATATAGCCTAAATTTGAGCATGGAGTGTATCCCTCTGAGACGGATCAATGCATCTAGTAGCCATATTTTTAATAGTGTCCAACACCGTTCTTGCTACTGACTACAACATACGTGGATAATTGGGAATTTAAATTTGCGAAGGAAGTGTTCCAGGTTTATTTTAAGGGTAACTCCCCGACATACTCCTGTTATGAGATTCGAGGAGAACCTGTAAAAGTCCTCCGTCTGGAAGGATGCTTCTCATAGGATTTGCAGTGCAGAACCTGCGCTTCATGAATCCCTGCCTTAAGGGGCGACGTAAGTCAGAAGCCACTAATGTATTTAAAATATTTTCATTACCTCGTTATGGAAGGTGTGTTTTTGAAATTTTGTATACATGTTATCTATAAAATGTAGTATGTAAAAGGATTAATAATTAATTTTTCTTACACAGGTTGGGTAATACACTAAAACTAAAAAATGAAAGTATGACAAATGATGTTTCCTTTTTCCTGAAATTTGTGAAGAAATTCACCTGAATTTTTTACTAAATTACTATTCCCTTTGACCTCTAAAGGTCAAAGATCAAAACTTGCAAAGACCCTCAGTCTTGAAGGATGATCCTCATATGATTTGAGCTGTAGTCCTCCCATTCATGAGTCCCTGCCTTAACCGCTTCGGTAGTAATACAGGAAAAATAAGTAATAACTCAACACTTTATTTAGTGTACGATGTGGAATGATTCTCTGAGTAAAACTTGAATGTTGACTACAACCTACTGAATATTTTAAATGTTTACAAATTCCATAAAATATAGGTATTTGTTCAATGATCATCTCTGATGTACATTTTATAAGGTGCGCAATACTCCAATTAAATGGTATTCTATTTTTAAAGATACGACATACTACACTTATCTTCTCGAACACTTGGAGACATTGATTGAATACTATTATAACTGAGATACAATTGATTTATTTGCACTGCACAAGAAATCTTTCTAATGTGTAGGCATGTGCATGTATTGCCACACCTCAGAGAGGTTCCACTTATATCATCTGCAATTCGCTAATAGAGTAATTCTGCACAGTACAGCTGGCGTGCTAAGGGTTGACACCAAACGGAAATTTGCTGTAATCACGAAAGCTTGCCTCATGAAGATAATGTCATTACTTATCTAACCTACTTCTCCACTATCAACATTTCCATTATTGCAGGTTTTGAACACAGAGCATTCTCGAGAGCGATTTACTGATTTACATCTGAGTTATAGCTTTGAATGACAAATGTGAAAATGCAGAGGAGCTCTTAAAATCAGATCAGTTGAATACCAAATGTAATTGTTTCTTAGGTACATTATAAAGGACATTGTTTCAAGCAAACAGTTCAAATGCTTATACAATCAACTTATTCGCAAGTAAATTGTAATCTCGCTATATTTTGTGCTCATTTTCAGCAATAAAAGCATTTATTTACTTAAATCTATTAGCATAATAATCATACGAGATCTCTTCACAATATTAATAAAGTTTAAATGGCTCAGTTGGAGAGAAGTTAAGCAAAAGAAAATTCTACAGAATATGCGTAATGTAACACTAAAAACGAAAATATGATTTCTTGACCGAAATTCTTGACCTTGTTTTACGCTTAATTATATTATTTACTATACTTTACTGGATCTGTGGAACTAATTTAGGGCTCCGTGACATTATTTCCTCCGCTTCCTCCTCTTCTTCCTGTGACACTGCTGTCCACGAAGGACCTGGGCCGACAACCCCACCGCCACACCGACACTCACTTAGTACAGCGAAATGGGCGATTATCCAACCGATATGGCAAATGATGTGGTGAGCATGACGCATCCCCTAGCCGTAGAGTTAGCTTGCGAGATCAGGATTGCTGCCTATCGCAGCTCATAACTTTCCTGACGATCCTGAGTAGGAATCGGTCCTATCCACGGGACCTGGACTCATTACGCAGAGGGGAACCAGAGCTCAAAGCTACAGCTCGTAACGTTATTTACATCCTATAAATTATATCGCAGTCAAGTTTGCAAAACCAGCATTTTATAAACAATGTGATGGTTTGGGCAAAATATGCAATCATGTTAAATGGAGCCATGTGTGCATCGAGAAGCCTTTACCACAAACCACATACTACAACCATTAAAGAAAGTACGTGAGGAAGTTATGTTTATTAAACCTTCACCCTCAACTCCAGAATCATCTCAAAGTATGTGAAGAAATTGGAAGATGATATTCGGAATTACTTCCTCATACGAAATTGCTTTAGTTATCCAAGAAGACATTTTGCAGATTTCCTTCGATTTGGATGATGAAATACGACTACTTCGGAATTATACTCAATTGTCATAGGTTCATCTGAGGAACGTCTGCTGGTTGTATTTGACAGCTTACTGAGCACACATATTTACATGGTTAAGACGCTTATATAAATCTAAAAGTCGCTGGTATGAGTACTTCTGACATTGGGAACAGGATTGAGGTATAAATTACAGAAGTACGTCTGTTGGCAAGCCGAGCTGCGAGTGGTAAGTTTCAGTTCCCTTCCAAAATTTCTTCCCAATATCTCGAGTCTTCTGAAGTTCAACATGTCACTGTGGAACACCCTAGTGATTTAGTGGCTTACCTCAGAAATTAGTTCCCTTCATCAGATTGAAAAAGCTCATGGATAAAAAATCTTTTAGAGTAGGGTGTGCTATAATTAAAACTTTTGACTATGCAGAGGCAATATGAACTTTTTGACCTACGTGTAAAAGCTGATTTAACATACTTTCCAGAGAATCTACTGTTGACCAATTCTTGGGTGAAATTATTTTCTGAGTATGCCTGAAGAGACAGTGATATACATAGTACTAGTATGTAACGCACCCATTTGTGAACAAACATTTAAGTACCTTTCATCCTGAAAAATAAACAAAAACTTGACATGATGTTGAACCTTATTTCAAAGCCAATATTGCACCACACGTGGAAGGAATTGCACGAAAAAAATTCAGTCTAATTGCTTCTATAAGATTTAGATGAACTATAATATTATAATAACTGTATTAACTATATAATAAGTGTAATAACTATAATATTTAGGGAAACTCAACAGCAATGCATGGATACCACCACAAAACGTGCAAGACTAAGAGTTTCCACTACTCCGAGAACTGTGTGTGTGAACTATGCGACGAACCCTGTGACCACCTGTAAAAAACGAATAAACGCATTGGTAGATCTCTGTAAATAATAAACAATGTGAACAACCAATTCCGACGTACAAGGTGTAATAAACAACATAATAAGATTAATGTGATTTAATTGTATAACTTACGCATATCTTGTGCACATTTATTCACCTAATTAATATTTAGATTCTGGTATAACCGTGTATCCTACGCGTACAACATAAAGTTGGAATTTAATTGTGGCTAATACTGTAAGCTACCTCTTAATTACTTCTACGTAGATACCAAGGCTTAAATACAAAAAGGGGATCACAACTCTGAAGTAATTGCGAACCTTTGAGTTACAATACAGTGGAATGGACGGATGGTGTGCTTGACTACAGCGTTCCTTGCGGAAACTAATTAATTAAGATGCTGCAATGTTGTAAAGGATCAAGCAACCGAAGATAGTACATGTTGACCTGTAACTGACAGCAAAGCATTTTTCCACGAGTTTTAAGTAAACAGAAATGGTGTATCCGTTTTTAGAAATTGATACAGTAAAGCTTTATCCTTCTTAAAAATTAAAAAAAATAATTACTTTGAACTTAATAATCAGCAGCAAGTTGCCTTGGAGCTTCAAGATTAAAGATAGAATTGCCAGCACACGGTGTTCCTTACTTCAAAACAGGGCATATGAAATTATCTTTTAAATTTCAAGCAATTGAACCAAGTAAAGAATCGTATTGTTTCATTCTGACAACACATATCTATGGTAGGTACACTTTAAATTATCAAAATGGTCAAAGTTAAGTTACAATAAATTTAGCTTTAAGCAGTAATTCTTATGCTTAAAATAGACAACTTACTTTTGGTACGCACTTTAGAATACAGTATTATAAAAATTAAGTTGCCTCAATATTCTTTCATTGCCTTGAAATAACTGAAAAGTTATTCAAAGCTGTCCATTTTTTCATTTTGACAGTGGTGCAATGACAACTTACGGAGGGGAACCTATTACCTCGAACGAAAGGCAATCATTAGTGCCTAAGCCCCTGACGCGGCACCTTCCGGGAGGATGGATGAGGCGAATGGATCCTAAGGGTGACCGGAAAGTTGCCACAACAGAGCAGAGGGCAGGGTCTCCATTTTTCCCAGTTAGAAGCACCCCGGTGGAGGCTGGCTCAGCCCAGCTCCTCTCCCACCCCTTCGAGTTCGTAGTCCCAAGAAGGCGCGGGTCTCGAAGACTGGCTCACCTATCCCCTCGGGCTTGTACCATCCCATGGGGTCCCGGAAACCAGTGACTCGTCTTCAAATGTGGGGGACGAGATTCCCAGAGTGCATTTGTTCCTCATATAGTGCTGCCGCCGCGACGCTTGCCGACTCTTCCAACCCTGTAAGAAACCTAACGGGAGGAAGAGTGAAATGAAATGATTAGTGTAACGAAATTGAGGGACAGGAAATGCGGAGGATGTGGAAATTCTACCCAGTATTCGCCTGTCGACCCGGGGAAACCTCTGGAAAAGAAAAGAAAAGAAAAAAAAAAACATGTGTCAGGAAAATCGGCCACGGGGATCGAACTCGAGACGTCCCGAATACGGGCCACAGATGTTCCCGCTTGAGCCATCCCGCTCGTTTTTGAAGCAGTAACTCCTATGCTTAATATGGCTATCTCACTCTTGGGACTCATTTTGGAACACAGAATTCTAAAAATAAAACTGTCTAAAAATTCTTTCATTACCTTGATACAATATTGTAGAAGTATTCTTTTCAAAGCTCCCCATTTTATTTTCCATTTTACCACAACGTATGTTAGGTACCTTCTTGGTGTTGAGTGTTGCAATCTTGTGATTGCAAAGAGGTACAACGAGGCATAATATTTCTTTGAGTCTAACTCTTATTTTCCAACAAAACCACAATGAGATCCCTGATATACTTGATCTCTCAGAGTAACGTTATAAGAAACTAATAAGATTATGTCACCCAAAAATTACACATTTCTATCTTATGCACTTATTTAGAACCGCAAAACAAATTGGAACCTAGCCTCCAACGTTGAAATCTTGGTTATTGATGGCCATTGCTTTAGCTGAAACCTTCATAACAGACATTTCACATTTTAAGCCCACAAGTACCTATGGTACACTGTCAAGTTACAAAATCGGGTGTGTTGCACTCACGTGACCTTCTTTGCTATTATACTAACTATTCATACAAAGTCTTATTCCTCTATCATCTCCATGTTGGTCGAGATAAACATTTGCAGAAATTATCTTATCGTTAATTTCCTTGTAGGTGTTAGGGGAATATGGGAGTACAGTAGGCTTTGAGCGATAGTCAAATCTTTTAAAGGTGGTCACCGTATGAAAGCATTAAAATTACGTTCTCTTTGCACGGCCAAGAGATAAAAATGTGATTAACGACCTTCCACTAGAGAAAACATAAATATTGCAAAACTCACACAAACAACAAGAAATATCCAAAATGGTTCACTCCACAATAAATGCATTTAGATACAACTTGTTTATTTTAAGGAGATCTAAAATTTTTGTATGGTAGGATTTGGTTTATCTCTTACGATTTACCTGTTATGCAAAAGTCAACAACAGTACACAGGAGTACATGTGCTGTAGCCAGAAAATTCATTATATAAATTCTGTTTGACATTAAAGTATCATAAACATGGCATTTTAATGAAAATCGTTAGCCATTTTTGCCAATATCAAAATTTTCAAAAAATGTTTCATGTAAAGTGTAGTTCAGGGTGGAAGAATTTTCTTCAAAAGCTTTGTGTGGCATCTTGAAGGAAATAAAACTTAAACACCAAATTTGGTTTTTAACCGAGCATTCTTTTTTGAGTCATGCTGTTCACAGCCAGACAGGTACACAGACAAGGACGTTTTCTTCTAAAAATGCTTTTTTTATTCAGGGGGCCTCAAAACATGTATTTCCGATAAAATCTCGACATCTATTTTTGGGTCGAATACAATACTTCCCCTACTTACTGTGCGTAGTAGAGAAAGTAGAAAGAACAGCTTTTGCTTGAAAATCAGTTTGGGCAGAAAGGGCTAAATGAACGTAATTCAAATGTTTCGTGAATGCTTGCAGAAAACCGACACTGATCACTGCACCATGTCTATAGGTAACGAGCTCTCTTGTGTTATATTTGCTGCTTATACATGATTTGGCTGTTATGCTTCACTTTTTGTAACCAAATAGAAGACATGACAGTGATATACACTGCTTATTGTGAGAGCTTCGGTTTCCATCATTGTGTCCCTCGCCCATCACACTGCTGTTTGGTGCATTTCTCAAATGTCACAATTAATTAGGGGAAACCAAACCGACGTTCACATCAACAGAAAATTCCATTAGAGGGATTCTTGCTATTCTCTCTTGAATGTTCTGAGATATTTACACCATATCCATCACTACCGCGAAAAATATAAGGTGGGACTTCAAATATACAAACGTTCTAGTTTAGCTTGAAGTTAATTAAGTGTGCGTAAATGATGCAATTAACTATTAATTTTCAGAGCAATATCTGCAAACCGGACATAACTGCTTTATTAGAAATGAATTAATTGGCATCATTTATGAAGACAGTGCTTGTATACAGATGAAATTTCCATGTACAGATGGCTTCATAGTAACCGGAATTTTCAACGTATGTGTTGTTTTGCGAATGCGGGATCTACATGAATTGTACAGGAGATTCAATCAATAAATCATCATTTTTGCCTAAGGGCAGATCCTTGTAGCCTCGGCAATGCCCCCCACGTTCCCTACCTCGCTCTTTGTCTGCACAAAGGAATCACCTTCCCGGTTTAGCAAGAATTTGTTTCAGGAAAGCATGGATGGAATGGCTTCCCGTTGCGTCTCCCTGCCTGCCACCTCTGTCTCTCTCTCTCTCAGGTGGCCCAACTAATCCGTCTTTGGTGTAACTAGATATCCCTTAGTACCTTAAAACAGTTGCGGAATAATGGGGAGAATAATGATAATGATAATAATTACAAACAATGGCAATAACTAACCATAATAAAACAATAGTAATAATCATGATGATAATAATAATGATGACGATGACGACGATGATGATAATATTAATAATGATAATAAACTAATAGTGAAACATAACATGCCCTCATGTTTATATGAATTTTGTTACGGCACCTTAAAATCTGAAATCATAATATTAGATGATAGCGTAAACAGGAGTGAGTTTATTCCATGGAAACTAAGGACTCTGTAACTTAATTGGAAAGCACCCTTAGATCTTTTCGGTTGTTCATACTGTTATTGTCTATTATCACGGATTACGCACATTAGTTCAAGTTTTGGGCTGCATCTCATAGCTCGTCTTCTCTGATAAGCAGAACGAAGTTTGCTCATGCCACTGACATCCGCTTCATAGGAATTGCCCCGTTGTGTCCTGCAACTGTCTTGACGTATGAAGGAATATCTACTTATGGCAAAGACGGATCAGTTGGACCACCTGGTATATATATAAATACATATAATAGGGTCCATTAGATTTGCCCGTTCCCAAAGCGAGAAAAGAAACTTAGCAAACTGAAACTCACAGGAACTAAGCTGAAATGCCCAGTACAATTTTTAAGGAGAGCTAATTTATAATTCTGTACTAATTCATTCCAGAACTGTGTCAAAAGATCTAAAATACCACCGTACGTTTTGAGTGGTGGTTAATCTGATAATCAGTATACTCATAAAAAAATGCCCTATTTTTCTTGTGACCTAATCAACAACGTTTGCATTAATTATATGGAAATGGTCAAGAGCAGGGGAAAACTCACAGTACGAACGGCACACTTTTAATGTTTTGTGAATTATTCATAATTAATAAACACTCATATCCCCGCTAGGAGGTCTGGCACGGGGTGCACTCAGCCTCGTTAAGTCCCGGGGTGACAGTTGAGGAGCTACTTGATGGAGAAGTAGCGGCCCCAGGTCAAGAAGGCCACACAACTGGCTGGAAGGGCTCGGGAGGCTGACCACATACCACCCTTCAGTACTGCACTCCACCAATGACGCTAGTAATGGGCAGAGGTGAGGGACGCAGCGGCTGGGCGACAAGCCTTGGCTCTTTATGAGCTGTTGCGCTGGGATTTACTTATTTTTGCATATAATTATAACAACCTGTAATAATTGGATACTAAGGGCTGGGCTTTAGGGCAGGACATACGTGAAAGCAAATAAACCATTTTCTTTTCCTTGAGAATTGTGAGCAATACAGCATATCAAAAATAGAATAGTAGGGCAACGTGTAAAAATAATGCATTCTGTCACATTAGCTCTCTCTCTCTCTCTCTCTCCCTTTCTCTGCCATAATAACGTTTCAGTTATCAACATAACATACAGACTATGTAATACAATTATGTTTGTAGTGCTGTCTGGTTGCAAGCAGTTTTACCACCAAATGCTGGGCGTGTTCACTTCCATTGATTTCACTTTCGCCGTTGTTACCGACGGTAATGGTTTGCATTAGTTATTCCATTCACTGAGAGTCTTCCTTAATCACTTTTACACCAAATACGTACTTTCTGCATTATTATTTTCAATGTAGGCGATAGATTCCGATGTGGTTATACAAATCTACATTATAAACTACGCATCTTCAGCACAACCGTGCTATGCATAATTTATTCAGTTCACTTTGCTTCTGTAAAAGATTTAGAACGTTAAATGTTGGTTTTATACCCAACATTTTATGTGTAAATTAAACGCTAGCAACAAAACATATGTCATACTGTTAATAATAAAGTTTTCATTTCGATTACGAGCTAAATATTTTCTGCTAGGTATGAATGCGTATTATTCTTTTCGAATATATTTTATCGTAACAATAAGAAAATTACTGTTTATTAGACTGGTGCGTTATAACTGTCAGGAGTGTGTTGACTACGTGGGAAAAGCTACTTATGTGACGTATTTGCAAACGCTTGAAAGTTAACCATTGGAGCATTTTGGCACCGAACGATTAGCATTCATATCATCCCTAACTTATAAATAAATAAAACTGTAACTTTCATGAAATTTGATTGCATAGGATTGCTGAGTTTTCATTGTGAAGCTTCGTTGCCTTTTTATTTGCGAAATACTTGGTTATAATACTAATTTAGAGACTTAATTAGCTGCATAATAGTCATCTTAGCAAAGAGTGTCCTTAAAGTTTAAATATTGTCTGTTTTGAAATGAGTGCAATGTTCTTTATTTTTAAGAACGATAGTTACTATTTTAGTCGTAGATTAATATACCTAATTATTGATATTTTACAATTACGATACCACATTCGCTTTTATTTTATAGTTGTTCCTATTTTCTTATATTTTTTTTCTGCATTACCTTATGTTCGTTTCTATTTTTGTTTGTTTATTGTGTATACGTTGTGTGTAAACTCCTGTGTGTAAATACTTCGGTGATGAACGTCATTAGCGGTCTTGTGGCTGTTATGTTCATAAGAATAAATATGTATTCTATATTAATGTTGTTACTGTTTTTCGTTCATATGTGATTTTTGGAAGCTAAACATGGGATAGCCCCAACACTTTCCTTACGTAACCAAACTGCTGCTACGTTCAATGAACTTAAGGTAGGTCAAGCTATATCTTATTCACACGGTAAACATTCGCTGCTTTTCTTTCTCTCTCTCGTTTCCTTGGTCCTGTTAAGGGCTATTTTTACTAGTATGGAACACTCCCTCTTACTACATAAGATACCAGAAACGGTGACACTGAAATATGTGGTAAGAAATAATAATTTTTGAAAACGAAATTTTGGTTGAAAACCTTCCAGACCGAAACTTTTGCAGCGTTTGTTAGTTACGACGACTGAGGAAAACATGGGAAAAACAAATCGGGAGGACGGTTCCGTCGAGATTTGTACTTCAAACTTCCCATTCACTAGTCGGTGCCTCTACAACCTTGGCTACCGGGGTCGGTGTTGGGGGCTAGAACAGAACGGAACGCAACTGCCTTGCGATGTCAAGGGTAAATTGAGATGCTTAACTGCTAAAACATGTGCACGAGCAATAGTTTTGGGTGGCCAAATGTGAACAAGCGTTTACATTATGAACTTTAAATAAAATAAACAAATACTCTAATAAACTGCTTAATTATGCAATTCATGAGATAGAAAACTAAGCATAATATTATTTTTACTCTCTCTGCTACGTAAGTAGAGGTAGTATTGTATTCCACCCAAAAATCCCAAGTCGAGATTTTACCGGAAATACGTTTTGCGATCCCCTGAATCCACAAAAAAAAAAAAAAAGTAATAAAAAGTTCCGCCTGTGTGTGTGTGTGTGTGTGTGTGTGTGTGTGTGTGTGTTTGTGTGTGTGTGTATGTGTGTGTGTGTGTGCGCGCGCGCGCGCGTGTGTCTGTCTGTGGATAACATAACTCAAAAACGGAAAGTCGATGGAAAACGAAGGTTGATATTTAAGTTTAATGCCTTTTAAGGATGCGAGACGAAGATTTTGAAATAATAGCTTCACCATAAATTACCCTCTACATAGAAAATTTTTTCGACAGTTTTGCTTTCTTTAAAATGGCTCTAACGATTTTGATTAAAGTGACATGTTTATTTTTATGACAAATTAAATTTATATTTTGAATTTTCTGGCTATAGCCCATGTAGTCCTGTTTACTCTGGATGACTTTTGCATAAGTGGTAAACCGTAAGAGATACACCAAATCGTACTGTACAAACAATCTAGATCTCGCTAAAACACGCAATCTATGTCCAAATAAATTTTTTGCAGAGTGAACCATTTTGCAGATATTCCTTGTTGTTTGTGCCAGTTTCGGAAAACTTAAACTTTACTCAAATGCAATATGGTTGTTCATTTTTTTTTTAATATGTTAGTCGTGCAAAGAGAATGGAATCTCAAACTTTTAACAGATTTGACTATCGCTCAAATGCTACTATATTCCCATATTCCCCTTGCACCTACAAGAAAATAAACAATAAGATAATTTGTACCAAAGTTTATCTCTACTAACACGAAGAAGGTATAGGAATAAGAGTTTGTAAGAATGGCTAGTACAAGAGTAGAGGAAGCCATGTGAGTGCAACACATCAGCTATTTTAATATTAGCTGAAAAAACTGAACCTTTCCATTATGCAAAATCCCACTTCTTTTAAAAGGTTTAAACGGTATGGAATTTCCTCAAAGGAATATTCACCTATATTAATCAATGTTTAGTATAATTATGTAGTAAAATATATAGTAATGTTAATGATATTAGTAAAATGCATTAAGCTTAATATTAAGTCCCTTTAAGGAATTAGTATTTTTACGCTTGGAATTCGTATTTATGATAATGTAACGGGTTACTCGGTCACCTATGCAGAAGAGCCCTTAAAAAGAAATAGATATGTAACTATAGTGCTTTTGAAATGGGAAGGAGTTTGTCCTTGAGGGTCTCCAGGCCGGTAACCAATCGGAGTCCTGCTGTGTTGTCATATTGCTTTCCGCTTAAGTGGGGCTTGACGCACTCCAAGCAATATGAAGAGTAGGAGTAATGAGCTTGCAACGCTGTGTATGTAAACGTATCCCATTGGCTGCAGATCAGAACTCTTCCCATTTGAAAAACACAGTAGCTGCATTGCTATATGATAACTCTGTGTTTTACCTAGCTCTTCACAAAAATACTTTCACACAACGAATGTCCAATGCTAACTATATGGATCAGTTATGGGGTTACTTGTGGTCTACGTCAATATGTCTCCATGTGCTCGAAGAAGGTTACGTCCAGGGTAAGACCCTTTCGCAAGACTGGTACAAAGCTTAGTTAATTTATACATTCGCATATGGTTCACCTTTAGCAACTTAATGATACACCATCAGGGATACTCTCGTGGTTGGTTATAGGTGTGTATGTAGTGTTGTATTCAGATGAAAGATGGACAGTAGCCCACAACAATATGCATAAGGCGACAACAAATTTATAGAGTGCAGTGCACTAAATCTTAAATGAAACAACAAACAAAGATCTGATCATTCCTTGTGGAATAAAGGTTTAAGACTCATAGTTGTTAATAGTAGTTGCAGATGGTATCAACGATTCTCTGGTAAGGAATTGGCCCCGTAGTTGTGATCATACTGGGTATTTACTTTATATTGGCTCCGACGTAGTTCACTTAAGATTAAAATTACGCCACTACTTCGATTCAGGTACACTACATTAGAGGTTGCAAAATCGAGTAGATTTGAGTCGAAGAAGTTGCCTATTTCTCTAGGCGTAGCAAAGTCCTACTTGAGGAACTCCCTGTTGCCGAATTCGACCCATATTGAGGTTACCAGAGCTAACGTAGGGTTGGGTTGCCGTTAACGTTTAAACTATTCATTTCAATTGCTGTATCGTAGCAGACTATTAGACTGTTTATCAACGCCAGTCATTTGCTTAAATATTTATTATCTTAATTCCTTGAAATCTTTTCAGAATTTAATAGTATATTTTGTTTCTGGCAGAAAATGTATTCATTATTTAAAACATTAACATAAATTTATTATAGTATCTTTTGCTAATTTCACTCGTCAATTAAAGAAATTAATGCTTCAGAAAACCCCAAAATACTACTCGTATTCAATCTCAAATTTCGAACTCCTTTCTGCTTTTCAATCCAACCTATAACCTATTCGTATGTCAGCTGCTGTCATCTGGCGTACGGATTCATTGTCATTTGAAGATAAAAGAATCGCCGCTCAGACCTGACACATATGTCCAATACGCTTGACAACGGATCAAAATAAAATGAACAATTTAGCCATTGTTGTGGCTTCCCGGCAGAATGCAATTTGGGTGGGAAAGTGGTCAGAGGCAATAGGAAATCTTCAGGAAATCTCTAACAAAAGCAATCAAAAACTGAACAGTTTTAAACATCATGAATCCAGCAAAGGGGTAAATTGGGGGCAGCTAGCATCCTTACGAACACATGGCAGCAAAAGTAGTGTTGCAGAATTGACAAAGGAGAAGTGGGTCTAACATGAATGTTTGCTTTGGAACAATAATTGCACATCGGCAATGATGTTCACTCATTTTACTAGTTTAGGTTTTTTTTTTTACTTTGAGTTTTCTTTGTTCACATCTCCCTCACACACAGAGACATACACACACTTACACTTACTCATGGTTTCAGAACCTAGGGAGGATGGGGAATAATAATAACTAAAGGAAATCCCCATCCTTCAGCCTGGAGTAGAAACCAGGACCTCGGGATTTGGAAATTAGTATGCTATCCATGAGGTTACAGAAGTACTCTGTGCTTTAATTTATTGTCTATAAAATTATTGTTCATACCGAAATTATTGACCGTTAATATGAATGATTTTATAAGAAATGATACAGAGATGCATAAGTAATTGCACTAATTTCCATTCTTGCAAATCAAATTATGGTGTAAGAAGAATGATTTACAATTCAGCCAGTAAATAAGAGGTTATTAGCAAGTTCTGTGTTGAAGATAAGCAATTAGATATATCAGAGTAGCTAAGGCAATTAGACGTTCTGACGAAATCAGTCAGCCATTCCATTGGCTCAAGGTTCCGGTATCTGAAACTCAATACGTTCAAAAGAATTACAGCGTTGCAAAACACACGTACACTAAGTTCTGAATATGATAAAGGGAAAATAGTTCTTAGAATTTAGCAAGTCATGGAATAAAAAGTGTTTCATGTGTGAATAAGAAATAAAGTTTTGGCAACCTTTGATACAGGAACTTTGGTGAGATAGCATGCTGCACCGTTCGGCACAACTAATGTACGCTTTTGGCAATTTAGATATTTAGTCTGCGGTTTCATCACTAGTAAATCTTGTAAATACTTTTCCACTCTTGCTGGTTCGCAACTCCTCTGTGCTGCTCTCATATTAGCCCGGCCTGGATTGCGATCCGTGAATTACTTGTGTTGGATCAATTCGCCCGACTATGTTCATCAGTCTTGGTAAGTTTCGGTTTTGGCGTAATCACTGATTTATTATTTCTGGGCTCTGGCTTTCTGGCCTCTGTTTCTTAATATATCCGGTTTGGGGTACTGCGACTTGTCGTCTAACTAAATTTTCTGTAACATCCTGATATTTACGCGGAGCCACAGATGGGCCAAATTATTTTTTTCCGATGTATAACTTCACTGTGAATTTGGTGTGTCTTTTTAGTGTGTGTGCAGTTCATTAAAGTTAATAATTTCTGGCCGTATTTATATTCCTGTTACTGAAATGTACTCTAATGCGATAATTGATTCAAATTATTACGCCCAGACTTTTATAAAGGTTATTTCTGTATGTGGTATTGGCTTTATCTGGATTTTTAAACTCCACTAAGAATTAATACACATAAGCTTGGTAACGTGGAGTGAACGCTTGTCTCTTGGGAAGCTTCACTTACTACGTAAAAGCCGAAGCCATACACGTGTTGTTTCTCCAATCCTTCCTTTCCTTCATTCCGTATGCAATAATTGCGAAAAGATATGTGTATGCATATATCCACTATTCACTTTGGTTCATAGCGTAATGCACTCCACTGTTATACCAGATTGATGTTAAAGCATGACTTTAGGATTG
This sequence comes from Tenodera sinensis, assembly GCA_030765045.1. NCBI lineage: Eukaryota > Metazoa > Arthropoda > Insecta > Mantodea > Mantidae > Tenodera > Tenodera sinensis. Next base: position 34,469,303 of record CM060962.1, read on the forward strand.
CAGAATTTTAGTGTCTATTTTCTGGGACGGCACCCCTTAACCTTCTAACGAGCGCGCCTTTGACCTCTTTTGGTCCTTGCACTTCCACGCTAACCTTTTCTGCATCAATAGATGGGAGCAATAAATGATGCACTGTTTAGTAGGGATAGAGAATGTGGGTGCAGCTTGGTTCTAAAATTGTTGTCCTTATTCTGCACCTTACAGTCTTGCAGATGTGTCTCACTGCGTTCGATTATGGGCAGTCCGTAGGGCCTAAATATCGAGCACGGTTTATACATACTTGGCGGTCGCCACCAGAAAATTTTCCGCTATTTCAACGAGTTGCGGTAATTTAGGATTTACATTGTTATTACAGAAACGGTTATTTTAAATGTTTAGTTTATTAGTACTCCAAGGCTTAAAGCTTCTCGTGCTAAGATTCAGGAAGAGTTTGTCCACTAGCTCATGGTGCCTGGCAGGAATGCAACGAGTCCTTTTGTCAGTAAATAATTCTAGATATCACTGTGTACCTAGAATTATTTACTGGCATACTTACTTGTTACATTCCTGCCAGGGGCCATGAGCTTGACACACTGCATATCCTCAAATGGTCAGCAGCTTGCTTCAACCTCCGTTAAATATATCAGCCAACGTTACTGATGTTTATTATTACATCTACTCGCACATACCATAAGAACAGCTTAAGCACCTGGTGGCAAATTCATCCGAGACAAGAGATATTGGAGGCGGCATTACAAGTGTAGCAACAGTGGGATACTTCGTTGTCATATGGCAATTAGATTGGAAGGTCTCCGGCCCTTTGTGGACTGTCGTGCTACATAATAGTGATTTTGGTAATTGTTATGATGTTGATGGTGAGGGTAAGGGTGGTGATTGTTAGGATGTTGAGGATGATGATGATGATGATGATGGTGGTGGTGACGATGATGGTGATGATGGTAGTGATGATGATTGTGGTGATAGTGGTGATTGTTAGGATGTTGATGATGATGATGATGATGATGATGATGATGATGATGGTGGTGGTGGTGGTGACGATGATGGTGATGATAGTAGTGATGATGATTGTGGTGATAGTGGTGATTGTTAGGATGTTGATGATGATGATGATGATGATGGTGGTGGTGGTGGTGACGATGATGGTGATGATGGTAGTGATGATGATTGTGGTGATAGTGGTGATTGTTAGGATGTTGATGGTGATGATGATGATGATGATGATGACGATGATGATGATGATGATGATGTCAAAACAGTGTAACTGGTAAAGACCTGTGTAGCTTAATTCGGCGGAAACCTTCAAGGATGTAAATGTGATACATAGGTATATCTGAAAATAAATCCCACTTCAAGGACTTGAGACAAAGTGAAAGCTCATGTTACTGTGAGGATAATTAACAATGCATCAATTTTAAACAACAGCTTTTGTAGTATTTGAATGTCCTATAGGACTAATGTCAGAGCATAAAACCTGGCGCGCGCCTGCAATCAGTGCAACTGTGCTGGAATGGGGGGAGGCACTATTCACGGGCTGCGAACCCATTGATTTTCTGTTTGGGTCGGAAATTAAAGTGAATGATAGAGCAGAGTTTATGAACCATTTGTTTATGAGTTATCATTCTCTTTCAGAGAGACAGTGTACACGCTGTAAAAGCCAGTTTGTGAATGCAAGATAAGTTTCACAAATATAAACGTTCAGTGAACTCTGTGGGCCTATATTTACTGGTTTCCTTTTTATAATCGGTGTGTGCGTGCGTGTGTGTGAACTTTAGCCTTTCCCTCACCGGCTGCCACGTTTGAATGCGTGCAGTATTTCACACAGAGTTAGATGTCAGTTAAAAATTAACTAAATAACAGAAGCAATTGTGGCTTATCTTTCAAAACAGATTGCAATGCTATACCTTGAATGTATACCGTATCTAAAGTAGATAATATGTTAATTTTATGGGGTGTTAACGCCCATTCTTACTGCATAAGATACCCCTTGTGGTGGACACTGATGATACTGAGATAAAATGATTATTGGAAAAAGAAGTATTCTAGTACTAAGCTTAAGGTAACTTCCCTGCATTTGGCAGTTATAAGGACAGAGGAACACGTGGGAAAAACTCGTCAGAGCGTACAGTCCTGGCCGTATTTGAATCACAGTGCTCACACACCCACGAGTCCATGATTCAACGAGCTCGGCCACATGCATCGGTGGTGAATCTATTAGAATCACAGAAAGTTACACGTAATATCTCCTAAAAGAAGTGCCTAATAGCTTCATGTTCTATATAGTTTACATTAGAAGTTATCAAACTCTAAAAATAAAATAGAACGTTCAGGTCAGAAGGTATGCTATACTTTAAATGTGTGAAAAAATACTATTAAATCAAAGTGTACTCAAAGTGAATGAAATAATGTCTGGCCCTTGTAGTTACTTTCAGAGCACTACAAACATTAACATCGCTGTCCTCTTCCATATCTGGACTCAGAACAGCTTGTCAAAACTTGGTATACGCGTAAATATTGATATTACAGAGCCTCTTAGTAATTTAATTGTTAAAACGTTTCCCAGCCATTGTAACCCGTCTGGTTCAAATTCTGGTATCTGTAGGTATATCCCTTCTTTTCCCTTGAATATCATTGCAGTTAGTTCTTTAGGACTAATATTTAGCCCCTAAAAAGACAAACAAATAAAAAGTGCAACCATTATCACTCAACTCCTGTAGTTTCCTTGTTTTTTATTACTTTTTGCTCTTTTAACACTTTACTCCGCTATAAAATGCTATATATGACTTCAGTAAGCATTCATTTCCACATTAAGAGTGATGTTTTTTTTAAATTTTGATATACAGGAACAACAAATGATGTTATAGTATAGAGCTATTCAACACATTTCGTCTTGTTAGTTTTAAGAGCGGTTTTAAATTACAGTAATTTTTAAACTTTTACATTTGGGGTGTTATAGATACCAAAATGTTCTCTATTAAATGTATGTAAAACAATTTGAGAACACACTTCACGAAAAAAGTTTAAAAAATCATGCAATTCCTAGAAGGTATAAATCTAATAGTTTGAAATTTAGGAAAATGCAGAATAGGAAACCGCAAACTGCCAACACGGCAGACGGCCATAGACTTTTTCGGACCTAAAATCGTAGCAGCGCTTCCTTTTGTAGAGAAGGAAAGCCGGTGGTCCGCAAGCCTGATAAAGAAGCTTCAGTTCAATATAGAATGAGAGCGTCCATAAATAAACAAAAAATTGCCTTAAACAGTTCCAATTCTTTTTGCAACATTTATGTTTTACTATTACTCATGTGTTGCTGGAGGCCTGTATTGCTCCACAGAATTTATTTTCCAAAGACTGCCACTTTCCGATGCTTCAGCTGCTTTTCATCGCTGTCTTCACAACGTTTCGACCTCACAATGGAATTTTCGTTCCGAGGTGAAGAATTTAAACATAATATGTGTGTTACACTCTTTAATGTCATCCACAACATCTCGGTCTGCAATGATTCTGCTACCGCTTACAACAGTTGTAAACTATAAGGTCTATTTCTCAGGGTATGCATGACTGAGTATGATTATAGACATCAGTGAAGTTCGCTGATGGGTTTAATCAGGTAACAAATGAACTATTTGAAGCGAGTTGCCGACTGTTTCAGGATGTAGTACTACTTGTTTCTCAATATTAATATGATAAATTGTAACTACTGAAGCATTATGTCTTCCAACTTCTGAAGTATCAGTGTTTTACGATTTGAAATAACTATCTGCAATAACAATGAGAAGCAAAGTTTTCAATGAGTGGCTGAAAGCTAGTCGGAGGATCTTCTTGCGGCGACCGTCAAGTCAGACTCAATAATTATTGCATTCGAAGGAAATCAAATTCCGGTATTAGATTATGTGACTAGCAGAAGGCGTGGTCGAACTCACTTAAAGGAAACAAGCTATCACAATTATAAACTGCAAAAGAGTAGTGACGTCACGATCTGATAGGGCAACATTCGTGGAGTTAATTTGCCGGTGATACACACTTTACACTCTAACCCACAACCAAACACTCCAAAGGCTGCAGCTACTTGGTCACATAATTAGAAGAAGTACTTGTTAGTGCAGACCGCCTCCGTAGTACAGTGGTAGCGCACCTGCCGCTGGCGTGGAGGACCCGGGTTCGTTCCCCGGTACCGGTATGGGTATTTTTCCCCCGATGGAAAGTCTGGCACGAAGTGCACTCAGGCTCGTTAGGTCCCGGAAGGGTCAATTGAGGAGCTACTTGATCAAGAAGTAGCAAACCCAGGTCGTGAAGGTCGCATACCCGGCCGGGAGGGCTCGGGCTGCTAACCACGTTCCAGCCTACAGTACTGCATTCCACCTGGCCTGTAGTGGGCAGAGGTGGGGGACGTAGCGGCCGGGCGGCAAGCCTTGGCCCTTCATAGGCTGCTGCACTGCTTGTTTTTTCTTTTTCACTTGTTAGTGTAGGTACGACATGGAATGGCGCTAGCAGACAACAGCGGAGTTTTGCACGGGGATGCTTCACACCGTTGCTATTGGGAAGAGCGGCCTGTATTCCAAGCAGACGCTCGTGCGCTTCAAGTCTCTATTTTATAATAAGTACCACAAGTGCCTTATTAGCTCGTAAGGCGATGTAACCAATTCTGCTATATCTATGACAGTATTGCAGAAAACATTTTTTGAAAAGAGAGGTATTTCCCGGGTATTCTTTATAAAAAAAAAAAAAAAAAAAAAAAAAAAAAAAAAAAAAAAAAAAAGCGTTCGGAATCGCGCACATCCCTTGTAGCCAATCTATGTGGGTACTTCCGTCTCACATACCTCCTTTCCATATTTTTTATCCATTTTCGGTGAGCCTGATCTGTCCGTTACTTCATCTCTATTTTATTTTTCAATTAGCCACATTCAAATCCAGTTGTTTTTCCGAAAACGGTAACGGTAGAAGTACATAACACGAAGGGGCCCCCAAAACAAAGGTAGTGCACCTCGCGCAGAACAATGTGATCCGTTGTGCTTCAAGCACGACCCGTGGGAGCGGGCAATAAGAGAGAGAGAGAGCATTGGGGTGTAAGTGTGGAAGGAGTCCCTAACGTTTCCACATTGAAATTATCCGCCGCCAAGAGCCCCCAAAACCCCAGTGGTCCCCTTAAGGGAAGCTCATTCAGGGAGTAACCGGAGGGGAAGGCGAAACATTCACAAAGCGCACCTCTACCGCCCAGCCACAACACGCCGAAAACCGTCTTCTGGTCCTTCAGACCTAGAGCTGATGATGATGAAGGGAATGGTGGTTACAGGGAATGATGGAGAGGAAATTCGTAGTAGAAGACGAACTTAATTATTTAAAAGATCCTGAATGCAGTGCACGGTAGCGCACTTGAAGCTCTTTTTATATCTCGTATATCTTTTGCCAAATATCTAAAATCACTTTTGCTAAATTTTGTACACATAGCTTAATCAGTTTCTAAATTTAAATTTAAATAAAAATTTACACTCTTTTATGAAGACATTAGCAGAATTCTCGACCATGTAATAGGTAGGAATTTTCCAGTGTGCCTTTCTCGTTTGTAATATTTACACATTTTTCAGCAAGTAAACTACTCGTATTTCAATTTCTTAAGTTACTGGAATCAAACTTCCCTAAAAGTTTGCTAGCTAAAACTGGCTATGCTAATATTCTTGTAATCAAAATGCGCTACGCCGTCAGCAACACACAAGTTACATAAGTGTACATTTGTTACGTAAATGCGGAAACCTATAAATGAACGAACATTCCTTCTAAAAGCGCAATTATTTTAAAAGTTTCCTAGAAAACTTGTTTTCTAGCTCTATAAGTAATCTAAATATGGGATATTGTTTAAAAATTATAAAAACTGTATGGCCAGAAACATCAATGGATCTATTACAAGCTACCATCACCCAGGGCGAAACATCGGCAAAGGGTGGAGGCCGAGCAAGCCACAGAGACGTGCAGAAGTCTCCAACAATTTCACAGATAACCACCAGAAAAGTTTGGGCTTGAGAAAAAGCGTTACACAGCTCAAGTATCCGCAGCATCTGTCCGAATCAGCACGCCGACAATTAGACCTGAAAGATGACCAAGGAACTAAATGATGGAAAGGAAAGTAGTTCGTGGATCAAAGAAGTCACCACTGCATTTTCCAAGCGGCAAGGGAAAAGGGATCGAGCCCGCGACCTCCCAAATGTGGACATCAGGCATTACCGTCTGAGCCATCATGCTCATTAAAAAAAAAAAAAAAAAAAAAAAAAAAAAAAAAAAAAAAAAAAAAGGAAAGTAATTTAATCCGACATCATAGGTATAAATAATTTCAATTCCCAAGTAAGTGAAGCACATAAATTACAGAATATACATATTTTTAACTTCTAACTTAGGTCTATAATGTTAATGTGGAGTAGGTTTCTACATACAAAATTGTTTTAAATGTTTAGTTTAAAATACTTTTTGTAGGAGAAATATAAAATAATATATTCCATTGCGCATGTACATATATTTATTTCTTCTTTCTCTTGAAGTGTCGCCTTAAAGTTCTGCAGAATCTTCATTTTTTTCACTCTTCCCCTCTTTTTTACTGTTAAAGTGCTCTTTCACGAAAAGGTGTTGTCAAGTGGATGTGGACTGCGGCACAGACGTCCCCTGAAGCAGTTGTCACTCTGAAGTCCACCAAGTACCCACGCTCTTTATTAGTCCTAATTATATCCTTTTGTCGTAATAAAACACCTAGAGTTTATGTAACAAAGATACCATGTCAACAGCTACCCAAATTCCCACTAGTATTTTATCAACAATGTCAAGGCTGTCATTGGAGGCTGTGTGTGCTATGGAATAATAACAACAACCAGTAAGATTTGATTCCCGAATTATTGACTGGGAAATGTATTGTGAGGAAAAGAAAAGTGCTCAAAGTGGAAGAATTTCAAGATTTTCTTAAATAAATTTCTAACTGAAAAACATGGATGTATTATATTTTCCGTAAATTTCTAGCTCTAAGTCAGAGGCTTATCACGGTGTTTGTATTTGGGTATGTACTTCGAACTCGTGTTAAGGGTAGGTAACAGGTGAAACTCCTAAATTCTACAATTATTAGCGGATTTTGTCCAAACTCATATAAGTCATAATATACACTCAAATTTTCATTGCTATTTCTTTAGCATCTTTAAGCCTTTCTTTAATACCTTTCTAGCCATTTTTTTGGCGGCGTACCTGAAATGTTCTACACGATTAAGATTTCAAAATTTTGATAACATTAAATATTATTCTGTTATAGATATGTACTCTTAAAGTAATGTTGGGAACAGAATATTTTGTAATGCTTTGGTTTATTAAATAAAAATTGTCAACTTTGAAAAAGTGATTTTTTAACAACTTTTAGGGCTTCTATAGAATTTTATAATTCACCAACTGGTAAATATTGAAATCCAGCTATTTTTTCTGCATTCTCAGTTTGTGGATTACAAGCACTAGGATTCCATATTCGGAACAGTAGATACCCAGGAAATGCAGCGTTCATAATTCAAAACAGTTTGCATCATATATACTACCACATTTAAGGAAATATGAATTCAAAATTTTGGATTGCATTTTCTAAGTCTACAAGTAGAGCAAAGGAACTCAAAGTGATACCTCTAAGCTGAAATAGACTTCATCATCGAAATAAACAAAACTGTGAGTTTTAATATAAATGTTTGCAGTGAATGTATCATTCTAATAAGCGCACTGGTCAAATTAAACACTCGGGAAATCAATGTGGAAAATTAAAATAATAACTTTCATGACAAGAAGATAATTTCACTCCCAGTGTTGGACAAAACGATCTCTCATTTAATTAACGCTGAAATACAAATATTTTCACACACGAAAACGAGGTACAAGGTTGAAATCAAATAAAATATATTCATTTGTCCGTCAATTATTTTCTATCAGCTCTTCGGTAACAAGTTCGGAAATGCATTTCAGGTAGAAATGTCACATACCTATATATTCAATTACCTCGTCGACACTACATCATCAAGGCACAATGTGTAGCAAAACTAACAAAATGCAGACAAAAAGTGTTTTTCGAGCTAAATGGTACAAATGTTAATTATAAAGTGCATATTTAGACTGCACAATAACTCATAATGCAGTTTATTTGCGGTACGAGATTTACAAAAAATAAAATTAACCTTGAAAACATTTTTAAATTTACTGCATATTTGGATCAAAAGCACTGTTCTAATTAGAATTCATATACAGGACGATTCAAAATGTTCCGCACAAACTTAATGAGCTTAGAGAGCTCTAGAAACACAAATGTTTCGGGAAGCAACTTATAATCCAGGAGCTAAGGCACTGGAAGCTTGCGAATGTAAGGAATAAAATTACAATCAAGTACGCTCACTTAAGGAATCTGTTTCTCCGAGTTGGCGGTGAACACTTTAAAACCTACAGTCTGTCCACCAGCTCATAGTTCCTGGCAGTAATGATTGTATAGGTCGCGCGTTACTTCTTGACGAATGAAAATTTTATATGAAAGGTTGAATGCGAGTCTCTACTCAGCTTTTGCGGGAACGAGAGAGAGGAGGTACAGTCTGCAGTGAGATGACGCGCATGCTTCTGAGCTGAAGTAGTACAACACTACAAATCAATTTATGACACTTGCAGTAATATCAGCCACACGTATTATACACTATACCTCTATAACTGTTTCCACTTAACTTTCTTGCATTTATTCTATTCCCGACATCTCTCCCTCGTCTGAATTGCTATTTTCGTTGCATGCATACATACATCCGTACCGCACAAAACTTCTGCAGTCGACTGTATACACAAACGCGACAGAGGAAAACAGAGGTGTCTGTTATCGTAGCATAAACATTTGTTGACCTGTTTATTAAGGGTAGGCTCACTCATTGGATTTCTGCTCAAGGTCATTCGTCAAGAACGAACGCGCAACCTATACCTTAGCGGTATCACATGAGGCTGAACGTTTGCATTAATCGAACCAGTGTTACCTTGAAAATCAAGCTTATATCTGCAAAGTATTGCATGGTATTGTGGCGCCTGCCTAACGCAGCGGCAACACAACAAAAGACGTGTAACAAAGGCGCTCATGGTCCAGCTTCTCCACACAACTCACGCAAGCAAATATGTGAGTAACAACTGTAAAGTAGCAACACAAAGGGTTTTACAGAGCGTTCGAGAAATGTCCGGCAGCCGGCATGTTGTAGAAGTTTGAGAAAGGTCTGTCTTACGCCATCCTCGCAATATAAGGTGACGAGGCAACGAATTAGAGTAGTTACGGTTACAGACATGAGTCGGTCAGTGAGTGCGTGTCTGATACTCTCGTCGTGAAAGATACGTCTTGTCGAACAGAAGAAGTTTCAATGAAAGTTGAGTGATTGTATCGTAAGAGTTAGTGTGTGAGACACAGTGGAAGTGTGAAAGGAATGAGTGAAGGTTACGAGAAGAAAACAGTTGTGAGTTGTAATATCACGAAAAACTGTAGATTGTGTTAACATCAGTAAAAGGGAACTGTGTATTTGTGCAAAGGCTTTAGACGAAAATTAAGTGAGAATAAGGTATAAGTAGAGTATAAGTTCGTTCTAAAACTGTTGTATTTCAGTATTTTTAATTTCGTCCGGAAGCTCATGCATCAGCCTCTACATCGGTTGTAAAAGGAAAATAAGTTTTAGGTGATTTTATAACATGAACCGCGTACTTAAAGGGAAACAATTAGAAACAGCTATGCAGTGTTGTATTGTACTTTTGGTTGGGTTGTACACAAAATACGCCAACGCGGGATGGTGGGGGTGGTAGCCGTTATGTTATTATGTTTGTATACTAACCCTTGATAAATTTATTTCGCAGGCGAAACTAAATCAGAGTTTTTTGTTTTTTAATTTAGCACAAAAGGTTTACAGGCGACGCACATGCTTTTCACAAACTATAAATATAGTTTAAAAGATAAACTATACAAGTGTTTCGTGAACAATACTGAATGTAAAAGTCATTTACTTATGCATACGTAGTTTTGAATTCATTGCAGTGTAGAATATCACCACACTACTTCTGCAACGACATGGTTATCACAGGGTCAAGAATTTACTTATCTGTTGTTTTGAAATACATCACATTTGCTAATAAATGTGTATGTAGCACTCGCATGTTTATGAGCAATATTTTACCACCCTTCTCTTTTTATAGAGTTCATATCGTGCATTGCACAACAAAATTAACGGTACTTTTGCAACATAATTGTTACCAGGTAGTTAAGCGTTTCGTGTCTGTTACCTTTAAAATAAATTCCAATGACTAATAGTTACGTTTTTCAACATATTTGTGCAAGCAAATACAAATCATCCCATAAAAACTATAAACTACATGACTCTTACACCTTTCCAGGGTTAAAATAATTTTGCGGCCCACTACCGCAGATGGCCTGGAGGGTTTCCCATTTATTTCTCAGTTTTTCTTTGCCCATATTTGGGGTCGGAAATGTAGCAGCTTTTCGCATAGGCCATGATTGTCTGGCAGAACATCTACTTCGTATGAAAATGGTCCGTTCGTCAACAATGACAATCCTATGACCTTCGAACATCTGAGAAAGTGTGGTACATTACAAAGATCAACTCTATTTGGAAGCCAGAAGACTAATGGCAAATGGTCCACAGGACTAGAGCATTAGATTAAATTAAATATTTTGGGTTAGTTCCCCATTTTCGTTACCGCATTGCTTCTCAAATATGTCAGGTAGATTTTATTTATCTAGAGCAGTATTAACACTTCATTTCCTTTCCATTTCTCATAGATCACACAAAATAACACTTAAGATTATTACATCAAAACAATTAACACACATCTGCGATACACTGCGAAAATACGAGCAATTGGAAATGAAAGCAAATATGGGATTGTTTGCTTCAGCTGTTTTACACATGGAAAACAACCATCTATGCCATAGCATATGTACAAAATATATTCAGCGTTTTTCAGGGTTCATGGTTAGGCTTAGAAATAGCAATGACAGATAAAGAACAGCCTGAGCTTAAAGTGGATGGAAGGATATTGCCATTACATGAGGACTGAAGAACATTCACTGGATGTTGATGAAAAAAACATTGTCATGGAAGGATGACGCAGACCTAGTACTGCCGTCATTCAAAAACGTTCCTTTATTGTATCAGGTTTCATCGTCATCTGATTGCCCCGTTATTGTACAACTACATCGTTAAAGACACCAGATTGCAAGGATTGATTTCAAGTACTGTTAGCAATAATTTGGATACATTCTTTCAAATATGATTTGCAAAATATTTGATAAATTTGGAATACGGATATAATACTTCCAGGGCTATTATTCATCCTTTGTGCTTGATAGTTGAAGTATCCAAAGTGAACTTAACACCAATGCCTAGCGGGTTCAACTGAGGAGTGCAGTAGGGTTGTTAGGTACCAAAGAATAACACGTGTAGGTCTTGCTCTCTGTTACTTCTAAATTGCTTGCACTTCTTGCTTCACTCATTCTGACTGATTAAAACCAGCTGGTGCACTATACATAAACTGCTTCACTCTCTGTCAAGAAAAATGAAATGGGAGATAAATGTCCTCTTTCCAAATGCACACCATATGAGCAGTCAAATCTCCACACTCGACCGGGGTGACTCTTAACTTCACTCTTTCTTATTATAAATTATTTTCAAACAGCGGTGCTAATATACTTACATCAGCATTAGATATACGATGGTTCGGAAATTACCCCTGCATGCAATGAAAAATATTTTAAACCACCACTTTGTTGAGTGACCTATACTATGTTGCATATATGCCCTGTGTATTCCTGAAATTGATTTTAAGATGCTTTTTCCAGAAATCCATAAGCAAATTCTTTCTGCCGTTTGTTTATCTTCATAAAACGGACGTTGAATGGGATTAGTCTCTGCTCAGCTATAATAAATGATGCCTGAGAATGATTCCTAACATAAACATTCATGGAGTATCATTCCACGCTTTGACATTTCGTGAACATATAGTACAGCTTCCCCTCGGGCTACTCAAGAGCTGTTTACTTTCGGGAACTCAAGAAATTGTGATCGTTAGCCATTCTGTTAATTGCTATATTTAACTGCATCAGCACTAAGTATTAATAGTATACTTATGCTTGTTAAACTAAGTGAATGCGTGAAGAATGGATAAAGAAATTCTATGCAGTGCTTTTATCAGTAAAAACATGCATGTTATTCAGAGTCGTAGAATAATAGCGCCACAGCCAGCTCGAAATCCAAATTGGTGATTCCGGTTGAGTCGACATTCAGGTTTATAATCAGCCTATCGATAACTTGGTCGCAAAGCATTCACAGAGACACCAGTTCTTACCGATGTTAATTTAATGACGTCCTCAGTTGCTAGGGTATATCATAATGTTCAAATGAAAAATTGAACACGTTCCAAACTACCGGTTTTTTGCACCACTCTTGAGGGCTTTGCCACTTCAATACTTCATCACACTGCCCTGAGCGGCTACGCATTCGGCCATTATGGCGACATAAATAATACTGCACCAGCTCGACCGTTCCTGCCCTCCAATGGGCGGAAGGGAACAATGCTTAAATACAGATTTTTGAATGGCCACTATAACATGAAACTAGTTACACTAATTACTTTCTCTGTCATGTGCGCATTAAGTAGAGAACTTGCATTCCATAAAAAATACAATCCGAGATCTCACTGGAAATGCACGTTTTCAGGTCCCATGAATCCAAAAGAGCATTTTAGAAAAGTTCCATGCATGTGTGTGCGCGTATGTGTGCGCACGCACGTATTGTGTGCCCGTGAGACTGTGAACAGGGTATCTCAAAAACAAAAAGTAGGCTAAATCTCAAACTTAGTATTATAGCTCAGTATCCTCCAAGGATGCAACAAAAAGATTTTAGAGAAAGTTTCCTATTCCAAACATGGACAGCCTTTCAAAATGTTTGATTTTCTCAAAAATGGCTATAACGATTTTAAATAAAGTACCGTACACTTAACATATTTTCATTACAAATGGAATGTATATCTTGAATTTCATGAATGGCCTCTAAAGTTCGCGTCATTCTCAATGGCTTTGGCATAACTAGTAAACTGTAAGAGATGAGCAAAATCTTACTGTATAACACACACAATTTATGTCTATTAAATTTTTATAGTGACCATTCCTCTAATATTTGACTTGGTTGAAATCAATCAATCAATCATGTGCATAACAATTTAAAATTTCAACCGATGACAGGCTTCATTCGCGAAAAAATCACATTTCATTATCATATCCTCTGAATTTTAATTACCACGTTGTTTGCTTTCTTTTGTTATGATACGTTTAGAAAATCTAGCTGCACTGCCCTGCAGATGCGCAGCAGCTGGCGTAATTTAACGCAAGAGAGCTGCTATTCAAATGTTACTCTCGATTATTTAATGCTAAAATAGAATTCGAAGAAGGAAACCTCAGAAAACTGAATACAACAGCAAATATGTTTGGTGTAAGTTTCACAAATTTTTTGTTGATCAAATTATATTCCAACTTCTGACATTGCCAATATCTTACAAAATTGGAGCAGCATTACGAGAATCTTGTAGGCCGACCAATGGACGCTGATGTATGTATGCTTACTATATGTTTCTTATAAGAGATTAGTAATCACAAAACAGCAATTTAATAACGTTTCATGGGTTATAAAATAGATCAATTCTGTAAATAGTCTTAATAAATGCAACTCATGGTAGTCACATTCTCTAGATAAATTGACAATCGTGGCATTACTTATGATAATCATTTTTGAGATATTGCTTGTTATTGATCTAAATATTTCAAATACTTACACACTTACCATTCGACACTGTACAGCCGTGGGAAAAATAAAGTCATCCCTGGACTAAATGTGCAGTTCTGAGGGCTTCATGTACCCTCTTCACAGCTGTTTGCACAACGCAATGCAAAAACTACAGAATGGCCTGTTAATGGTGTGACCAACTTATAAGCTATTGGTAACAGAATACTGTACATGGTTACGGTGGCACTGCTGGCAACGATAATCTCTTGAGTGCAAATTGGATGTGTTTAACATAATATTGCATTAACCCATTAACGCCCAAATATTTTTTGTTAGCGCAGAATTGCAAAACCATCTCCAAAAATAATAACTATAAGACAAATGTCCTTTAGGAATCCATGTATTTACATGTTATCCTCGCTTCAACGAACACAATATAGAATACTGTTGAACACAAGTTCACTCTGTTTCAAACAGAGAACTGTAGACAAACAACACACATGGCAGATGCTTGCGTACTATTACAGAAGTAACAAATGTGGCTAGCTGTTCCGTAAGCTAGTGTTTCCATGTGCTGACGTGAGATAACACTTGTGCCCAGCGGTCTATAAATAGATTGCTTGTCTTTAAGAAAGAAAGAAGAAAACGTTACTTTAGGGATTCAATTTCATATATGCACGAAGATTGAGAGCAGTTACATATGTTGAGGGTTCATACATCCAATATTAATTTTGTTTACATTCAATGTGCCTTAGTTTTAGGAAATAAGTCATCTTCATTTATTTATTTCGTTATATAGTACGAGTGTTTTAGTTGAATTGTTTCTGTGTGCAGATATATTCTTAAAGTGTCCAATGTTTAAGTTATATTAACCCATTAACGCCCAGCGGTCTATTTATGGACCGCTACAGATATACACATGTGCACATTTTGTTTAGTTTACACGAATTTTTAAAAGTTATTTTGAGCACGCAGAAAAACCTGCTACACTGACTAGCGCAAGGAGGGACTACCTTGGGCCTATGTCTAGGTATGTGTGTTCTGCCACTGTCAAACGCGCAGAAGGAGAACCTGTTCGGACCTGATGCATTCCCGCACCCTTCTGCACATCACATTGTTTGTTGAGCAGTATATCGCATTTAGGCAGAATAAACCCTCAAAGAAACATACGAGCCATTCTATTATTATCTTTACCGAACAATTGTCTGTGAAGTACAATATACTGAAAATAAATATCTGCTATGCATTGATTAAATATTATTAATAGAAGAAAATAAAGAAAAAGAACACGGTTTTGCGAGAAGCGCATTCCAGCGCTAACAGAAGACATGGATAGCACTTTTAGTAATGCCTTAGAACAACTTGCTGCAATGACTACACAGCTGCTTTGCATATGGTGTAAACAAAGCGGTGTGCCATATAGGACTTAGAAACATTTAGTGCTCATGGTATTAATGACTGTATATAACACGGTTATTTACAGTCTTTGTTGTTAGAGAAGTATTACACTTGCATGTCAGTATTTTATTTTTCTGACTAAACATGTGTTACAGCAGTATAATGAAACTCCAAAAGACTAGTTTCCTCTTTTCTAACTAATTCATGTATCCCAAAATATGTCAGTACTAGGAGAAAGCATTGTGGATTGTTTGGGCAATTCTGAATTTTCCCATAGAAATACAACCACGATCTCAAACAAACAACGAGAAGCACATTTATTGTGATATCTCACCATTGACGAAAAAGAGTACTGTTTACTTCAATGTCACGCATATTGATAATGCATTTCAGTGCACTATCCGATTCAAAAGAGTTTAAGCAAACCTAGCATGCTTTTGCGCTTTAATGTTTTAATGCGATTTAACTAACAACGCATTCAGGCTTAATTATACCATGGCAAATAAATGCACTTGAATTTTCAGATCAATTTGAATAAAAACGTTTTAGGTTACGAATATATAAAATCCTGTGATGGTAAGTATTTTGTTACTCTAAATTTCCTATTTTTACAATCAGACCATAATAGCTCCAAAGCTTTACAAAGGTACCACGCACAAAACAATAGGTACAAACGTTTTAGTTCATACAGACATGATATACTGCAGAGTAAGCTCTTGTTACTCTATATTTACCTATGTACATGACCAGAATGTAAGGGCTCTAAAGCTTTACAAATGCCTCTGTCATAAACGCCATAAGGTTTACAAAGATGTAAAATACTGCAGAGGTAAGCTTTCTGGCACTCTGTTTATCTAACTATAGGATCAGAATATGAGAGATCTAAAGGAATACAAATGCACCGTTCAGGAAAATAATAAGATACATATTTAATGAAATGTCTTTATAGAGCAAGAATGCTTCCCACTTAACTCTTTCATGCATAGTGTTGCCATTTGGTAACAAAGATGTTTAGTCAATGTTTTGTTATTTTTATGTTATATTGAAATTTGCGCATAAAACAAAGGTATTGGTGCCTGTTCACAATAATAAATGCATCAGTTTCTTTTGATATTGTATTTTAATTTTCTTATTTTCATTTTTCAAAAATCAAAATCCATGCAATTGTAGTTTATAATCCCATGATCCACGCGTATTATGTCACTAGTTATTTTACGTGGGCTCACCCCAACCTTTACCACAATTGCATTTGATTGCGTTCTCACGGTGTTTGGCATTCAATGGATGGCAAGTCCATTTCGTTTGGCCTTTAAAAATCATACCTATTTGAATTACTTGCTTTAAGGTGCCTATGATAGGAACACCTAAACCAGCCCAGGAATTTGAAGACGAGTAGCATATGTAGCAAATTAATTCATGCAATAGAGGTGTTTTGCAGTGTTTGACGTCTGCTTTTACTACTACGGCACCGCAGGCGGTAACAGTGATGATACATGTAATGACGATGGGGGACCGGTGGAATGACATGGCGGGGGAAACCGGAGAACCCGGAGGAAACCCGCCCCAGCGCCGCTTCGTCCACCACAAACCCCTTATGCGGTTGTCCGGGATTGAACCCAGGTGAGCAGCGAATAGTCTAACCACTCGGCAACGGTGCTACCGTCATAGAGGGTTAATATCTAACTTTCGAATATAATTGAACTTCAAATGCTCGCCTACGACCGCATCCCGTCTCTTTCGGAGCAAAATTAGGTTTTAGATCATGGGTAGTTATTAAGTGTTTGTATAGTGAGAGAGACAGTGCCGCGGTAACATGCAAGGCTTGCCTTCAGGAGATCCCCTTTCAATTCCTGTCGACCGTCTCTCTAACATTGAGTTTTCCGTTCTTTTTTCCTGTTTGATAGGAGAATGCTGCAGGGGTTTCTCATCTACCAAAATTTCCCTTCCAACCCTTCCTTTTCACTCCGTTGTCTTTTCATATTTCGGTTGTGATTATGTATTTCGTGGCGTATGGCGGTGTGTTACAGATAGCGTGGATGCTTGCTCAAAGTAAAGGTTACTCCGCGTGGACACCAGAGGTCTGCTTGGTTGACAGATAGTTCATCGTCGCCTCTAGGGAGCTCCAGCAGCGGGTCTTCTAACCTGGAACAGTTAAGGACTTCCGTGCTTCTCTGTGGCCTATGTCCTGCAGGCTTTACGTATGCTGCTGTGATTTTTTTCACTTGGTATCCTCCAAGAGGAAATTAGCTACAATAGACCTATACAGGTCGCAGTGTGTGAGATGTACCCCTAGTGGTATAACCTGTAACCCATCATAACCTTAGGTATGAATAAGGTGCCTTTCCGGAAAAAAAAAAAAAAAAAAAAAAAAAAAAAGCTTGGGATTCTTTGTACTCTCCAATAAATTGTATTTACATAATTGGTCTGAAATGCATTGGTGTATATGAAAAATATTCATTTTATTAAATATTCTTTAAGCTTCTTGTACTAACTTGGAAATTTAAAAAGTCAGACAGAGCTTCCTAATTTTTGCATTCTCAGTAACGGTTTTCGAGGGGTCCCTTCACAATAGGCACCTTTAAATTTATCTAAGGTTTAAATGTTTAAAGAACCTTCTATTACACTAATACACGTATTTTAAATCTACTCTTCTCTGATATACTGCAATTTTCTTTTAAACAGAAGAATTTTATAACCATTTATTTTTACGGGTAGGAATTTATTGCAAGAACTACTGGCTAAAAGTGCTATATTTCATTTCTCTGGGACTTATCGGCAAGCAAAAACGTTCATTTATCCGGCTGTGAAAACAGCAATGCAGCAGAAATTGGCATTACCCCTCGCACGTGTTAGCGTTCCGTGTTAAGCACGGCTAGGTTGTACTAGAAAACTTGTGAGATGTAAGTAACAAAATATTCCACTCTTAGCCTTAGAAATATAATGAATAGGGATAGGTTTTTTGTGACAGATTATATATTTTTGGGAAGACAAATATATCCCGTAAATATAACGATTCATGCTTGACATGAAATAAGTAGCAATAGGGTATATTTTAAACGGTGGCATCAGGGCTGAAAAATCCAATACCATAGCCGGAATTTGAACCACGGATGTTCCACTTATCAAGCGGCTGCTCTAGGCACTAAGCTACCATGGCCAACTTGCCAGCTTTAACATTCAATTTCCCAGCAGAACAGCTGAACAGATAAATAATAAGGAAATATTTTTATTTTAACGTTTTCTCAAGTAAGTCATTGTATATTGAAACTCGGAGCCCATAAACTTTAGTAAAATGAAAAATACGAAAAAATTCATAGTACACATTAACTACTGATACGATTGATGGGGTAATATTGAAAATTTGACAACGAAATTATATGGAGATAGACAAACAATTGCAATAAAGAATTTCCGTACGATAAAATTAATGCATAATAAATACCAGGTGGCTCATTCCATGCGGCCCTCGGGTAAGTAGATAACCCTTCGTGCCTTAAAAGAGTTGCAGAAAGCATGCTTATGAAAGAAGCGAGAAAGGCAGAGGAAATGCAAAGGCTTCAACTTACCTGCAGCGCGTGATAATAGAGAGGAACAGTCTTAGAATATTTTCATTTCCAAACTTTATTTTCCAGGGAATAAACTAACTCCTGCATGTGCTCCTATTGTCTGACATTACGGAATACAAATTGGACATTGGCGTAACAAAATCCATGCCAGCATCAGGGCGTGCAATGTTTGATTGGCATTTCTTTGTTTCTTATTAATGTTACTGCTGTATTTTATTATTATTTGTAGTTAGTTTTATTATTGCTATCGTTATTACCATATTGTTAATACCTTTATGATTTTATTCTCATTAGTAAATTATTGTTAATAATAAAAAGAAGAACAATAACAATAGCGATAGCAATAGAAGCAGCAATAGCAATAGCAGCAGCAACATCAACCATAACCACAACTATAACCGTCATCATCATAACGACAACGATAACGATAAGGACGATAATAACGATAATTATAGTCATGATAATAATAATGATGATAGTGATAGTTATAATAATAATGATGATAGTAATAGCTATAATAATCGTAACAATAATCATAATAACAAAAATAATGATAATTACAATGATGACGATAACGACAGCGACGACGAAAACGACACCAACACCGACACGGACACGGACACCGACACCGACACCTACAGCGACGACACGATTACCGACCCGGTCACGGTCACCGTCAACGTCAACGTCACCGTCACCGTCACCGTCACCGTCACCGTCACAGTCACCGTCAGTCACAGTCACAGTCACAGTCACAGTCACCGTCACCGTCACCGTCACCGTCACCGTCACCGTCACCGTCACCGTCACCGTCACCGTCACCGTCACCGTCACCGTCACCGTCACCGTCACCGTCACCGTCACCGTCACCGTCACCGTCACCGTCACCGTCACCGTCACCGTCACAGTCACAGTCACAGTCACAGTCACAGTCACAGTCACAGTCACAGTCACAGTCACAGTCACAGTCACAGTCACAGTCACAGTCACAGTCACAGTCACAGTCACAGTCACAGTCACAGTCACAGTCACAGTCACAGTCACAGTCACAGTCACAGTCACAGTCACAGTCACCGTCACCGTCACCGTCACCGTCACCGTCACCGTCACCGTCACCGTCACCGTCACCGTCACCGTCACCGTCACCGTCACCGTCACCGTCACCGTCACCGTCACCGTCACCGTCACCGTCACCGTCACCGTCACCGTCACCGTCACCGTCACCGTCACCGTCACCGTCACCGTCACCGTCACCGTCACCGTCACCGTCACCGTCACCGTCACCGTCACCGTCACCGTCACCGTCACCGTCACCGTCACCGTCACCGTCACCGTCACCGTCACCGTCACCGTCACCGTCACCGTCACCGTCACCGTCACCGTCACCGTCACCGTCACCGTCACCGTCACCGTCACCGTCACCGTCACCGTCACCGTCACCGTCACCGTCACCGTCACCGTCACCGTCACCGTCACCGTCACCGTCACCGTCACCGTCACCGTCACCGTCACCGTCACCGTCACCGTCACCGTCACCGTCACCGTCACCGTCACCGTCACCGTCACCGTCACCGTCACCGTCACCGTCACCGTCACCGTCACCGTCACCGTCACCGTCACCGTCACCGTCACCGTCACCGTCACCGTCACCGTCACCGTCACCGTCACCGTCACCGTCACCGTCACCGTCACCGTCACCGTCACCGTCACCGTCACCGTCACCGTCACCGTCACCGTCACCGTCACCGTCACCGTCACCGTCACCGTCACCGTCACCGTCACCGTCACCGTCACCGTCACCGTCACCGTCACCGTCACCGTCACCGTCACCGTCACCGTCACCGTCACCGTCACCGCCAGCGCCAGCGCCAGCGCCAGCGCCAGCGCCAGCGCCACGGCCAACGCCAACGCCAACGCCAACGTCACCCAAAAGAGTCAAAAGAAGAATGATTGTAATATTAATAATGATAAACATAACGCTAAGCACACCATTAAGAATAAAATAATAATAAATGTAATTTTAATGTTAATAAGATAAACAACATAAATAGTATAATAATTTAATATAATCCAATAACAACAAACAAAACTAATAACAATAACTAAAAATAATAATAAAGTACAATAATAACATTAATAAGAAATAAAGATATACCAATCACACATTACGCGCCCTGATGTTTGCATGGACTATGTTACGGTAATTTAGAATCTGTATTCCGTAATGTTAGACAATAGAAGCTTATACAGGACTGAGTTTGTTCACTGGAAAAGAAAATCTTGTAAGTGAGGTGGAAAATATTCTAAGACTGTTCCTCTGATTACCACGCGCTGCACGCTAGTTGAAGCCTGGGCATTTCCTGTGGCGCTCTCGCTTCTCTCATAAGCAAAGTTCACGAACGCCACTGACTGAACTTACACCTATGGTTTCTGTAACTCTTTTAACGCACGAAGGTTTATCTACTTACTCGAGGGCCGGCTAAATCGAGCCACCTGGTATAACAAGCCCTGGTATAGTCAGTAAGCTAGGCAATGTAACATTTTGTCAGAGGATTGGGGTCATTAGCGAGGCAATTTACGAGTTTAGCAAACGAAAATTAATTAGGCTAGTGTGACGAAGAAAACTATTATCTAAAGGTTGCCTGGATTTCAGTTATAGAGGTCAGGAAGTTATGGAGGCTCACGAAATAAATTTCTGAAAATTGCAAACGAAATGATTGGTTCACGACAGTCGGAACCTTGGTGGGGAGTGATTTGTAGGTGGTACTTAAGTTATGAAAGGAGCATAGCGCGTATTTCTGAACTTGACATATTTTCCCTTTGTCTTTAGTGGCTCACAGAAGTGTTTACTATGATCGATCATCGGCAGCCGCAGCGATTAACGATCACGCTGACGTATCACAAATGCGTCAGAATTGGGCAGATACAGTTCAATAGATACAATTTCAAGTGAAAAGACTCAGAAACAATGTAATTCTTCGATTTCCACAGTCAGGAACTCACTTGCAATAGTCCCATTAAATTTATGAGTAATAGTGATCTTTATCCTAGAGCTCCTGGTAACAGATACACCGGAGAACATATTTTGCTTCTCACGTGAATTTTATTCTTAAATATATCAAACTAATAATTTGTTTTGCATCTAATATTTTACCTCATAATATAATTACAAAATATTTTTATGCTAAAGTGCATATTTTTGTAAAATGTTAGATCATAACAGCACGTGGTATTTGCAGATCATGATTCTTAGATCACAGAATGTCTAGCCCTAATTAAGAGAAATTAAATAATTCGTATACAGGTACATATATTGGACATAAATAATTCTGACTCTCCTAATTAAAAAATGGACAACAAAAGAAACCTACATTTCCTTTATAAAGTTAGTTAACAATGCAGTATTAATTTCTATTACGTAAAAAAAAAAATAATAAGTGACGGATTGAAAAATGGGTAAATGGACGGGTACAATTTTCTTACATAAAGAATACAAGCACAGAGTGGTATTGTGTTGTACTTAGCTGTCTTTAGGGGATTTGGTTTTAATTTTCCCTAGATTGGCAACATTCGCAGCGTACGTGGAAAGGGGGAACCCACTCTTTGAATTTAAAGGCACGTAACTGCCTGTTCTTGCTCTTAGTGCATGTCATTCACCCTAGATATGCATGAATAAAGCCAAAATGCGAAAATTACGAGTATTAAAAATTTAATTATTTAATTGACAAATTCATTTTGGCTTCCTTCGAAACAACCTATATTGCTTAAAGCCAAGTTTATTTAGTGAAATTTGTAAGTTGGGACCCTTTGGTTTTAGAGGTTGTGACAATATTATAGTCTACACAACTAAAAGAAAATCAAGGGTCTGTGACACACAGAAGTTCACGATGAAGTAAATACAGAAGAAACATTCGTGCTTCTTTACATAAAATTAAGAACACTCTGCTTTTCAAATGGGAAGGAGTTTGTCCTTGGGCGTCTCCAGGCCGGTAACCATTATCATATTGCATTCCCCTTAAGTGGGGCTTGACGCGCACCAACAAATATGAAGAATGGGGTGTAATGAGCTTGAAACGCTGTTCACGTAAACGTATCTCATTCGCTGCAGATCAGAACTCTTCCCCTTTGAAAAGCACTGTAATACCCTGCTGTATCTAAAAGGAAATACACGGTTTTTCGTAAACAAAGAGTGTCATTTTCAAAGTAATAGTGTATATTTCTTAGTTGAGATACAATTAATGACCGATTTCAGACGAAGACATATGTGTAGGTTCTCTAAATATATAATCAACACCACTCATTTGCCTAAATACATTTGGAAACACTTCAAAACAATAAGAAATTAAGTGTATGTCATTTTAAATGATAACTTTGTGCCCAGTAACTCTAAACAAGCGCTTTAAGCCCTGAAATCGAGGCAGCCACGTGAACTGCCTTATCCCTTCCTGCCAGGTGTGAAGCACCTGACACACAGATTTCCGGAACTCTGCAATTTTGCCAAGTTACGCTTTGCGTGCTATTTGAACATAGTGACTAGCTTGAGGGTTACCATAAAATACCTAGACTAAATCCTTTAGACAACTTTAAGGCGTAAGTTATTACATATACAGGCTTGTTAACATGCCAGATCACTCAATACACTACATCAGTTTCTCGGCTGATCGGTTCATTCTCGACCAAAAAAGTACCTTAAACACTTTTGTTATATTCAGCATGCAGAATTTTCTGTTAGCGTCTTGTTGGACCAGTAAAATGTAAAGGAGGGGCCCCCGGGTACGTAGGCCAATGAGGCCCTTTGTGCCCCAAATTCATCCCCTGGGAAGTAAAGATGAGGAAGAGACCTAAAGGGCGACCAGGTGAGGTAAACAATGTGTGCAATTGTGGACGCAGTCCCAAACGATTCAAGGTTAAACGCAACCGAGGCGGGGAAAGCCTACCCACGAGCTCCGAGCCTACTCACGCCGTTCTCTCAAACGAACCCGCTCACTGGGCATGGCCGACACCAGGGAGAAACTTTCAGAAAGCTCAGTACCACCGCCAAACCACATCATGCTGGACACCGTCGTCTGGTCCTTCAACCCTGAGGCACATGATGATAAAGTAAATGATGGATACAGGATATTAGGAACAAGAAAGTCGTGATAAAATAGGAACAATCCCAGCATTTGACTACTAACTCGGGAAACCACTAATATCACGTATTCAGAGAGAGTGGTCGCTGGGAATGGAACCCGCTTCCCAAATGTTTGCCGCTCACATTACCTCGGAGCCATCTAGCTTGGTCTGACGAACCACTAGGAATACTTTTCACTCCGATAGCTCGCATAAATACATCTTGCGCGACTAATTAATATACAACATTAAAGCCTCGAGATGTTAGCGAAATATACTTTATATTTTGTATAAAAGTGTAAATATCAACAAGAAATAAAACAAGTAGAAACGTATGTACTTGGTCCCCATGGATTTATACGTGTCACTGAACGAAATGAGACGTTGAGAGCAAATTTAATTTCCTTAGCGAAGACTCCTAATGATACAGAAGTGCGAGGTCCTTTGAAGGGTGCTTAGAAATTGCAAGAAGCGACTTAAGATGTTTTCAAAGCTTCTGAAGAAATATTAACATTTTCACGCCTTAGAATGAAGGAGCAAGTGTGTCTGTTTTGATGGAATGTCTGAGACTTGCTGTTTGCTTTCATAAGTTTTCCTTTGGAACCCTTTTTCTGTTTGGTACACTTTTTACGACATACATACATTTGGAAGCCTAATGCGTGTCCATTTGCACTTTCGAACTCTATTAAAAGAAAATGCATTATCATATCACGCATATGCGGGACGTAATTCAATATATCTATAAAACAACAGATATATGTACATAAATAAACATTGTTAATGTTTTGGAAAGAAATTTACTCACTGTGACCTCCACATTCTATACCTTTTCTTTGTGGAGACCGTCATAAAATTATTTATGTTTGGACCAGGCTTTTTAAGTTGTTTTATTCTCCTATCTTTCCATTTCAGCACAGTGTGTTGCGGGTTGTCAAGTTCAAGGCCACAGTGCTAAGAGAATAGAAGCTACTTGGATGGAAGGCAAACCGAAAAAAGATCTAATATGTTGCACTTACATGATTTTCTCTACTCTTGTACTGACCATTTTTATAAACTCTTATTCCTATATCTTCTTCTGTTAGTTGAGATAAACATTTGTACAAATTATCTTATTGCTTATTTCCTTGTAGGTGCAAGGGGAATATTAGAATACTGTATGTTTTGAGTGATAGTCAAATGTTTTAAAGCTTTGAGATCCCGTTCTCTTTGCACGTTTAACATACAAAAAATGAACAACGATGTTCCATTTCACGAAAGTTTAAAGTTTTGCGAAACTGACACAAATAACAAGGAATATCTACGAAATGGTTCACTCTCCAAGAAAATGCATTCATACATAATTTGTGTGTTTTAGCCGTGTCTACATTTTCGTGTAGTAAGATTTTTTCTATCTCTTACGGTTTACGAGTTATTGAAAAGTCATCCAGAGTAAACAGGGCTACATAGGCTATAGCCAGAAAATTCAAAATATACATTTCATTTGTCATACAAATATCTTAAACATATGGCATTCTAATCAAAATCGTTAGAGCCATTTTCAACCAAATCAAAATGTTCGAAAAATTTTCCACTTAAAGGGTAATTTAGGAAGGGGCTACTTTCTTCAAAAACTTCGTGTCGCGTCCTTGAAAGACATTGAACTTAAATACCATCTTTGGTTTTTAACCGAATTTTCGTTTTTGGGTTATGCTGTCCACAGACTGACAGACCAACACACACGGACCTTTTTCTAAAAATGCTCTTTTTGGGTTCAGGGGTCTCAAAACATATGTCCAGCGAAACCTCGACATCGAATTTTTGGGTGGAATAGAATACTTCCTCTACTTACCAGTAGAGAAAGTAAAAAACTGCAACAGGATGGGTTAAAGCTCCTGACCTCTGCATCAACATCCCTTAGGAACATATTTGGATACACCTAAGTCGTTATCTTAATGTCGTAATGCCTTGAACAGGACACAGTCCCTATAATCTATCTTTCTTACGGCTTGAATTCGAAGTATGCTTCTGTATAACAATACGCTGCACCTTTGTCTCCGACTGCGATTCAGGTGTCATTCCGAACATCACAAGGTCTGCGCACACAGCCGTTCCTCGAGGCTACAACTATCCATAAGGCAAAGCCTGCGAACTGATCCAGTCAAATACCCTAGAACCACTTTTCGAACACACTCTATATTTAAGTTGTTTTCCGTTTTAGTTCTTTTTGCATTATTTCAGCGTTATTTTTTGCACGTGAAAACGATGCTTTACTTCGTTTAGTTAATAATAAACTACAGAAATACTTTAAGTACATGTGCACTGAGTGATACGAATGCTGGGAAGGATTTCCATATCCTCCGAATTTCCTGTCCCTCCATTCCATTTCGTTACATTAATCATTTCATCCCGTTAAGTTTCTTTCAGGGTTGGAAGTGTCGGCGAGCCTCGCGGCAGCAGCAGGACAGGGGAAAAGAATGCATTCTGGAAATTTCCTCCCTTGGATTAGAAGGCGAGCCTATTGCTTTCCAGGTCCCGTGGGATACAAGCCCGAGGGGGGAGGGGAGCCTGTTTCTGAGTTTCGGGACCCTTTGGGAGTACGAGCCCGGCACCCTGCCATCTGGTCTGTCGTGGCAACGTTCCGACCGCCCTTCGGATCCATTCCTCTTATCCATCCTCCCTTTCGGTCGAGGTGCTATGTCGCCCTCCGCAAGTTGTCATACTGCCTTCTTAATCAGAGATCTGAAAATTCAATTTGATGTCAGTTATTGCCTTTACCACGTCAATGCCGCTTGCACTAAAATATAAGTATGATATTCTAATGGTATACAAATATGGCCACTAAACACACATTATATCGTACACCTTATATGGTACCTATTTAATTTTTTATTCTCAGATTTGATGAAAGTAATATGGTTCGTGAATATACACAAGTGAATGAAGATTTTTATTTGGATATAAAGTGCACTCTCTTTAAAACTAAAAGAAATCAGATATAGTATTAAGTGACAAGAGTAATAGTCATATACATTTTATAACTAGTTTGGTTCTCTTTCAGACTTGAAAACTGTTTTAACTTGGCGCTCTCCAATTATTTCTTAAAGTAGTTTTCTTTTTGCTTTTACATCGTTTGTAATTCAATCAAGACGTTTTCTCTACTAACAAGGGTTCATTATAATTGTTCTGAGCTTAAAGAATTTTACACTGGTATAAAGTTTGTTCGTAGTCATCTTATTAAATGTCGATAAAATAGTGTTATAAAAACTCTTTCCAAGACTAGAAGGTTCACATTTAAATTCAAGCGGTTTTAGGCCCTTCGATGTAAATCAATATAAATTAATTAGTTAATTTTTACATTTATTTAATTACATTTGTGCATGTAACAAGATTGCAACTGAAAGGCTTCCAGCAATTTTTGGTTTAAGGTGAATCATTGAAATTGATATGTATAATGGGCTAACGTGAAACCAAAAATTACATTTTAAGATTATTATGAATTTTATGTAGATGTGGTATTTTCAGGTAGGAATGAATGGACTACCTCCTATGAAACCTAATATCCATGTCGCACATACTTGGTCACCCTTAGACAATAGTTATTACGGCATCTTAATTAATTTGGCACCAAAAGTGAGGTATAATGGTGCCCAAAATAAGAAATATCTTGCTTATTAATCAGTATTTTGTAAAATTTTACGTTAAAGGGTAAAGGGTACAGACACAGACAGAGAGGTGACACTTCACTCACTTCGACCTGCAGAGACCTATTTTGGCTACCACCTCTCAGGAGGCAGGCATGAAGTGAGGGAACAGAAGGTTCCACACAGGGTCGCAGCTAGACAGGCCACAGAGACGCGCGGAAGTCTCTAACAAGTGCTGAGATGTCTTCATCCCGGCGCCAGGCCCCGCCAAGCAACCATTACACCGCGGTTTCAGTGTCACACTGAGCGCCCCCCCCCCCCCATCTAGACAGAGGACAATCATCCGCACCATCTGCCCGGCACTGCCAACATACATGCCTGAAAGCACACCTGAAAGATGATAAGGAAATGGAATGCAGGGAAACTATGGACACTAAACCGTGGTACGAAATAACGTACCCCAGCATTCGCCTAAGTGTCATGGGCAAACCACGGAAAAACCCATGTAAGAATACGCGGCCATGGGTCATCCAACCCGCAAGCTCCCAATTGTGGGCCACAGAGGTTACCACCTGAGCCATCCCGGTTGGTAAAATGTTACGTCACAATCACATGTTAATTCTGATAGGGTGAATATTTGGCAATATGTTGCACACGTTAACTGGTTACCACAAAGAACATTACCACTTCGATTAGTTTACATAAGGAACAGGCTGCGTTGCCTACTGTTAGGCAATTGGCTTATCAAGATGATCTGAGGATTGCATTCGTGAGGTTCAGGGTTCGATTCCGTTTGGGCTGAACATTCTGGCCTTGATTTTTATTGTGGCTGTCCCAGATTAGCACGAAAATGCCGGATGGGTTCTACGTATAATCATACGGTTTCCATTTCCTCATGTTTCATTTGCATACATGTTTCATGGTTATAGGGCCAGATACGGTAGATTGTGTGCTAGGACAAATACAATGGATGCGCTTTGAGAATGCTTCCGTGAACCTTCAGATACCTACTACAAAATATCCCACCTGAGTTGCTCGCCAGTGAGTAGCTGCTACTCGCCGCCTTGCGTGAGTAAGTCTGCAACACGCAGAACAACTTTCCTATGGGTAAGCTGCCCAGTGACGTATTGGCTAACATTATTCGCCACCCTCCCTGTACAACCGTGCTCCGCGAAACGCTGCTGCTTGGTTGCATGTACTCATACTCAGACTCATAGATTTGGAGCAGCCTCTTCTACCTGAACTTGCCCGTGAGGAAAAGAAAGGGCACCGAAAGGACGACCATGATCAATCTGGAAAAAGTTAGGGACTTCACTGCCATTTGATCTGTCCGTCCTTTATACTCTCATGTTATCCCCTTCTACTGGAAGTTTGCTATGCGCAGTAAGTCTAGTCTTGGTCGTGTTGTCAAAATTTTTCTCAGTAGCTGATCCCTGACCCAAAATATTACTTATACTTTATTTACATTATTATTGCTCAGGTAATCACTTTGTTCCTGAAGAGCAGCTTGATATTTACAACTCACATTAATTTTAATGCACACTTTCATCTATTTTGCCCAGAAAGCGTAGGTATAATTTGTCTTATATTTCTTAATGCGTGTTTGTAATTTGAAATCAAATAAAAACTTTAAAAAATATGCGTTTAAATGTGGTGATGATGCAAATTACTGAGCTTAGAATGGTCACAAATTAGATATCATAATTCACAAACTACTGAAATATGTCAACCAGTATTGCGGTTATCACAAATACGAGTATATATTTGAATAGTTAGAAAATACCGGTCCATTTATTCTATTACTTTTGGTAATTAGTCCTTTGAATAGTTTGCTACATTCCCTATTACATGATGTCTATTTGGGCAACAAATACGTAAAGGTAGACTAAATGACATAGGATACAAACAGAGCGGATTCCACACTGAGCCGATAGTCAGACTTTTGTATGTCAGACCTCTGAAGGAAGGGAGAGAATATGCGTATCCAGTGGGTGTGCCGGAACCCGGGCAAGGGGCACGAGCCAGCGTGGGGTCCCTAACGTGTGCTGAAGGTTTGTTCATGCTGCCAGGGTTCTTCGTGCAGCCGCCAGCCTAAGGGACTCGACGCCGATCTCCCACTGGGGATACAGGTGACCACAGCGTGCTTCTAAGGTCGGAATAGCACTACCAGAGCGCAAATTCCACACGCAGCAGCGGCACCCTTGCTCTTTCGCCGACACTTCCCACCCGAAAGGGCTGGATTCAAATGATGGTGAACTGAAATGGAAGGACGGGAAGTCGCGGAAAACAAAGTAACGAACACAACATTCACTTAGTGACTTAGGCAAACCACAAAAAATATTTGGTTAGATTGGTCGGTCACCGCGGATCGAACCTCGGACCTCCTGAATGTAAGTCACACAATGAACCATCTCGCTCCGTACAAATGAGTAAAACTAATATTAGAATATCTGAATATTGGTATATGTTTTACAGTCTTAGCTCTTTGGAATATACTTCAGAAAGTTTTAGAGTGATAGGGTAAAATCATTTTACATTCTCTACTACGTCTAGTAAACTCGAGGAAGAATTGTATTCCATCCAAAAATTCGATGTCGAGATTTTAACGGAAATATATTTTTGAGGCCCTCTGAATAAAACAAGCACTTTTATAAAAAGGTCCGCGCGTGCGTGTGTGTGTAAGTGTGTCTGTCAGTCTGTGGACAGCATAACTCAAAAACGAAAAGTCGGTTACAAATGAAAGTTGGTATTTAAGTCTGATGTCTTTCAAGGATACGACACGAAGATTTTGAAGAAAATTCCTCCACCCTAAACTACCCTTTGCATGAAAAATGTTTCGAACATTTTGATATTCTTGGAAATGGCTCTAACGATTTTGATTAAAGTACCATATGATTGATAAATTTTAAGGACAAATGAAATGTATATCGTGAATTCTCTGGCTATAGCCCACGAAGTCCTATTTACTCTGGCTGACATTTGCATAACCGGTAAACCGTAAGAAATGGAGTAAACCATACTGTACAATAAATGTAGATCTTGCTAAAACACACAATTTTTATCTAAATAAATTGTTTGTAGAGTGAACCATTTCGGAAATATTGCTTGTTATTTTTGTGTTTTGGAGAACTTATACTTCCGTCAAATGGAACATCATTATCCATTTTTTATGCGTTAACCGTGAGGGAACGGAACTTGAATGAATGAATGAATGAATGAATGAATGAATGAATGAATGAATGAAAGAACGGAATTTGAGAGCTTTAAAAGATTTGACTATCGCTCAAAGCCTACTGTATTCCCTTATTCCCGTTTAGCCTACCGGAATATAAGCAACAAGATAATTTTTGCAAATATTTATCTCAACTACAGTCCGTCTGGTCTAAGTTGGAACATGACCTACTTAGCACTACCCCTCCCTGTGATAGGGGAGGGATGACAACACATCGCCGCGGCTATCCGCGACTGCCTAGTCTGCGTCCGTCGCTAATACGTGTTTACCGAGTGTACGGGCTGCTTATGTACATATAGCCCTTAATATTGTTAGTGAAATATAGAGATGCTGGTGATGTGTTTAGTCCTGCTCATTGTGTTGACAATCGTATTGTTCCAAGCTGGTGTTGGAAGAAAGAAGAAACCTCTTCAATCTGATGCACGGGAAGTTGTATGTTTGGTACACAAGTGTTTTGCTGATAAACTAGAGGCGTTGGGTAAACCAACAACATCCGTGACACGGGTCATGGAAGGAACCGCCGCAGCTACTGGTGTATCTCACACTTCAATATACAGAATTTTGCAAGAAAAGAAGAAAGAAGACGAAAATGGGGAAGGAAACAACCAAACAGACAACCAACAAGCACAGGAGTCGATTCGTTTACAAAGGCGGCTATTCGTAATACAATTTATAGGTTATGCACATCGCATTTCTTGCCCGAAAATTGGAGAGCTGTCTGTGAGCATGTGAAGCGCATAGAAGAAATGAATTGGAAAAAAGATGGATTAATGGACGATATATTGGACAGATTCAACATACATTTAGAACACAGTTACTCTGAATCGGAAGATGCGTGTGAAGACAGCGGATGTGACCCAGCATCCGATATCCATGAAGCCGAACATCTTACCAGCTTACCGGGACCCTCCAAGGAACTCTTCATGGTCGGAATCTCTACACTGCTTCTGTCTAACAACAGTTCTTAAAGCGCTGCTCTCTGATAGCTGCGATATAGTCAATGGAACCGATGCGAAATGGGATTAGGCAGTTATGGAGTACCCACAACAACGCGGACAGTAGTGCGTTCTCTCTCTAATTCCCATGTTTCAACATAAACCAAACGAACTGTAACACGATGAAGATATAGGAATAAGAGTTTGTATGAATGGTTAGTACAAGAGTAGAGAAAGTCGTATGAGTGCAACACATCCTATTTTTTGTAAAGTTTTATCCTGCTGATCGTAACAAAGGCAGCAGTGAGAGATTTTTACAACACCATTACTATATTATTATTTAACGACTGTCGGTGCAGCAATGCTTGCTGCGCGTGAGAACATTAATATCCTTTCCACCCTTCATCTGTGGTTAACGAATTCTTTCTTAGCTTGTTTTTAAATGATGAGAAATGCTTGTTTAATATTTCGGGAAAGGAGACAAGAAAGTTGAGCGAGGCATAAGAGAGAGTCCTCGAGACTTCGGCCTTGGTTTGTCTCTCCGGCCGTTGTTAACGTAATGAGACAGCCTTTATTTATAACGTGGAAAGAATTTCACCCCATTGTCCCACAATGGAAAGGAAGGCGCTCGTTCCTGTTATGAAAAACTACTTTTCTTCTCTTCTGCCTCTTCCCACTCCTCTTCTTAGTCTGGAATATGCTTTTTGTGAGTCTTCAGGTTGTTTATTTCATAAAAGTATGGTCTACTTGAAAGGCATATTAGTAATTTCTGCCAAAGTCGGAACTGGAACGGTAAAACATACTGTTTGTGCGTAGAAAGACGAGCAGAAAAGAAATGAAAAGGCATCGTGCTCGACATAAAACTCCGCTCTTTTTCTTTCCTGTTTGTAAATCACGTTAGTAAGGAGGATTTTCAATTATTTGTCAACCAAGGAAAAGGGGAAGCTTCTTCCTGTTTACGACAAAATGAAGAAGTGTAGGCGTGCGCTGTGAGTCAATAACTTGAAGCATATTAAAAATATTTACCATACCTTGAAAGCTTTTTGTACGAGAGAGATAATGACTCGAGTACCTCACCTAACAACTTCCGGAGCATGTTGTTCACGAAACTTTATTCAGAATTGTTAGGTTAGTTTATATTTGCAGGATGTTCATGAAGCGAGGAAATTGTTCCCCATGTTGTTAAGGTGGTATAAACATCTTAACAACTTCATAGAAAGTAGTTCTTATTGTAGTTGTTATTGTATACAGTCTGTACTGGAGTAAAGAATAGGTAAATATTTTGTTTCAAAAGCTTTGAGAGTGTGATAATTAGGGCTCGGAAGTTCATGCCCTAAAAAACACTGAAATATGCATGCAAATATGCAACTTGAAAATAGGGCAAGAAATATGCATTATTTAATTCAAACAATTAATGTCCCTTTGCAGTAGACAAGACGAGTTAGTACAAATAATAAATAAAGTTACCTTATTCTTTAGAGGTTGAAGCAGAAGTAGTCCCGCTGCTAGTATTAACTGCTAAATTGCAGTTCACAACCAACACTTTGCACAAATTTTCAACTGTAAAACATCCTCTGTTGCCTCGCAAAACACCTTTGTAACGTGAAAAACTTCTCTCCACGTCACAAGATGTTATCGGGGCATATTTAAATGACGTTAACTGCTTCACAGAGAGAAAGAGAGAGAGAGAGAGAGAGAGAGAGAGAGAGAGAGAGAGAGAGAGAGAGTCAAGTCTCTTGGTTTTCTTTCGAGGATGTCTCGAATACCGCACATCTGTTTATAACCAGAATTTTTTGAAATTACATAATTCACTTTCTCTTTCACTTTTTGTCCTATGCTACCAGGAACCAAACTTAGATCACTTATTGTTTTTTTAAAACACAGTGATTCATGCAAAGAAGATCCTACAGCTTCCAATGCCGTTAGGCTGTCGGTAAGAAAGAAAAATGGGCAGATATGAAACCAAGATCCTCTTTTAACCCAGTGCCTGACAGAATATTTTGCACAGCTTCTATTGATGAAGCATCTTTCAAGTCCAATGAATTAAAAACCTCTCCGGCTATTTCTATGTGCTCAGCATAATATAAAACTGCATCGCCCATGTTCCCCATCGATTAACACTGGTGCAGGAAGAAGTCAGATATTAGATACTGTTGATCTAAACAACTTAACTCTTTTAGGAGATTTAACAAAAATTATCTTCGTACTGCACACAAATCTATCTACCAATGGGAAAGAGCCATTGTCTCAGAAATGCTACCAATATGAAAAATATTATACAGATGAGAAAGTAATAAAAAGCCATAAAAATCATTAAAATATTCAATATAGGGGCTATAGTATTGAAATAATATGCATTTATCAAAAATCAAGAAAATATGCAGTTATATGCACCATAAAATCATGTCCAAATAACCGAAAATTCCGTAATTCGTGCACATGATGTAAAAGCATACATTTTTAACCCCTATGAAAAAACATGCAACTGCATGAACTTCCTAGCTAGCCCTAGTGATAATATACACTTGAGCAATAAAGGTAGATAATAATCAGAATACATAACCAAACATTGCTCTACAGTATGACATTTTAAAGACAACTCTTAACTATATATCATGTCCTATCCTGTGGTACCGCAGCCCTTTGAGTGTAGCCTTGGCCTATCACTCGGCCGATGGATCCCCCACCTCTGCCCACCACAGACGTCATGAGCGGGTCCAGTGGTGGAAAGTGGGACGTGGTCAGCACCCCGAACACTCCCGGCCAGTATATGTGGTCTACGTATCCAGAGTTGATCATACAGAGGAACCAGGATGGGTGATCAGCCCATGAGAGCGAGAAATTGTGGCATGATGGCGGGGGAAGCCGGTAACTATTTATCATAGACGAATTAATTCCTTATACACCTTTATATCGTTTATTTCTACAAACTATTTGCATTATGAATCAGATATTTTAAAAATAATTGGTTCTAAGAACTATTCTAAAGCTTAATTCCACTTTAAGTGTACAATTTATATCACATGCACTAATATGTTAGCATTATATGGGGTGATATTTAAAGTATCAACTTTAATAACACGATAAAACAAAAGTGCAAACGAAAATTGCAAAATAGAGCTTGTATGTCAGCAAAATGAATAACAGAATTTTTGCATACTTAGATAACACCAAAGTGGCATAATTTGCTGTAAACGGCTTCTCAAAGACCTAACTATAAATGCAAATAAAGTGACAAGTATTTAATATTCCAAATACTTTCGTGTGTAAGATTTATGTATATTTCTAAGGAAAACACTGTATAGTTCAATTTCTGAATTTACTGAAACTGCTCTTTAAAACCTTTATGCACAAAGCACAGATTTTCATTCCTTATGAATGTGTTAAACTAAAACTTAATCCTCCAGGTGCTCACACTTTGGGCGAATAATATGTTTTATAGTTTTGAATCTAATCTGGTATAAACTTGAACTGATAATTTTGTTTCTTTAAGGGGAAAGGAATTGCATTAACTTGCACATGGGAGCAGAAAGATTGCACTGAAAAGTTTAGCTTTGCTGTCCCCAAGAGTCACCATCATCCCAAAAGATGGGTGGATCGTAAAATGTCAATGGGGAAGTCTATGTTCTTAGTTGAAAATCCTTTAGCGAAGATAATTATATATCTAACGATCACTATCATAATCACCACCATTTATTATTAACTAGATGATAAAAATACGGAAGTCTTTTTCTGGCTAACACACGGTGGATCAAAGCCGAGTGACGAGATGAAGGTATTCCGTGTCGCGAAAAGTAACCTTGTTGCATTTTCTCCAATTAAGCGTTCGCACTCCGCGCATGGACATTCACTTCTTAGAAGACCAATGTCATGAGAAGACTAACAGAGTGAGAGATAAAACAGGGGAGATGTTGCAGCGTTGTTTCACTCCACGTGGAGTTAACAATTGCCTGTTATTTGTGATTTCTTTGATTTTATTGGCCGAAGCGGTGCAATGTGAATAAACAGCTACTTCCGAGAACAAACAATGCATGGGTTGTGTATTACCTAAGAGGCTTCTGACGATCAGAAAGGTAAAGCGAATTTTTCCATTAGAGTAGCACAATTACAAATTCCTTGCTTTGGCTTTTATTTTGTTAATATTCGATCTCAATTCCTAAAGCGCATTCCACCCTTAGAAGACAGTACACGTTAAATGGAGCGCAGTGTTGCAACATGTACTAGTTGCGAATCTTTCTCCGCGAGCGACTCCGAGGTAGCCTGAGTCATGTACTTAGTCCTTCAATTGCTGCTTGACGAGATGGGCACTTTTAACTTTGGTATCCCTGCACGCCTTTGTCACTGTATGACCTAAATTTACAAATGACTCTTCTGTATAAACAATTGATTTCCCCTGGTCCCTAAACCTTTTTACGCCTTTTAGATATTTATGTCGACATCTGATGGTATCGTCTCTTTCTATTAATATGCACTTGTTGCCCCTTCTTTCATATTCGAACCCCAAATCATGTAAGAACCGACTAAGAGTGGCCCTTGAGAATTTTGGTAGGGTCTCATCACTGTTGAATCGTGACAAAATTATATTCAGCATGGGTGGAATATTTGCAAACTGTAAAGAATGAACAATTCGCCGCACTCCACCTTGCACTATTCAATCATATTGCATTAACCTATCGTTTTGTGTACTCCCGCCCTTTTTGCTTTCTTTTTCGATGGCGTTCTTAGAGGTCCTTTCATTAGTTCCTTTTTAATCATACACACTACTGCTTCTGAACACCCGATAGCCTTAGCTGTTTCTTTTACTGCCTTACACGCATTTTGCTTCAAAAATAATCTAACACATTCATAATTCATTCATAATTATTTGGCGTTCCTTACTTCTTAATTTAACAATATATCGTCTCTTCCTAGCTTCCCCCTCCATAACCACAAATATTTACAAAAATTTTAAACAACGCAATAACAGCTCACAGTTACACACACGGTTTCTTTCGAACTAATGTTAGTGCTGCTCCTTATGCTATCTTCTGGGTTAGGCCTGGCGCGAGAATACGCTAAATAGATGAATACCTTTTGTTTGCCTTACTGGATAAAAGAAAGAGGTTTACTGCCTTTTGGTTTATTTTAAAAACTTTCTCCAACCTTCCTCAACATTTGTTCTCGCTGGTTCCCTGATGTAAACTCAATAACAAAAAGGTTTCACACTGCGTAACTTTTGCAGTGCACAGATATAAAATTTTCCGAAAACATTTAATTAAAAAAATTATAACACTTAACTGGGTAAACATAGAGAATTCTAAGTAGGCAGGTAGTAGCACTATAGTTTACTCTACCTAAGAAAAAATATAGATGCATTCTAGCGGTTAGTTTGTTAGTTAGTGCGTGATGAGTATAGAAACAGCAAATATCGGACTTCTATTGAAAAAAAAACGTTTTCTGAAGAAATTTGGGCCTATAGAAATGTATAATGAGTCTGAAAAGGGTATAACCTGATAGAGAAAAAAATTATGCATAGGATAATGTGTTCAAACCTGAAATTTATAACAAATGAATATTTATACCGTGCTATTAGGAATCTGACAACAGCGCGAGGTTAGAAAAGGACGCAGCTAATGGCAACTTCTATGCGCTAGATCAGGGGTGTCAAACAGCACTCACCAGGGGTGAAAAATTTTCCCCTATTTTCCCTCACTCCGTGATGATCAAATCGGAAAACTTGAAAAACAAAGCGAAAACCGGTTCTACTAGCGCGTGCTACTGCAGTTAAGGAGTGGTAGACCCCTCTCTTCACACCCTCGGAGTGATGTTTGACATGCCTGCGCTAGATAGAGACAGAGATGTCCCATTTAACTCCATACTGTCTTGTAAGAGTGGAACGCTATATAGAAAGGAATTTAATGAAATTTAAATTACAATTTCAGTTCTAGCTACAAAAAGAGTAGATTTTCCGAAATTTCTGAAAATCCACCTGAACATTTCTCGTACAGTAGAAAAAAGGACGTGTCCGGGAAAAATAGAACATATGCTCATTCTAGGAAATTGGCAAATTGAACTATTTATTACATTCACCACTACTAGTAGAACGCAGGTTTGTTATACATGAACTAAACTTAATTAGAACCCCATAAATTATTTCAAGCGTACCGGCTTTGAATTCAGCGAGTACGTCTGCTGCATGTATCATCGCATATTACTGTGCTGAAAGGTCGGAGTAAGAGACTCTCATTCCAGAGTTTGCTCAAATTGCTTCGCATACATTATGAAAACATTCCTTTTGTTTTGGAATCAAAGTTACAGCACTGAAATAACAACGCGTTAGACTGCAATTATTTCCGGTTTACTACTAGCGTACGAAGAAGGAGAGATGTAGAGAGAGAAATAAAAGCAATGGAGAGAAGACACAGACAAGCCCTGAGAGGGAAAAGCAGAGTAGCATGTTTTTGTGTTCCAGTGCGTAAAATGCGGAAGGAAGTTACAATTTCTTTTACTTGACATTCATGTTTACCTTTTCTGGTTACTAAGTTCATTACCGTAGATTTTTGGTGCAATTACAGGTAAATGGAGCGTTAGAAACATGATACAATATATTTGCGTCCAATTAGGGCTAGTTTGGTAGGTTCCTTCCACTTTAAGCTCACATAATTAATTTCAAACTATGTAGAAACAAACGGTATAATTAAAATTTAGAAGGCAGTGGAAGTAAGGATCCCGTAAAAATGAACGAGAAAACTCCCTTAAGTTCCCTTGGCAATCCCTGCTTTTTATATTTATTTCTCGTCTTCATTTTGCTGGAGGTATTAAGTATATTTCAGTACCTCGTATAATATATCTATCTCTTCCTGTTTCTCTCTGCGACGTTATTTGACTTTCGGTCCTCTCGTTAGTACATTACTGAAAGTTTTTAAGCCGATTTGACTTTGGGAACTTTAGATAGAATCTCACAGATGCAACTGTAGAGAATCAAAACAAGTATCAATGTTGCTCATATCTTTAGAGGACTTGAGGCAAATATGAGCAGTAAAGTAATAGGAGGAACTGCATTCAACACAGCTAGGGCTATATCCTTACATACAGGGTGTATCCTCATTGGTATCAAATATATTGGGGTCGTCCTTCCAACATCAAAACGTTAAAAAATGTTATATGAATGTGGGTCTGAAAAGTGTTTGTTGGAGAGTTAATAATGGATTTACTCCTTCGTTAACACCACTGATAATTATTTAGATTACATTGTTGTTCGTTGATTGCTTGGTTGTTTGTTGTAGCTAATTAATAATTAGTTGAATTAAATTGTTCTCCACTGATTATTTCGTTGTTGTTTGTTGTCGAGCGCAGAGCGCAGGATAAAACTTATTCATTGAGTGAAGGGACCATTAAGCATTACATGCATAGACCTGCAGGTTGGAGACCATCGCGATCATATGGGCGTTATGCTGAGAGGTACCCCGACAATCA
Source organism: Tenodera sinensis (assembly GCA_030765045.1). NCBI lineage: Eukaryota > Metazoa > Arthropoda > Insecta > Mantodea > Mantidae > Tenodera > Tenodera sinensis. The sequence goes on from CM060962.1 coordinate 34,508,420, forward strand.
GTTACCTTACATAGACCTGCAGGTTGGAGGCCATCACGATCATATGGGCGTTATGCTGAGAGGTACCCCGACAATGAGTTACCTTCCATAGACTTGCAGGTTGGAGACCAGCGCGATCATATGGGCGTTATGCTGAGAGGTACCCCGACAATGAGTTATCTTACATAGACCTGCAGGTTCGAGGCCATCACGATCATATGGGCGTTATGCTGAGAGGTACCCCGACAATGAGTTACCTTACATAGACCTGCAGGTTCGAGGCCATCGCGATCATATGGGCGTTATGCTGAGAGGTACCCCGACAATGAGTTACCTTGCATACACTTGCAGGTTGGAGGCCATCGCGATCATATGGGTGTTATGCTGAAAGGTACCCCGACAATCGGTTACCTTGCATAGACCTGCAGGTTGGAGGCCGTCACGATCCTATGGGCGTTATGCTGAAAGGTACCCCGACAATCAGTTACCTTGCATAGACCTGCAGGTTGGAGGCCGTCACGATCATGTGGGCGTTATGCTGAGAGGTACCCCGACAATCAGTTACCTTATTCACGAACTTCTCAGCGCTGAGAGAGAGTGACTCATTTAGGTTAAACATTTCAGATTTTGCGAGACCAAGAGAAGTACGTAGCATTGACCGTGAAGAACGAGTTCTGCTTGATGTGGACACCAACTCACCAGATATCACAGAAAGCATTCCACTAAAGGAAGGTGTTACATGACCATCTGGAGAAATCTGCAAGAAATCTACATGAAAATCTTACGCATCTGTGTTACCTTCAGCGTGTGGAAGGATACAATGTGGTATGTACCTTGAATCAATCATCATCATCATCATCATCATCATCATCATCATCATCATCATCTTCATCGTCTTCGTCTTCGTCTTCGTCGTCGTCGTGTTCATCATCATCTTCATAATAATAATAATAATAATAATAATAATAATAATAATAATAATAATAATAATAATAATAATAATAATAATAATAATAATAATAATAATAATAATAATAATAATAATAATAATAATAATAATAATAATAATAATAATAATAATAATAATAATAATAATAATAATAATAATAATAATAATAATAATAATAATAAACCATAATAATAGTAAACAATGCTAATAACAATAACAACAATAATAACAACAATAGCAATAACAGTAACAATGAAAAGTGTTTCCCATTATTGCATAATGAACACAATGGCGTAAAACGTTTATGTAGCACTATGGTCAAAATCTCTATTAGTTTCAGGATCATTATTAACTTAATGGTAATCAGCTATTATATACAGCGTTAGTCTCCGCCCACATTTTAGGATAACGCAAGGAGTTTGTTAACCAAGTGGCTGAAATCATGCAAAGGCGGATGTAGAAAAATGGCACTTGAGGTTGGTGTTACGTAATTTGTTACGCATCCCTACCATCCCATCCCTATATGAGCCACATTTTCAGTACCCTTCATTCATTTTTACGGACATTTGCCACATGGTAATGCATCTGGAACAGTGTTCATATCCCGAAGAATTTAATCAGACCTAGCGATGCCGACGCGGTCGTCATGGAAACCTTTATGAGTGTAATAAACAAAATCCAAGATGGTTATTACCAGCCATGCCATTTTTAGAAACATTATAAACAAAATTATTTATCATAAAATAAGGCATACAAGCCAATTTTTATGTTAATCACAAACTATTCTTCACAAAACTATCCATCATTTAAAAACAAGCGTAAGTTAATATCGTGTTATTGTTTATCTGTAAGCCTTAACTAAGGAAAGCGATTTAGTTCTCAACACAAAAGTAAAAGTAAGAGGTCTTAGCAAATGCAATACATTCCTTACACTAGAACTGAAATTTTTCTCGGACAGCTCCGATTCAGTATTTCATCGAAATGTTCATATATATTTTCAGTCACAAGCTTGTTGTTCAGAAACGAGTGCTTAGAATAAGCTCTGCTATCTACATCGCTTCTGCTATTGTTATGGTCAACGCTTCCTGGAGGGCCTTGGTATGACATAGGATTCAAGAAGCTATGATTGTATGTCAACAAATGACTATGTACTTTATATTTATAGATTACTTATATTACAAATGTTATAGTACTCTCCCTAAAATCTACTGTGTGCACAAAGCACACCAAGGCATTAGCGAGCTCATCCAGGATAATTAATTCGGCAGCCATAATTTTCTTTGTGTACTTGGTATCGTTTAAAAAATAAGTAAACTGGACCCAATTTTTGCTCATCTGTGATGGAGTTAATAGTGCGGATCTTAAGACATCCGCTGATGCCTCCATCACCCTTATTACGCTGAAGGAGTACTCTGTTCCAAAAACATATGATTCCAAGCCTCTTTCTACTGGTTAGTGATGGCTGGCCGTTCTTCACCTACACCTATTCGTAACTAGCCAATGATTTGACAGAAGCAGCATAGGTATACTTGTTTGTCCAATACGCAGCAAAGCCGTAATACCACCTACAAGTTGACAGCACCCGGCAATAAAATGAAGTCATGACGTCATGAAATACTCTAAAAGAGCAAGGAATAAGGTGTTGTCAGGGTAGCTGTGTTTTATTGCTTCCTGTTTCTTCTGTACTTAAATAGCTATTATTTAAATGTGTGTACTCTGGTTAATTTTTATGGAACAAGCAGCCAGTTAACGCCGAATTAATGACTTAACGACGGAGGGTATTACACTCGTGTAGCCCAGAAGTTCCACTTTAAATTCCTGTATCAAAAGGCACAACATCCTCAAGTATCCAAGTAGGAGTTCCTGTGGAGGATCATAAGGTTTATACTGTCGATGTAGAATGGTTTGATGAGGGGAATTATTGAAGCGGTGTTGGAGGACAAGAATTCAGAAGAGCAAGCTCCCGCTTTGCTTTGTCTCCTGTTTGCTGTAGCCCAGCGCTATTCATGTCGAGATAAAAGCCACTTGTTTTTAGAGGATCCGTACAAAAAAGAATGGAGATAAAAGAGAAGTACCAGCTATTGATTGCTTGGGCGTCTACTTCTCGCACTATCCTCACTTGATGATATTCTTAGAGAATCGAACAGTTTTTGAGATGGGAATATTTTTCTTACACAGCTCTCAATAGGGCAATTAAAATGTCAACAGAGATTCGTTAAAAATCGAAGTTTAATAAGAAAGTTTCACACAGCTAATAATAGTGAGGAAGTAGACAATGCTAACTGACCGGGTAGCATAGGCATTGTCCAATGCTATCACAGCGTTGTTAGTTGTCCTTTAAGGGTGAAACCGGAATTATTAATGGGTAAGATTAATAATTTGATAAAGAAATGATAGTAATATCGATAAACAATTGTAATAAAAATTTTCCGTATTGTGATAAAACGACAGTAGTACAGCCCAATTACTTTTACCCACTTTATTTTCTTCCAAAACTGAGTGCACAGCAGCACAGTTTCCTTTTACTGACGTTAACACAGTTTACAGCCTTTCGTGATATTACAACACAGAAGTCTTTCTCTTTTCGTAACCTCGGTTTCTCTGTCTCTCAATCAGCTGACTTTGGAGATACAATCACTCAACACTCATTAAACGTGTCGCTATCTTCCTCCACGATTCGCGGGTTCTCTCGCGTACACAAGCAGCTGATACACACACTAAAACTAAAAATTGAACTGATTCACTCCCGTCGCCTCGCCTCATTAAATAGTGGGGATGACACGACATGGTCCTTTCTCGAACTACAAACACGCCGGCTGCCGGACACTGCTCAAATAATCTAGAAAGCCCCTTTTGGTTCTGCCACTCTGATTGTCACGTGTTTACAATAGTCGCGTGAGGGAGCCTGACCTCGAGCGCCTTTGATACACGCACGGCCGTGTTCGTCTGGGTGGCTTAGTTGGTTAGACGCTGGTCTAATGATCCCAAGGTCGTGGGTTCAAACCCGGTCCAGACCGATGGTTTTTAAGTCTGCTTAAAACCGACAGCTCCTTGTTAGTAGATCTACGGGCATGTAAAGGAACTTCTGCGGGACGAAATTCCGGCACACTGGTGACGCTGATGTGATCCTGGCAACTGATAGCGTTGTTAAACAACATATTTTATTTTTTACGTGCACCACCAATGGGGTGGGACAGACCGTCCTTTGTTGTGCGCCGCGGCTGGCGTCAGAGTATGTTGAAATCAATGCATTATGTACGACACATTCGTAACAACTTTATCATGAAAATGGGTCATGAGCAAGTTCCCTGTTGAGGAAGCGACAATTGGTATAGTCAGTATACCTAAGGCAATTAGAGTTGTAGTGAACTTGTTCAGGAAGGAATCCCTTAGCTCTATGTGGATAATCCAGTTTATAGATTTGCACGCAAATATACACGGGGAGAAAGTTAAAAAATGACAAAGAAAATGAAATTCTTAGAGTTTAGTAAACCATAGCGCAACAGCAGCGTTTTAGATCCAAATAAAAGGCTTAAAATTTGGTAATATAGGCTATAGGAACATTGATGGTGAGTCATGATGGAGCTGGGACTTAAGTTGACAAAAGAGCGCGTGTTTCTAAAATGTTCGTCTTTACCTTCGTATTTTACTTGCAGAAGTGTTAGTGTTATCGATTTTCGGCATGCCGTAGTGCCTAAAAGCAACGTACTGATAAGGGGAGACCTCGTGGTGCTAAAAGGGTTGTGTAAGACATGAAGAAGGTTGCAAGACAAAAGAGGAAGAGTGTGAAGAGAAAACATCCTGATAAAGTGCAGGAGGGTGCAGATAATCCATTATATGGACCAGGAATGCACTAAAAACGTAATAATTTCTTTCGAGTAAGTCCTCCATAGGTTTAATTTTTCCTGACTCAATGCACCTTTTCTCAGAAACTATCAAAGATGGAGACATGAAACTTTTAGCCGTTATTGTTACCATAGATCTGAGTACTTTAACAAGGTCTTTCTTTTAATTTTTAAGAAAGTTGTGACGAAAATATTGCAAAAACTTAAGAGAAAAAGTTCAATATTATTGAAATTTCAGTGAAAAGGTTAAATACAAAGAAAAAATGCTGTGATAAAGTATTGTCAAGTGCATAATCTATGTCATCTAAAAATCAGAACTCTAGAAGCAGCAATTTTTCAGAAAAGGAGCAAAAAAATTGTCAAATTTAACATTTCTGAGATGGGCGGGGCCGGGTCACCTTAAAAGAATCGTTAATTAGCTACCGTCCTTGAAAAAATAAGTGAAAATGACAAAGTCTATATTTTCATTGTATACACCTTAATTAAAATGGAATCCGTAGATTTAATTACCCACATGTTAAAAAGACCAGCATTTATCACAATCTCTGATTCAAATAAATGCTGAGCAAATACGTGTGTGTTACAGGGTTTATCTTCCATTAACTTAATTGTTTTCGGTTATAATCTTGAAACATTTTGTGCGCGGTACGGCGTTGATTATTATACCTAATTAAAGTCTCCAATTCTAAAAAAGTGTTTACCCCAGCTAGTCATCGGTGTTTTTAATTGCCTTTAGCGGTTCTCTAATTTTCCGTTTCAGGCGGATCATGAAGTAGGAAATTGACAATATTTAAATGGTGACAATTTGGTACTCTCTTTTATTTGCCGATGACAACAAATATTTGCATGGTTCTTTACTGTGATCCTCTTGTTGCCAGCAGAAGAACCTAACACAAAACATTATAAACTTTGTGGTTACATACTTGAATACTAGTGCATTAGGATGCTGGAAACTTCATCCCTACCATTCGAGTTGCTATTTCTTCAACAGCTCACATCTATCTTTAAAGTAACTTTATCTTGAGACAGTCTTCTTTCAAGAAGTTCTTTTTAGACAATAATTACTGGTGCTTTACTTATTGCTACCTCGTGCGCTGATCTTAGATCTATGAATGATACTATTTTAAGCAAATGTTTACACCCTCTTACTCAATTATATTTTATGTCATTTGTTTATCACGTCAAATAAAACAGATTGATCTGCACGAAACTCTTAAATATCATGATAAAACAGAAAAAAATTATTTATATTACTGGGTTCTATTAATTCTGCATTTCTCGTATAATACAATAAATACAAACCGGTAAACAGGTTTGCAAATTTCAGATGGTACTCTGAAATTCTTCATTGTTTAAAACAAAAATTTCTTTTTTGTTACAATATTTTTAACATCGTAGCATGCGTTAATAGAAAATTATATAACTTTAACTTAAAAAAAATGTAATAGTAACACTATCATATCAAGTAAAAGAAATTATTGCTCTGATTTTGTTGACAGTTCTAATAAAGTGCGGTACACGTGGTCTATAGATTCTAAATTACTAAATAATAGAAGTACCCCAAATCAGCTCTTAGGCGAACGGTTAATTGCGAATAGCTTTAATTCGCACTTTACAAACGGAGTTGATTATACAATTTCTGGTCTCCTTGTAAGTAATAGACATGTTATGAACTTTTTAAACAAATCGGGTATGCTTGATATAGATTAAACTTTACTTTCAATAGCTATTCATTCGGTTCTTTTACCCGTAAGTGGTAGCAATTGCTTTAGTGTGGTGGTAGCACTGCTGCTTCCCAAGCGGTACACCCGGGTTCAATTCTGGGTACCGACGTGGGTACTTTCTTCCACTGGGAAACCTGGTCTGAGGTGCACTCAACATTGTTAGATCCTTGGGGGGGCCAATGACGAGCTACGTGATTGAGAACTAGAGCCCAGTTGCAAAAAGTGCACATAACGGCCGAGAGAGATCCGGAGGCAGACCACATCCCACCCTTCAGTACTGTATCCCAACCGTGACACCTGTGGTGGACACAAGTGGGGGATGCAGCAGCCAGGAGTTAGCCCTTGGCCCTGAAGGGGCTCTTGTGCCCCGCGGTTGGTTGGTTTTTATTAGTAAATGCTTTATTAATGCTCATGCTTTAAAACCAGCTGCACCTTTTGGGTGTAAGCCATTGGCTCATACTTTTAATCAATCCGTTGTTAAATATATATATACTTTTACAGCCACATTCATGTTTATATGTGAGATAAGTACCCAAACATTTAAAACTTTCGTGTGTGGCACAATAAGCAGAAACCTGAAAAATAAAGCAAGAAAAAACACAAATTAAATTTTAGAAAGTAATAGGCGTACCACCTTCACTGTTTGGATCAGAAACATGGATGATGACTGCAGCTGAGAGTAAACACTTATAGGTAGCTGAGATGAGGTTTTTAGTCAGTCAAGGGATGTATGTACTGTATTAGATAAAATTAGAAATGACAAACTAAGAGAAGAACTGAAAATATTTTCCCCAGAAGAAAAAATTAAAACTATAGGAATCAATAGGTAGAACATGTTAATAGAATGGCAATAGAAAGGATTCCTAGAAGAATTATGTCCGTAAGAACCTCAAGAAACAAGACATCCGGGTAGACCTAGGAAGCTTTGAACAGATACACGCCTACTCCTTGAATTGAAGAAAAAGATACAGATTAACATATCGAGTGGAAGGGAAATCCTTACACTAATTTAAGCGAGTGGTAGATCTCGGTATTTGGAACACAATTTGTATCTTACGTTTTTGTCTCTGACCATTTCCTACGGAGATATGTTAGCTTTATCGAAAACAAGCTGGTAACCCTGCAGACTGTGTGGGTGTCACTGTCCCTAGCGCAGTGCATAAACAAACGTGTTGAGAAAATAAACACATACTCTCCCATATCCTTCCGTGTTCACTGTGAGAGTGTAGGCCAATCACAAGCGTTATCTCTTAAAACATTACTTGAAAGCGGAACATCCAGAAAGCGGGGCAATTGCCTGACAAACCTCAACGCAACGTTGTTGACTTATTTCACGTCTGAACGAGCTGATTGTAGTACTCCTTCACGTCTTTTAAGTGATTCATTACTTCGTAACCCTGTGTGATGTCCCATAATTACTACCGAAGCTATGTCAGAAATAAGTTACTTTACGTATCTTACAAGTATCACAGTGTTATCTTCGTACATTCTTGTGGAATTACCTGCGCATAACATTTGGAACAAAAGTCATTTCTTTTTCGAAATCGGCTGATCAAAGAACAAAATGCCATTAAACATTTTGTTTGTAATGCTTCTATGAAGCACATATTAGAAGGAATGTAATGGCTTCCCTTCCACCCTATATATTTAATTCAGGCAGCAAATCTGAGTATGGTAATTATAGAGCAATTATTATTTGTATTAAGGATACCCATCTGTGAAATTTTGTAAATCTACAGTTTTCATTGGATTGATTTGAAAATTTAACACAACAATCACTGTATAGTGAGGAGTAACTGTGCTAAATTTCATACATTTAGGCAGATTAGTTGCAAACATATTATATTATATTATATATTATATTTGTATAAATTGTTCCCCATGATGCACTTTTGATTTGAAAAACTTGATAATTTTCAGTTGTGTCCTGTAATAGAATGTTAGCAAATTGATGAGATAATTTCTTAACCTTGTTATTAGTTTGGATAAAAATAAATTTTAAAGTTTAAATTCATTATTTTTTTCATTTAAATTTTGAAATGTAAACTTTAATATTTAATTACTCAGCAGTTATTCACGTTATGAGAAAATTATCTCATCATTTCTGTTTAATGTTGTTTCTAAGCAGCCAAATTTCATGCATAAGTACTGAAAATTGCATCGTGTGGAGCATTTTAAAGAGCAAACAGTGCTAAAAATAAAAACGTGGAAAAACTAAGTTTGAAGTCATAGCAAGGATAATGGAACTGTATGGATTTAAATGGACACGACCACTTACAGACAATCAGTTAGACGGCCATGGGACATAGATAAAAAGGCCGTAAGGCTATAAAAAGCATATCAAAATAAAGCAGACGTTTTATACTATTTGATAAAACAAAAATCCATTTTTGGCAATTTTGGAATTTTTTAGCCTTTTTTCACAGATGGGTATCCTTAAAGGAATCTTTTTGAATGTGCGTGAAATATTGATAAATGAACACTTTGAATCGGTAAGGTAAATGGACCTGAGTATAATATACTGTCAGTAAGGACAGTAGGTTTAAATTTTATTTGTGATACAAAATGTATGTCTAACTACCGGCAAGGGCGAGTAAATCTATAAACGTGCTTTACAACTCTGTCTACCTTATTTGGAGAAGAATATACATATATTTCTGAAATGTGCGGTGATGCTGCTTTCCTTAATAACAAAATTCGTTGGAAGAAGTGCTGCAGGCCGAGCAACTGTTGTTGTCGTGCCTACTCTGTTCCCTGTGTTGTTTTTGAGCTCAACACCTGGTTAAAAATTCAGAAGCTGATGTCGGTTGGATATTGTGTAAAACAGAGCAACAATAATAAAAGCGGTTTAACAGGAAACATAAACCGGAAAATTTAAACAAGCTGGGATGAATGAATGAAAACAAAAGCCCGTGCCTAAGTAAACAGCTGTGGTATGGATTCTCCAAAGAACAATATAGGGGTAGGCTTGTTTTCTCTTGCAAATAGGGAAGTGGATATTTCTTGATCCATAGACTATGTTCGACGATACCAGCTGGCTCAATAACGTGTTGAATTGCCAGTATTATCCCCTCTTGGTGAAGCACTATATAAATAATGATACTGTCTGTTCGGTATCGTTAGATGTCCAATTTTACCACATTATTACATCAAGGGAATCTAACTGAAATGAAACACAATACATTCTCCCACAAACCAGCACTGTGGTTTCAGGAATTTTAGCTTGTCTGCATTTAAACACATTTTATGGTCTCTGTATTCCGATACTTTATTCCTCTGCTAAAAGAGAGGGATTGTAGAATCAATACTGTAATGACTTTTTCTTTTCATGTTTTGCATGTCTGTCAGAAATTACTAATGTGACATGAAGCAATAAGATAAGCTAAAGCAAAAAACAGTGACTTTCGCAGAAAGGTCATAGTTCAGGAGACCTGGCGGTAATAAATAGAGTTGTGTGCGACTTCATTGCAAACTTAGTAGCATAAAGGTCATCAAAAGGTCGTAATCACGCTGAAGCATTGGTAATCTGAAATATATTTATGGTGTCTTAGCTATGGTGACAAAAGACGTTTAAGTGGCCAATTTTATTTCCCTGGTAACGTTTATAAAAATTTAAATTTTTTTTTTTATTATTGATGATGATGTCATACATAACTACTTTCTGTAGAAGCACATGTTTTTAATTATTACGTTATTTTGGGATTGAAATATTAATTATTAATTACCCATTCATATGTCACGAAAAGCTTCTGTGTATACTTGACTCTATTATCCTTTGATAACTTTCAGAGGGGGACATAGCACCTCGACCAGAAGGCGATCTTTTGTGCCTATGCCCCTGACGGGGCATCCCCCGGGAGGATGGTGAAGGCGAACGTATTCTAAGGGCGGCAAGCGCGACAGATTAGGTGGCTGGGTTTCTACATTTTCACAGTTAGAAGCACCCCGGCGGAGTCTGGCGCATCCTGGTTCCTTCCCAACCCCTTCGGGTTCGTGCTCCCAAGGGGTGTTTGGGACTCGGAAACCTGCGCCCTCTTACCCTCGGGCTTATAACATCGCACGGGGGGAGGGGCGGAAACCAGTGGGCTCGTCTCCCATTATGGGAGACGAGATTTCTAGAGCGCATTTGTTCCCCCTGCCCTGCTGCTGCCACGACACTCGTCCACGCTGGCAAACCTGAAAGAAACATAACAGGATAAAAAATGAAAATATATATATATATATATAATGAAATGGAGGGACGGGAAATTTGGAGAATATGGAAATCTTTCCCAGGATTTGCCTGGCGGCCCCGGGAAACTTCCTAAAGAAACCATGGGTGAGAAGGTCGGCCACGGGTTGAACACACGTCCTGCCGAATGCGGGTCACAGTCATTACTGCCTGAATCGTCGCGCTCGGTTATAGTTGGTTATATTATGAAACCTTACTACTTTCTGCACAAGCATATGTTTGTACATGTTAAATTATTTGGAATAGAGGAGGAGATATAGGTTTAAGGGCGCTCAATTACATGGTCATCAGCGCCCTTAAATACAATGCATGGTAAAAGCCAGATATAAATTTCAATCAAAAATAAAATTTCTAGCAAAAGGGAAAGTAAATATACATAAATATATAAAACCAAGTGACACAATCCAAAATTTAAACAAAGTGATAAAGATGTAAAAAGAGTTTAAAAATTAGGTACCTAAAGTTTCAAATTTTCAAACTCATGTTACACTCCTGTAAAAACCTAAAAACTCATTCCTCCTCTATATTGTCGTCCGCCAAGACCTCTGCAAGTCTGGCAGGCAGCTGCAGAGCGTCTCGAAGGTACGCTAGAGAGGAACACTCTAGCAGCACGTGACGTACTGACAAAAGGTTGTCGCATAGCGGACAAAGAGGAGCAGGGTCCCGTTTAAGTTTGGGAATAGAGACATTAATTATTAATTCATGGGTCACAGAGAGCTTGTGTCTATTCTTAACCATTTAGTGCCATCTTTCCTAGATTGCGTGTATGCACTTTCGCCTAAAATTATTTTGCTATTAACTTGGGACTTTGTATTGCAACAAATGGGAACAGCAGTTGCTGCTAAACTCTTTATTGGCCACTTGAACGCTTAGCGTAGCGCAAACGTTGTACTTGATACACTGTTGCATACACTGGGAACAAAACTGAGCTATCCAATCACAATTGAATTGCACTCGGCACTATCCACTACACTAAACTAAACTCTCACTGTCAACTGCCTAGTGAACAAAGCTGTCTACTTCAAACTCCATGGTCAATTTCGTCTCCTCTTGACTCTATTCTATAAGTTCACTACTCGGCGATTGTCACTTTTTTATGTAGACCCCGGATAGAAAGGAAACGTTCTTGAAAGGGAAGCTACTGGAAACGGGCAAAACGAATCTTCGGGAGCAGTGAGGCGGAGCACATCGATTATTGTTTTACACAGACAATTGTTCAGCGCAAGAAACGGTGTAAACTAGTGGCGGATTAAACGCTAAAGTATATACTAGTTGCGTACCCGTGCTCTGGAGTAGGCATCCGAGTTCCGTACCTCCTTGTATATTCCAATATCCGATTTGCGTATTGCACATTTCCTTCCAAATTATCCAGACTAAAGACTGATCAACAAGTGCAGTACGACTTGGCAGGTGTGATTAAAAATATGTGACTGAATTTTGGTTTCCTTTGAGGTTTAAAATAACATTGCTGCTATTTTACTATGTAGTATTTGAACGCCTTATGTATATACATTAAAGCAACCTTTTTAATATATTTCCCCTGTTGGAAGATATTTAAGCTCTAATATGTCTCAAGTAAAACCACGCACACATACACTCACACTATTACACATATATTACGTATTTACATACAGGCTCTTAGGGGTATGGTGCAGATATTCGTGTTGCTATAGGACAGGGTGAAGAGCAAGGTTACATCAATAATTGCCTCATTTGTGAACTTAGTGCGTTTTCAGGTTCGTTGGTACAGATCTTCAAGTAGGCGCGCCACAGGAAGCATGACCTGATACTCTATCGGAACTGAGTTCGAATGCTTTGTGCAAGGCCAATGACCTCACATTATCTAGGCAAAACCGATGGTCTATCTGACAGACGTTGTCCATTTTACAGCGCAGTTGCAACCATACAAAAACTTCAGGTAGCAAACTGTGCGATTGGTTTATGGAAAAACTGTTATAGAAGAGAAATAAGCAGCTAACACAGATATTAAAATATCCCCACTTGCACCGCTAATATCCTGTATTTTAGTTATTGTAAAGTTTGTATTGTGAAACAAGTTCATGACTGTTTTATTACAATGTTACAAAGCTAACACATTTTGCCTTGAATGACTCAAACTCCTTTAACATTATGCTGTGATCCAACATATATGCTACAAGGACGGTCAATCCTACCCTAGTTGTAAAAGGGCGTTTTTATTTACCTATTGTTTGCTGTTTTAGGCCAGCGGTACTTAAGTGCAAGCAGGAAAGGGGAGGTTGAAATCGCCTCCTTCCACCCGCTAGGATAGAATGACACATTTATCCATGATTACTGAGTTCCAGTGGCGACACTGGCCGTCATTCTTGCGTAAAGGAAATCAAAGGCATACAGTTTCATATTTGAGTCATTCCACGTCAAATCGCACAAAATATGGTAAAAATTGACTTTAATATCTCAGATTTTCTTGAAAATGTTGTTGGTGTTTTGGAACAAAATACATTTGACCCGTGTTTCTTCGCTTTATATAAAAAAAAGATTATTTTGGCTGATATTAATTTTTGAAATGACCCAAAAATCACGCGCTCCTCACCCTTCGATCAATCATACCTCCAATTGTAATCAAGTAAATTACTTGATCTTTGGCTCAAATTAAAGATAAATCGCAGTATTTCATAAGGTGATTATTAGAAAATTTTATTAATTATTATTAATATTATATTTTATACGATTAAATTTTTAAAGTTAGATAATAAAACAAACTCGACCATTTAAAAATCTGAAAAAAAAAACAACTAAAAATACACTGAATTTTATTCAATACTCTGGGAAAAAATCAGAATGGAGTCTCTAGTAGCTCAGTTGTAATTAACTTACAAATCAGTGCAGCGGACTCGTGTGGCAGCGGTGACGGCTACCGTAACCTCGCACAATTGCCACCTTCCATTACGGCAACTGTTCACTGCTTGAGATTCCATGAACGTAAGTAAGGAGAACACTGCTAGCTGACACTATTATATGTACACTATTAGCATCATCAAAATGTTTTTAAAATATGCATTTTAAACTAATGTTTCCATACAACACAAAAATTCTACTTTTCTACCTCCTCCGAAAGAAAACTGTTTCACTAAAGCTTCAGTTTTTGGCAAAGGAATGAAGGAGTGTAATTTTAAAGCATAGCTGGACCCATTGTTCTTGGCCCCTGACCTTGACTGGAAGTCCTGTAGGCGAACCCATAGCTTTTGTCTCTACCATCAGCTCATATTGTATAATTATATGGTCGGTCTGGGTGGCTCAGTTGGTTAGACGCTGGCCTACTGATCCCAAAGTCGCGGGTTCAAACCCGGCCCAGGTCGATGGTTTTTAAGTGTGCTTAAAAACGACAGCTCCATGTCAGTAGATTTACTGGCATGTAAAAGAACTCCTGCGGGACGAAATTCCGGCACACCGGCGACGCTAATGTAATCCTGGAAATTGACAGCGTCGTTAAACAACAACATAGTTTTTTTTTGTATAATTCTATGAATGAAACCATGCACAACATGGGGAGGGAAGGGGAAGGTAATGATATCTCCATGATCTGAGACCGCCCTTGCTAATTCACAGGTGCTTTTTAGTGCAGCGTGCAGTTGAAGACATACATCTTTGCAATAAGGAGTGAATATAGTGAATTTGTGAGACATTGATCATAGCGTAAATCAATTACGCCACATGAACGTTCTAAATTAGGGACCAAGACATTGCACAGTCAGACTAGAGAAATTGTTTCAAATGTATAGGCGTACATGAAGAAAGAAGCCAAATGAAAAGAACTGCTTACATCGGAAGATTTTTTTTTTCAAAAAAATTCAAAAAGTGCAAAAGCGCTTATCGGATGCCACAGGAGTATCAGAAAGAAGGTACATTGTGGAGACATTTTTCTGCATGGACTGTACTGCCTTAGTAAGAAGAAGTTATGTGAGTAGCATATGAAGCTGACGCACCATTTCGCATGCTGTCTGCTGTCACCTGGCTTGGTACTCACTTTCAAGCTTTACATTTACTTCCTCCAGGGGCCAAGAACGGCGACTCTAGCTGTATTTCATGTCGTCCGTGAGCGCTTGCAGAAAAAATTGTACCAAATGCACTTACGTTCATTCTATGGTTTTAATGTCTTACTTTATAAATAAAATGTCAGCGAATACGTGTGCATTATTTTAAAAAAAAAAATTTAACACACTGATTTAAATTCTATTTTTGGTTTTACAAACTATAGCATCAAGAAACAGTCCAAAATTTGTGTAATAATGATTGGTCAAAAGTTGTTAAAAGTGTTGTATTTAACCTTTCCAGTGCGCCAAACCCCAACTCTCAACTCTATATGGCCTTAGAGTAACAAGTGATTTTATATTACGGTGCGCGCAGAAATTGTTTAGTTTCTAATAGCCACAACTAAGCAAATAATTTAAAAATACGGAAATAAAAAATACAGGTCTCCTTATTTGATGTCTATTATGCACAAAAAAAATGAACCTCCTTCGAAAAAGTCGTGTTTTACGGGTGTGCGATTTGACGTGGATTGACCCGTTTACGTTTTAGAAATTCTTCAATATTTGGTGCAAAATATGAAGTGTACAGTTTGAGAAGATAAGCAAGGTGATTGTCACTTATCTTGCTAAGATACTCCCCTCTAATTTATTCATTTCTGAAAATATTTGCTCCTAGATATAATTGAACTAGATGCAAACAAATGTAATCTCCGACACTCACCGCAGACTTAACGAATTCCCACCCTTCTCTCTCACAACACTTCACGGTCGTGGAATTCTGCTCCACATGTAGCTCGTGTGGAGCCTCACGCATAGGAACTTCAAAGGACTGCAAAATAATTGGATATCTGTTTCAAATGTTTCAGGTCTTCAAATTGTCAAGAGAAGGTGTCGCACAGGTGCTTCAAGAGTTCGGTGTATTTTTCCTGGATAATAGCATTTGTCGCGAACACGGAACGTGAGCAAGGGAAATGGTATGAATCTGAACTACTAGTTGTCCTTCCCACAATCGCAGTTGTGTATCCTTTTGACATTTTAACTCCGTGCCATCAGCCTCTGACTACTGGATCTGTTCCTCATAGCCCTGGACAGCGGTGGGGGAAACTAATATGTGTAGGGAAAGCGAACACATGCTGCAGGGTTGAGCAACCCTGTTTTAATGATGAACTCGTTTTTGAAACCTACACTTCTTAATTGCCTTACCACCACTGTAGTTGGAGAATCAAAGTAAAACATCTCAGCCCGTCTGTTTAGCCTAAAGCGATGCATTTAGAAGGACAGGGACATCTCTTATTTTGCCTACATTGAGCCAGGTTGGTCCTACTCGGCCGCTATATGAATGCTCTGAATGGGAAAAGGAACGAAACAGCTACGGAACAAGTGAGCGAAGCATTGGAAGTGGAACCAGGTTAAGAAAATATCTGTTATACTCAGTTGCATTTACTGCTGAGGTTAAGGCGTACAAATGTAATACTGTTTTACTGTTGATGTCGAAGTGATATCCGCCGTATTTGACACCATCTCCGGTCTCGTTATCCTATGTATGTGTTGCTAGCTGCTCCAGTGGTGAACCATAAGTGATAGCCAGAATGTTAGTGCATCAAATATATATTTCGTTAAAGCACACCACTTATGTTAAACAATACTTTTAGCTTACCATACCCGAGATATTCCTTATTACTCTACTTGAATTTTCAATTACTTATACTTTTCGGTGTATCTTCTGGCAATGTAAAGAAAACGGAATTTCAGGCCATCACATAGCGCCCATGTCTTAAACGATTTGAATTTCGCTTATACATACGTACCGTATTTCCCTTGGGTCTAAAAGGAGATATGCAAAAGGCAATTTCTGGAAAGTGTTACCTCAATTAACATGAAGTAGAAAAAGAATAAACCTTTGTAGGAGTAGTTTGTAAAAGAGTAGATAAAATTGTGCGTGCGTGCGTGTGTGTGTGTGTGTGTGTGTGTGTGTGTGTGTGTGTGTGTGTGTGTGTAGCACATAAGATTTCTTCTTATTATAGCAGCATTTAACTGAGAAAGTGTTCACAAATTGAATATTTACCTTGATGTTTTTGAAAATGCACTAAATATCTGGAATATTTCACAAAAGCAAATCTGTAGCACTACTCTCCTTAAAGAAATATTTAACGCGGATTATGAGCCACGGCATTCACAGAAGTAGCGTTTTATTTAAGTAGCCCAATGAAATCCTGAAACAAAAATAAGGACAACACTCTAGTGCTTTATTGTTAGTTCTTGTGGTATCCAAACCTTCTATCACATATCGTCCTCCTCTCCTCAATGCCCAAGGGTAAAATATCCTCGAAACTTCAAAGTTTTGAAAGAAAGCCGGCAGTTTCATAAAATACCCCTTTCTGTTTTTCTTCTTCTCTCTGATCTCCTGCGGTCACTCCATTTCTCTAGAAGTAATAAGGACTCAGCTGTGTTAAGTGAGAGCTGGCACTTTGGCGGTCATTTCCTGCTGTGGACTGAAAATATAGTTGAGAGCATGGCGAGAGTGTACAGAGAAGCTCAGTTTCAATATAATGCAGTGAAAGTGATTTTTCACTTACAGGAAAAGGGGGAAAATATCTGCTAGGATATAAAATGTTCATTGATAGACTAAGTGCTTCTGATGGCAATCATGTACTGCACGTTCCTGAAATGAATGCTTAATAAAACCTTCAGAAGTAATAGATGTAAATGAAATAAAATTCAAACTACTACCATTATAAATTGCTTTGCATTCTTCATTTTCTGAAGTCTTAGTCACTTTCTGGTCTGCAAAGCTACAATCTCAGAAACCGTGATTACGTGGTGGTTAATCCTTTAATTTCTCCACAACGTACTTGCA